>JBBDGP010001421.1:2812500-3216077 GCA_037952835.1 Lithobates septentrionalis | reverse complement strand
ATCGAGCATGTCCTTTATCTCCTGCCTCATACCTTCTCTCACTCACTTGGATACCCGGTAAGCCGCCTGCCGGATAGGTGGCTGTCCTGGGGTCTCCACTCGGTGCAATGCCATAGTAGTGTATCCAGGCTTGGTGGAAAATATGTCCTGGCGCTGCCTAAGGACCAGCCTGGTCTGGTCCTGCTGCTCCGGCCCTAGCTGTCTGTCTAACCTCACTGTCTCTAGACCTGCTCTGTCCCTATCTCTCACCAATAGCTCTGGCAAAAGAAGGTTCTCTGAATCTTCCCTGGCTGGAGCACATATGGCAGCTATCTCCTCGGGCCTCTCTATGCTTTGAGCATGTTCATCTGATCACTTACCTACCAAGTAGATAGTGTCACATATTTGCTGCACTACCTTGTAGAGTCCCTGCCAAGAGGCCTGTAATTTGTCCGACCTTGGTAGGCTTGAGGGCAAGAACTTTCTGCCCTACAGCCAAGGTGCGATTTTGGGCAGTACGATCATACGGCCGCTTCTGCCGCCCCTGCGCAGTCTGAAGTTTCTCCCGCATGGTGTCCGTGAGTTCCTTCAGCCCATCCCAAAGCACTAGTACGTATCCCACCACCGAGGTCTCCTCAGCCCCTACACCTCCTTCCCAATGGGCTTTAAGTAGATCTAGTAGCCCCCTCACCAGTCTCCCATACAATAACTCAAATGGGGAGAACCCTGTAGATTCCTGTGGCACTTCCCTGTAGGCAAACAGGAGGTGCGGCAGAAATTTCTCCCCATCCGGGTGAGAAGTCGCAAACATCCGCAGTAATTGCTTCAGCTTTCCATTGAACCGCTCACATAGTCCGTTAGTCTGGGGGTGGTAGGGAGAGCTCTGTATAGGCTTAATTCCACAGAGCTTCAACAACTGCCAGGTTAGGTCTGCAGTAAACTGAGCCCCTTGGTCCGAGATAATCTCCTGAGGGAAACCCACCCAGGCAAAGATCCGGAGCAGGGCCTCCACCACTGTCCCTGCATGTATGTTTGTCAGGGGAATTGCCTGCGGGTAACGAGTAGCATAATCTACCACCATCAAGATATATCTGTTCCCGGAGGGACTGGGTCGGGGTAACAAACTTACCAGGTCTTCGGCTATCTGGCTAAAGGGCTCATCTATGATCGGTAGGGGGTACAAAGCTTTAGATCGTCGCTGTTCTTTCCCACCCACTGACAAGTATCGCAGGTACGGCAATACTGTTTAATGTCCCCAGTTATCCCTGGCCAGAACAATAACTGAGTCAAATGGTAATAGGTATTGGTCACTCTGAAGTGACCAGCTAGGGGAATGTCATGTCCGATTCCAAGCAGGTCACGCCGATATTTCTGCGACATGACTAGCTGTCACTTGGGCACTGGATGAAGATTCCTTCCCTTTGGTCACCCGATAAAGTAATTGCCGATTCCATTCTATCCGTTCCCTTTCTAATGCCCCGGGGTCCATCCCTGCCCTTTTCCGGTAACTAGCTAATGTCGGGTCAGATAGTAGTTCCCGGGTAAAGTCAGTCGGGGTAACCCAGGCAAAGGGTGGTACAGGGGGTTACCCATTGGTCAGGCTGAGGGGGGAAGTGGTTATTTAGGCCTCCCTCCACCAGCATGGGAAATTGCGACTCTCCTGGTGGCTGTTTACACCACAGACTATGGATACTGTCCAGGTAAACCTATTAGTAAATTGATCTCAGCACCTAATCCCCCTTTTTTTTTTTTTACAATTCACACCATTGGTTCACCTCCATAATTGATATGTTTCATTTTCACTCTATTTCATTATTTTCACTAGTTCTTTGGTTTTTCACTTTTTTTTTTATCAATTTCTTCTCAACACTTTCTCTCTTACCTCGTTATGAGGAACTTACAGTGGGGACAGAAAGTATTCAGACCCCCTTAAATTTTTCACTATTTGTTATATTGCAGCCATTTGCTAAAATCATTTAAGTTAATTTTTTCCTCATTAATGTACATACACCACCCAATATTGACAGAAAAACACAGAATTGTTGACATTTTTGCAGATTTATTAAAAAAGAAAAACTGAAATATCACATGGTCCTAAGTATTCAGACCCTTTGCTGTGACACTCATATATTTAACTCAGGTGCTGTCCATTTCTTCTGATGATCCTTGAGATGGTTCTACACCTTCATTTGAGTCCAGCTGTGTTTGATTATACTGACTGGACTTGATTAGGAAAGCCACACACCTGTCTATATAAGATCTTACAGCTCACAGTGCATGTCAGAGCAAATGAGAATCATGAGGTCAATGGAACTGCCTAAAGAGCTCAGAGACAAAATTGTGGCAAGGCACAGATCTGGCCAAGGTTGCAAAAAAATCCTGCTGCACTTAAGGTTCCTAAGAGCACAGTGGCCTCCAAAATCCTCAAATGGAAGACGTTTGGGATGACCAGAACCCTTCCTAGAGCTGACCGTCCGGCCAAACTGAGCTATCAGGGGAGAAGAGCCATGGTGAGAGAGGTAAAGAAGAACCCAAACATCACTGTGGCTGAGCTCCAGAGATGCAGTCGGTAGATGGGAGACCATTGTAGAAAGTCAACCATCACTGCAGCCCTCCACCAGTCGGGGCTTTATGGCAGAGTGGCCCGACAGAAGGCTCTCCTCAGTGCAAGACACATGAAAGCCTGCATGGAGTTTGCTAAAAAACACCTGAAGGACTCCAAGATGGTGTGAAATAAGATTCTTTGGTCTGATGAGACTAAGATAGAACTTTTTGGCCTTAATTCTAAGCGGTATGTGTGGAGAAAACCAGGCACTGCTCATCACCTGTCCAATATAGTCCCAACAGTGAAGCATGGTGGTGGCAGCATCATGCTGTGGTGGTGTTTTTCAGCTGCAGGGACAGGACAACTGGTTGCAATCGAGGGAAAGATGAGTGCGGCCAAGTACAGGAATATCCTGGACGAAAACCTTCTCCAGAGTGCTCAGGACCTCAGACTGGGCCGAAGGTTTACCTTCCAACAAGACAATGATCCTAAGCACACAGCTAAAATAACGAAGGAGTGGCTTCACAACAACTCCGTGACTGTTCTTGAATGGCCCAGCCAGAGCCCTGACTTAAACCCAATTGAGCATCTCTGGAGAGACCTAAAAATAGCTGTCCACCAACGTTTACCATCCAGCCTGACAGAAATAAAGAGGATTTGCATGGAGGAATGGCAGAGGATCCCCAAATCCAGGTGTGAAAAACTTGTTGCATCTTTCCATATGTGCTTCTCATGTAAGTTAAGCACAACACTGGCCCCCACCTGTCCCCTCTCACACTGCCCCCCCACCTGTCCCCTCTCACACTGGCCACCCACCTGTCCCCTCTCACACTGGCCCCCACCTGTCCCCTCTCACACTGGCCCCCCACCTGTCCCCTCTCACACTGGCCCCCCACCTGTCCCCTCTCACACTGCCCCCCCACCTGTCCCCTCTCACACTGGCCCCCACCTGTCCCCTCTCACACTGTCCCCCACCTGTCCCCTCTCACACTGCCCCCCACCTGTCCCCTCTCACACTGGCCCCCCACCTGTCCCCTCTCACACTGGCCCCCCACCTGTCCCCTCTCACACTGGCCCCCACCTGTCCCCTCTCACACTGGCCCCCACCTGTCCCCTCTCACACTGGCCCCCCACCTGTCCACTCTCACACTGGCCCCCCCACCTGTCCCCTCTCACACTGGCCCCCCACCTGTCCCCTCTCACACTGGCCCCCACCTGTCCCCTCTCACACTGCCCCCCCACCTGTCCCCTCTCACACTGCCCCCCCCACCTGTTCCCTCTCACACTGCCCCCCACCTGTCCCCTCTCACACTGCCCTCCCACCTGTCCCCTCTCACACTGGCCCCCCACCTGTCCCCTCTCACACTGCCCCCCCCCCACCTGTCCCCTCTCACACTGTCCCCTCTCACACTGGCCCCCCACCTGTGCCCTCTCACACTGGCCCCCCACCTGTCCCCTCTCACACTGCCCCCCCACCTCTCACACTGGCCCCCACCTGTCCCCTCTCACACTGGCCCCCACCTGTCTGCTCTCACACTGGCCCCCACCTGTCCCCTCTCGCACTGCCCCCCCACCTGTCCCCTCTCACACTGGCCCCCCACCTGTCCCCTCTCACACTGCCCCCCCACCTGTCCCCTCTCACACTGGCCCCCACCTGTCCCCTCTCACACTGTCCCCCACCTGTCCCCTCTCACACTGCCCCCCCACCTGTCCCCTCTCACACTGGCCCCCCACCTGTCCCCTCTCACACTGGCCCCCCACCTGTCCCCTCTCACACTGGCCCCCACCTGTCCCCTCTCACACTGGCCCCCACCTGTCCACTCTCACACTGCCCCCCCCACCTGTCCCCTCTCACACTGGCCCCCCACCTGTCCCCTCTCACACTGTCCCCTCTCACACTGGCCCCCCACCTGTGCCCTCTCACACTGGCCCCCCACCTGTCCCCTCTCACACTGCCCCCCCACCTCTCACACTGGCCCCCACCTGTCCCCTCTCACACTGGCCCCCACCTGTCTGCTCTCACACTGGCCCCCACCTGTCCCCTCTTGCACTGCCCCCCCACCTGTCCCCTCTCACACTGGCCCCCCACCTGTCCCCTCTCACACTGCCCCCCCACCTGTCCCCTCTCACACTGGCCCCCACCTGTCCCCTCTCACACTGTCCCCCACCTGTCCCCTCTCACACTGCCCCCCCACCTGTCCCCTCTCACACTGGCCCCCCACCTGTCCCCTCTCACACTGGCCCCCCACCTGTCCCCTCTCACACTGGCCCCCACCTGTCCCCTCTCACACTGGCCCCCCACCTGTCCACTCTCACACTGGCCCCCCCACCTGTCCCCTCTCACACTGGCCCCCCACCTGTCCCCTCTCACACTGGCCCCCACCTGTCCCCTCTCACACTGCCCCCCCACCTGTCCCCTCTCACACTGCCCCCCCCACCTGTTCCCTCTCACACTGCCCCCCACCTGTCCCCTCTCACACTGCCCCCCCACCTGTCCCCTCTCACACTGGCCCCCCACCTGTCCCCTCTCACACTGCCCCCCCACCTGTCCCCTCTCACACTGTCCCCTCTCACACTGGCCCCCCACCTGTCCCCTCTCACACTGGCCCCCCACCTGTCCCCTCTCACACTGCCCCCCACCTCTCACACTGGCCCCCACCTGTCCCCTCTCACACTGGCCCCCACCTGTCTGCTCTCACACTGGCCCCCACCTGTCCCCTCTCGCACTGCCCCCCCACCTGTCCCCGCTCGCACTGCCCCCCCACCTGTCCCCTCTTACACTGGCCCCCACCTGTCCCCTCTCACACTGCCCCCCCACCTGTCCCCTCTCACACTGGCCCCCACCTGTCCCCTCTCACACTGGCCCCCCACCTGTCCCCTCTCACACTGGCCCCCCACCTGTCCCCTCTCACACTGGCCCCCCACCTGTCCCCTCTCGCACTGGCCCCCCACCTGTCCCCTCTCGCACTGGCCCCCCACCTGTCCCCTCTCGCACTGGCCCCCACCTGTCCCCTCTCACACTGCCCCCCCACCTGTCCTCTCTCACACTGGCCCCCACCTGTCCCCTCTCACACTGCCCCCCCACCTGTCCCCTCTCACACTGCCCCCCACCTGTCCCCTCTCACACTGCCCCCCCACCTGTCCCCTCTCACACTGCCCCCCCACCTGTCCCCTCTCACACTGGCCCCCCACCTGTCCCCTCTCACACTGGCCCCCACCTGTCCACTCTCACACTGGCCCCCCACCTGTCCCCTCTCACACTGGCCCCCCACCTGTCCCCTCTCACACTGGCCCCCACCTGTCCCCTCTCACACTGGCCCCCCGCCTGTCCCCTCTCACACTGCCCCCCCGCCTGTCCCCTCTCACACTGCCCCCCCCACCTGTCCCCTCTCACACTGGCCCCCTACCTGTCCCCTCTCACACTGGCCCCCCACCTGTCCCCTCTCACACTGCCCCCCCACCTGTCCCCTCTCACACTGCCCCCCCCACCTGTCCCCTCTCACACTGCCCCCCCCACCTGTCCCCTCTCACACTGCCCCCCCACCTGTCCCCTCTCACACTGGCCCCCACCTGTCCCCTCTCACACTGGCCACCCACCTGTCCCCTCTCACACTGGCCCCCACCTGTCCCCTCTTTTATCACACTGCCCACGTCATACTATTTCCCCATCATACTGCCCCCACCTGTCTCACTGTCCCCTGTTACACTGCCCCCTTGGCACAATACATTCCTGTCATACTGCCCCATCCTGTAACACTGCCCCTCCATCATTCTGCCCCCTCGTCACACTGCCCCCTTCTGTCATATTTACTCCCCTCCTGTCACACAACCCCCCTCTTGTTAAACAGTCCCCCTCCTTTCACAGTGCTCCCTCATTACACTGCCCCCCTAATGTAATACTTCCCAGGTATCCTTTTCCTGTCACACTGCCCCCCTCTTGTCACAATATCCCCCTGTCACACTGCCCCCCTGTCATACTGCCCCCTCCTGTCACACTGCCCCCATCGTACTGCCCCTTCTTGTCACACTGCCCCCCTTCTTTCACAGTGGCCCCTCTTATCACACTCCCCCTCTGGTCACACTTTCCCGATACCCTTCTTTGGTCACACTGCCCCCTCCTGTCAAAATACCCCGTCATACTGCCCCTCATCCTTTCACAATACCCCCCCCCCCCCACCATCCTACTGCGGGTCAGGGGCCCTTCATGGTTTCTTGCACTGGGGCCCTGAAGGTTATAGTTACGCCTCTGTAACAAAGAGTGAAAAATTTAAGGGAATCTGAAAACTTTCCATCCCCACTGTATATTCCCACTTTATACTAGCATTCACTGCACATGCTTTTGGCTGTCTTTCTATTATACTATTACTTGTATCACAGTCACTCTCAGTGTCTCTTCTTTTCAATTTTCTTTATTAAAGGTTTTGAAAATTATACAAAATGGCATGAACAATCAGTCAGCAAACATATTTTCTGTTAAATGACACAAAAGTGTTATACAGAACACGAGGGGAAAAAGAAAAAAAAAGGGGGGGGGAAGGGGGAGGGGGGAAGGGGGGGGTAGCATGTAAGTATTAGTACGCTCTGTGGACATAAGGACACTAGTGTAGACCTATCCTTAAAGGGTCTAGAATAACATATCATATAGGTTCCATATATCATTAGTGTTTATCAAAAAATTAACTAAAAAAAAAAAAAAAAGGGGGGGGGAGGGGGGGAATAAAGAAGATAAATTTGCCCCGTAAGCGGAGTACTCTTAACTTCTTGTTAATATTAAATCAAGTTGTAGTACCTTTAGTACATCTCAGTATCAGGGCCCTTGGCGTCAAAGGAGGTTAGGCCTCTAAAATGAGTTTACCTTGTTCCTCCCTCGGGGCCAAGCGAGGCTTCATAACTCTCCACTTGTATCCATAGGTAGAGTTTTTTTTAAACATAAAGAGAGAAGAAAGGGAGGGGAGAAGAGAAGTGATATAAAGTAAGGTTAAGATGAAGGAGGAGAATGGAAAGGAGAGAAAGAGAAAAAAAAGATAAAGGTCCAGAATCCAAAGAAGGAGCCATTTCCCCCGGCCTGGGTCCCCCACCATACCGTTCTAGAGACTATGGGGCTTGGAGGTATTTGATCCAGGGGGACCACACCCTGTCAAATCTGGCCTGTCTGTCTTTAAGGATACTGGCCAATTTTTCGTTGACCATGATCCAAGATATTTTATTCTTTACCAGTGCAAGGTTGACCACTGGAGTTTTCCATGCTCGTGCTATTGTGATTTTAGCTGCTGAAAAAATAAAGAAGATGAGAGTTCGGAGATGTCTAGGGGTCCCATCCGGCAAGTCTGCGAATAGCGCCGTCTTGGGATTTTTACTCTCAGTGTCTCTTTCTCTTGGTTTTGGCAGCCTGCTGTTCACCATCTGACCTACATGGGTATAGCCCCCTCAGTTCCCAGAGGGGACATTCTTAGTCTACCCCTGGCTATTCACACCATGTGTCTACAGTCTTAATTGATTAGTAAGTAAACTTCTGAAGGTTACCGATTTTTGTCTGTTTTTCCAAGCAATATATACTCTTTATTGCTAATTGGTGTACACTTAGCTATAATGCTGCTTATACATCTACATCTCTTATAGATATACAAGTTGCACCCGCTCCTGAGGAAGTGTTTTTTTTTTCACGAAACGCACAAAGCATTAGGATGCAATCTTGACCGCTTCTATCATGAATTCATTCAACTACCAACTACCATTGGTCATCAATTTAAATATGTTGAATAACTACCACTATTTGGTTTTATTTTGTGTCTGTAAAGTTTCTACTAGTACACAACCTATTAATGTTATGGTTTCAATGCTATGCTGCTATGTGCAACTATTTGACCTATGCTTTTAATAATGTACCATTTTTGGCTGGAATGTATCTAAATAAACATTTGTTCTTATGTACTTTTTGTTACTTATGGTTATACAAGAGAGATATATATGTACCCTCTATGTAAAGGGTGGTACAGTCTGGTCGGAGTAAGGTAAGTTAGGCCTTACCTTAGTCCCAACATTGAGTGCCTCCTCCACTCGCCTTGCTTGCTGCCGGGTGGTCACAGGGAAGGCTCCTGGGAATAAATCCACATGGAAAGATGAAAAAAGATGCCCCAAATCTTTTCCAAGTAAAATATCTGATGGTATATCTCTCATAAAGCCAACTTCCACGTCTCTGGATCCCAAGCCCCAATCCATATGCACTTGGGCGGTAGGGATGCGTAAAACTTTGCCTCCTGCCACTCACACAGCTATGGACCTCCTGGTTTTCCCGGTCGATGTAACCATCCTGGATTGCACCAAAGTAATAGCTCCACTGTCACCGAGTCCTTGGGCGGGTCACCCATTCACCCATACAGCCTGTCGTGATGCCTGTGGTTGTCATCAACAGCAGCTTGTATTGAGTTCACCTCATGGAGTAGCCCAAATTCCTCTTCACTGCAGCCAGTTGAGGTAGATGGTGAGGCGGCCTCCAGGCAATGAGTGGTCGGACCATTGCAGGGAGAGTGACTGCCAGGCGGATGGCTGGATATGGGCAGGTGCTGGCGGTGGTCTGGAGAAGCTGCGGGGCTCCTGTTGTTGGGATCTCCGGGTATGCATATACTGGTCAGCAAGTTCCACTGCTTTGTCCACTGTCAAGGGCTTTTGGTCTTGGACCCATTGGCGCACTTCAATGGGGGATTATTTGTAAAAATGTTCCAGTAGGATCAGTTGAGCATCATCTGCTAAGGTTGCCTGACAGCCAGAGAACCATGCATCTACCGATCGGGACACCTGGTGAGCCCATTCCGTATAGGGCTGGCCCTCTTTCTGTTGTAGGCTGCGAAATTTGGACCGATGAGTTTTGGGTGTGATTGCGTATGCCAGCAGCCGCTTCTTGACTCGCTCGTAGTCTTTTTTTGTCTTCCATAAGTACAGCTTTAAAAGCATCCAGTCTTAGACCAGACAGCTTGCTGATGAGGATGGTGACCCAGTCAGCTACATTAATTCCCTGGAGACCGCACTTGGTCTTGAAGACATGAAGGTACCGGTTCACCCTTCCATCCTGGAAGGGTCGAAACGCCAAGTAGGGAAGTTTCTTGCAGCTACCCTATTCTGCAGCTGCAGTACCCCCGATCGCCTCTTGGACCTCCAGCATTTTCAGACGGGTTGTGTCTGTAATTATCTGTGTGATCACCTCTTGGGAGGGAGTGGTGCTGTAGAGCGACAGCCACTACTGGATCTCTTGCCAGAGCTTGAACATCCCGGACCACTCCATAGCTGGCCCTCTGCTTCGGTCGCTGGCCTGGTTACTCTCCATCAACTCGGCAATTAGGGTGGCCTTTGACTTGTTGCTGGCGCTCTGTCCCCTTGATTCCAGGAGATCCTTGTGTGCTTTGCTTAAGGGTGGCATAGCTAAGCTCCCTCCAACAAGGTCCTGTTGGTGGCTTGGATGTTCCAGGCACAGGGAAGCATCCCATCGCTGCCAACCAAATGTGACATAATCCAGACACCCTGACTCGGTGTCCTAGGCTCTGGAATACGAGACCAGTAAATCTGGCAATAGTTACCCCAAGAACTAGGCAACACCATTTTTGGAGTAAACCAGAATAAAACTATTTATTTGAACAAGAATACAGGCTTTTATACACTTGAGAAGAAGGTCACTCACCACATTAACAATGACCCAAATATTTACCCAAAATTTCACACAATGGTTTAGCTAACGTGGTACAGTTGACTCATGGCTAATCCCATCACAGAGGATCCTTAATTAGCCACCTGGGTGAGTGCCCACCCAGACTATTACTATTCAGAGATTTCATTTCAGGTCAGACTTGCTGTCACCGAGCTCCTCAGTACAAAACACGTTATCATAAGTAAAAACACAACAAACTTTCAGACAATAGCAGGAGACCTACTCACAATAAACACATTATGGCTGGGGGCCCCAGACAGGTGGCTTGCTGATGACATCAGCATCTTTTAGTCTCACAGTGTGAAGCAGTCACTATTTTTAATGAGGCAGCTAGGCCTTAATTAGAGACCCTGGGCCTAGAGTCCCCTTCAAAAGCCTCTCATGTCCGTGACAGTCCTTATTTAAGGATGAAGGCAGCAAATGTCATACATGCTGGGTATAGTGCATTTCTCTCTGAAAATCTGAGTAAAATGGGCCATTCCAGACATTGTTATGAAGAACAGCTTACTTTGATTGGAGAGGGGAAAACATATAAAGAAGTGCAGAAACCGATAGGCTGCTCAGCTAAAATGATCTCAAAAGCTTTAAAATGGCAACCAAAACCAGAAAGACTTGGCAGAAAACGGAAAACTACCATTTATAAATGGATTGAAGAATAGCCAAAATGGCAGACTCAGCCAATGATCAGCTCCAGGGTGATCAAAAAAGGTCTAAAGTTACCTGTGAGTACTGCAACAATTAGTAGACACCAATGTGAACCCAAGCTATCGACAAGAAGCCCCTGCAAAGTCCCATTGTTGAAAAAACAATGTACTGAAGAGGTTATAATCTGCCAAGGAACACACTGACTGGCCTAAAGAAAAGATGGCACATTTTGTGGACTGATGAAAGCAAGATTGTTCTTTTTGGGTCTAGGGGCCTGCAGACAGTTTATCTGCCGACCCCCAAACACTGGATTCAAGCCACAGAACACTGTGAAGACAGTGAAGCATGGTAGTGCAAGCATCATAATATGGGGATGTTTCTCTTACTATAGTGTTGGGCCTATTTAACGCATACCAGGGATCATGGATCAGTTTGAATGCATCAAAATACTTGAAGAAGACATGTTGCCTTATGCCGAAGAGGAAATGCCCTTGAAATGGGTGTTTCAACAAGACAACGACCGCAAACACACCAGTAAGCGAGCAGCATCTTGATTCCAGACTAACAAGTTTAACGTTATTGTTAGGAATATTCTTTTTCAGTCATCGGTCAAACTCCAGATGTATTGAAAGGCAGACAATCTATTTCAGATGTATCGACACAAAAGGGTGAGCTCTTACAGCAATCTGTTCAAATGCAGAGTCACACAGAATGCAGGTTGTGTGACTTCCTTATATATGTTCATAAACTAATACTTCTATTGGCTAAGACCCACCGGTGGCTTATTGTGTGACAATGACTTTATTACAAATCACAGTAGGTCTTTACAAACTTTACGAAATAAGGGCATGGCACTAAACTGTTCCTATATGAAAGAAAAGACACGTAGCACAAATAACTCATTAGGGCACGCTCACCCTTTTGCCGCCATTTTACTTAATAAATCCCCATGTAAGTAAAACATGGATAACAACATATACATATATGAATTTTCCCAACATCTCCCTCCTCTTGGTATCCATTTTTACTCTCTTGACTTGGCCTCTGTGTAGGTCCCCTCCGCAATGGGGTTTTCAGATCTCACATCACTAAGAGGGGTATTTTCAGTGTCATTATAGATATCATCTTGAGTAGGGATTGTTTAATACATGGTTTTTGTCATTGCTGTCTCAGTCAATCTTTGTGAAAGTCCTCGGATACATGGGATACAACAGCAGCTACAGGTGACAAGAATAGCCAAGACCACGGCGACTGAGTTCAAACATCATGTGATGAGTCCCGTCCACTTACCGAACCAGCCTTCAAGCTAGTTTGTAAAAGGGTCGTTAATACCTGAGTTCTCTGCCAGCTCGTTTGACAGAGCAGTCAGTCCTTTCAGGGCTCTAGTCACAGTTCCTCCAGGAGCTGTATTAGGAATGAATGTGCAACACATAGTACTGAACGTTTTACATACTCCCCCTCTCTCAGCTAATATCATATCATATCTAGGGCCATACAGTTTTGCCATGCCATTAGAGATGTGGGAGCTAGCTGTTCTGCGAGACCCTTCACTGCGTCCCTGGTATAGTTCACAAATCGCTGTTGGTTATAATATATATAGTTAATCCAATCAACATTCTTATTTATAGTCACCCACCAGAAAAGAGACTCAAATCCAGCTGCCACCTGGTTCCTAGCCTTAAACTCATCCGGAACGCCACGCGGAACCCCAATCTTGTCTATGTAGATCTGAGAGTCAAATGACCCTTTGGGAGAGGTGTCCCATCTATGTCGTTGATGACTTTTAGTCCATGGGTATTCTGACAGGATTTTCAGGGGCATAGCAAGTTGTACCATGGCGCAATCCCCTCGGGTATTGGCCGGTACCCTAGCTCGCAATTTCTTATCCCCACACATCCACCAGACATCAGCCCACTGAGTGTTATGCTCAACCCAGTCACCCTTGCTCCTGTTAATTCACTCCGTACAGTAGTCATCAGTCAGTGACCCAAGATCTACCCCACTATCTTTCCCTGGAAGTGCAAAACAAGTGAAGTTGGCCAGATATGCAGTAACTGCCCGGAGGTATCTTAGCTCTCTGTACTGGGGGAAACAACAAACTCTGTGTATAGCAGGTGGCGTTCCTATCAGGATTTTAGTTCCTATTATATAGTTGTAACATACACTCCATTCCATCTGGATCTGTACTAGGGTTGTCCCGATACCACTTTTTTAGGGCCGAGTACAAGTACCGATACTTTTTTTCAAGTACTCGCCGATACCGATTACCGATACTTTTTTTTAATGTCACGTGACAGTGTTTTGTTTTTTTTGTTCTTTTTTAAACAGTTTTTTCTTTTTTTTTCGGGGGGGGGGGGGGGGGGGGGCAGGGAGGGGGTGAACGGTGTATGTGTGTGTGTTTTTTTTTTTTTTTATTTACAATTTTTATTTTTCACAATAATATTTTTTTTTCTTTATTGCAATATGTGTTTTTTTTTGTTTTGTTTTTAATTAGCCCTGTTGGGGGGCTTTGGTGAGATATCAGGGGTCTTAACAGACCTCTGATATCTCCCCCTTGAGACAGAGAAAGAGACAGAGGATAGAGATTCCCCAGTCCCTTTCTCTGCAGCCTCAGCTGCACTGAGAATGAATGGAGAGAAGACAGCGGCTCCTCTCCATTCATAAATTGACACATCGTAATCACAGGAGATTACAATGTTTCAGTTATGTGAATGGACAGAGTCAGCTGACTCTATCCATACACAAAGGAAGGAGGATGGCGGAATGGAGGGGGAGAACGGAGGGGGACAGAAAAGGAGAGAGGAACGGAGGGGACAGCGGAGAGGCACAGGGAAGGAGAGAGGAACGGAGGGGACAGCGGAGAGGGACAGGGAAGGAGAGAGGAACGGAGGGGACAGCGGAGAGGGACAGGGAAGGAGAGAGGAACGGAGGGGACAGCAGAGAGGGACAGGGAAGGAGAGAGGAACGGAGGGGACAGCGGAGAGGGACAGAGAAGGAGAGAGGAACGGAGGGGGACAGAAAAGGAGAGAGGAACGGAGGGGACAGCGGACAGGCACAGGGAAGGAGAGAGGAACGGAGGGGACAGCGGAGAGGGACAGGGAAGGAGAGAGGAACGGAGGGGGACAGCGGAGAGGCACAGGGAAGGAGAGAGGAACGGAGGGGACAGCGGAGAGGGACAGGGAAGGAGAGAGGAACGGAGGGGGACAGCGGAGAGGCACAGGGAAGGAGAGAGGAATGGAGGGGACAGCGGAGAGGCACAGGGAAGGAGAGAGGAACGGAGGGGACAGCGGAGAGGCACAGGGAAGGAGAGAGGAATGGAGGGGACAGCGGAGAGGGACAGGGAAGGAGAGAGGAACGGAGGGGACAGCGGAGAGGCACAGAGAAGGAGAGGGGAACGGAGGGGGACAGCGGAGGGGGACAGAGGAACGGAGGGGGCATGGAGGAGGATGCAGTGACAGTCAGCGGTGACCGATCACCGCTGTATGTCACTAAAGCTGCTGAAAGCCACAGGGGGAGAATCTTGTAACTCCCCCACGCGCCGATCACAGCTGTCTTCCAGGGATCGGGGGAAGCATCTGGAGCATTTGCCCGAGTACAAGTACTTGGGCAAATGCTCGGTATCGATGCCGATACCGATACTAGTATCGGTATCGGGACAACCCTAATCTGTACTATTATTCAAAGGAACTGTTGCAAAATGGGGCCTAGCTCCTGCACAGACTAGACAATTTTCTCTTTTTAGGGTTTTAACTGTATATCTCAACCATTCTATGCACTCATTTTTTTCCTGATATACTGTCTCTAGGGCTATGGCATCCTCTACAGTTAAGTTAGTGAATCTCACAGGTTTACTCAAAATTTCTATTTTAGTGTGGCCCTTGTGTCTACCTTCTCCTGTTGTCTAGTTTTATTAGGTGGTAACACTTTGAGGAAAAATTTGGCTGAGGGGTCAGTTCCTGACACCCATGCTCCCATAGAGTACAACCGCTGATCTTCCTTCCTCGGCTCCTTTAATGTTATCAATAATTGGTTACAGTTCTTACTATGTGTGCAGGGGTAGTTGGCCGCTTTTATAATTGTGAGTCTTTCCTTTATTCCATTCTCTTTAGGCCCTGGTAGATTATACCCTCAATCTTTGATGCGCTGTGGTCCACAGGGCCTGATCCCATGCTTGACATCCTGCCCTATTCCAGAGCCAGCAAATGTATTTATCTGTCCATAGAAGTCCCCTAGCCCCAGTTGTATCCGCACAATCTGCAATCTGACAGAAGTCTACCAGTATAGTGCTAGTTATTCCCTCTATAAAGGTTAGATTCAATGCTTTTCCTGTACTTTCCCAATCCAAAGGTTCCTCTACTCCTCCATAACGTACACCCCCTCTTATGGATGCCTCTCTTAGAGCCACCAGTAATTCAAGGATGATCGCTATCCCTTCCATCCTGACTATCCACAGAGCTCCAGGGGATAGGGTGGGGGAGAACTTCACCGGTTTGAGACAAGTCCCACCTTGTGTGAGACCTCCCTTTGTAGCCGGACTTACTGGTTCTCTGTAGCCAACTGGCCCTGCTCTGCCTGTAAAACCTTTTTGCAATGGGACTAGTGAATCCAGGTAGACCTCTCTGCATTCCTTATAGCCATGGGAGTGGTGAGAAGAACCCAATACGGCCCTTCCATGTACCATTTCAAATGGGTTCAAACCTTCTTTTGTGGGTGTAATATGCATACTGGTCACAGCCAATGGTAGGCAGTACATCCAATTTATACCTGTTTCTTCCATAGCTTTTCTCTGTTTATTTTTTAGGATTTCATTGTGTCTCTGCACCAATCCAGCTGATTGGGGGTGGTAGGCGCAATGGTTTTTTGCAAGGAAAAGAGTGAATACCGCGCTAAGCCTAAAAAACAAACATAGCAGCAACTAATAAGTGGAATACATACACCTATGCAAAAACGAGAAGAGATAGCTGCGCTCAAAATTAAACAGGATATAGTGATGAGCAAGTATAAAACCAATAAGTGAAATAATGGGTAATAGTAAATGGTTATGAGTCCAAAAAAAATTGCAGAAACAAAATGTAGAAAAATGACAGTGACAATGCAGTATAATCTTCCACCACCATTGAGTGCTGATCACCATAAGGAATGCACGCTTACCAGAGGCAAGCAAAGAAACAGCTTGCGGCTATAACCCAGCCAAGATAGAAGTGAAGAAAGCAGCGCTAGCGACAAATAAACCAAAAACTTATCGCTGCTGTAAAAAAAGTGATAGTACTTTGAAAAATTAGAAACAAACAGATACAGCGCTGATAAACGTGACTATAAAGTGCTAAGTGCTAACGATAAATGTAAACAGAGTGATAAATACACATATCACATGCAATCCAGAATTATATACACAACTCCTGAATGCAAATTGTGAAGCATAGTAGGTAAATATGCAAACAACTGCTGATTAACAAAATTAATTATATGTGCATACCACAAATAATGTGAAAAAAATATATATAATAAAATAGACCATAAGTGCTGACCAATTGATAAGCACACGGAAATTCTTGACAATAAATATAGGCAACTAGACTGATGGATTTGAACAATAACTGCTCACAAGACAGAGATGTTGCTACTAGCGATAGTCCCAAAGTAGATAGCAACAACAAGACTTATCACAGAATTCACAGGCAGGCCGGCCCTGCAATGATACAGCAGCTCCTCCTCCTAGGCTGACAGTCTTTCTCAATGGTAATTTGCAAGGTATATCTCTGGCGTGGATAAGTGGAAGAGATGGCCGATACTCAGATCAAATAAACCATGGGTTTTACAGTTGACCACCCAAAATAGAGAAAAAAAAAAGCATATAGTGAAGTATCGTGGAGATTGGCAAATCACTAGCGCTACAAGCCACTACTCACATACTCCCGGTTGCAATCAGGCATATCAGACAGTCTCCGCGATCGCCGCTAACAGCGTGCGTTCCACGGAGTCAGGAAGGAGAACGTCACTTGGTTGTGCCAAAAGCCGGATGTTACGTCGACGCGTTTCGCCCCTCCCCCAGGGCGTCATCAAAGTCCTTTAGTGGGTGTATGGAGGTTTAAATGGGCAATGATAACATCTTTCTCAACCCAGCACAAACAAATTAAAAGCATTGTAAAAAAACACTGGGATGTCTTGAGACATGATAACATTCTGGGCGGGTCATTGCCAGAAGAGGCCAAGATTATATTTAGGGGAGCACCATCTCTACAGGGTCAGATAGCCCCCAATGTTATTAATCCACCATCCCGGCCTTCTCTTTTCCATAACATGACAGGCTTTTACCCGTGTAGAAAATGTGTGGTATGTTTGCACAATAACCTGGAAGGACGTAAAGTCACAGAATTCACATCCACAGTCACGGGGAAAAGATATACAGTGAAATCTTTTTGCACGTGTAGTACCAAATACATAGTATATCTTATTACATGCCCTTGTCGTAGACAATACATTGGTCGTACCACCAGAACGTTTACAACAAGGGTAGGGGAACATATTGCTCTAATCAAAGGCAGGGACTCTAAGCATACGGTACCCAGACATTACAAGCAATATCATAATAGTAACCCCACTGGTTCACAATTTGTCATTATAGACAAATACGTCCTGCCGTGGAGGGGGGGGGGCTAAAATCAGAGGGGTCTCTCGCCTTGAAATGTTCTGGGCGTATGAACTACAGACCTTTTTCCTCAAGGCATGAACGTGGAAGTAGATGTTAATGCCTTTATAAACGAGTCTTGACAGATTTATCATGAGATAAGAAACATCAACTTCCGTTTAGGAGTACTGATACCTAGGGTGTATATTATGTCTGATACTTTTTACATGCATGTGCCTTTCCATCTGTTACACATTATTTTATTATTATTATGATTATATTTACTTTATTTTGACAATTGGGTAGTTATTATTAAAGTATTGTCGTTTTTGAAGTAATACAATATGAGCTATATGGGGACATAGAGTGAGTCAAGAGATGGAATAATTAATTGTCCATGTCTTCTCTCTCCTGCTGAGAATCCATCTTCTTCATATTTTTTTCATTTTTTTCGTTTTCATGGACTCATCTACCATCTTTGAATGAAGTCCTGATCGTGTTTAGGTCACCCATTAATGCACACTCATTGCGTACACTTTGAAGGCCGGTCTGGGGATTACAACATCATTTCCGCCCCTTTTCCCCTCTCTGCAGGTCACTTTCTGGTGTGATCGAACGGAGACCGGAGGTGATGTACGCATGCGTCGTTTTTTGATGACGTCACCGCGCTGGACCACGCCGCGCGCATGCGCGAGCGCGGTCTCTATTAGACTATGGGGGATGTGATTGAGGTTGAGACGCACAGTTGCGGCCTCGTCCTTCATTGATGTCACCGCGCTGAACTACGCTGCGCGAGCGTGGTTTTTTATCGTAATATACGTTAGGGGGGATGTCACTGATGTGGTAACGCAGAGTCACGGCCTCCCCCTCCATACACCCACTAAGAGGTCATAAGGGGTAGTAACAAGTGGAAGTGGGAGTGTTCTGCCCATATTGTTCATATTAATATGTGCTATGTAATGTTAGTTTATGCTGTTGCCATCTAGTGGTCAGAGATGGTTATTACTTTGCCAGAAATTGACAGGAAGTAGGATTCTCCTCATAGGAAAAGGCAGTAACCTTTAACCGATGTCTCACGTTTCTTGACTTCTGAATTATTGTTAAGCTGTCTGACTAGTGTTATACAACAGTTCAATAACGCAAAGCAGAACAGTAAAAAGACATCCACGTGGCAGTCTGGAATAAACTGAGACGCCATTACTGCAGCATGAGTCTCAGATCAGGAACAAAGTACCAGGCTGATGACATGCTACCGCCGACACAGCAAGGCAGGGAGAACATTCCCAGCGCCCAGCAAGATGATGCACAATCGCAGGTGTCCAGATCTTCACGGGCTAGCAAGATGTCCTTAGCAGTTAAAGCTCATGCCAAGGCAGAAGCCGCCCGAATCCAGCTACAGTACGCAGAAAAAGAAGCCATGATGATGCAGGAGTTAGCAGCAAAGAAAGCTGCTATCACACAAGAAGAAGCGGAATTAGAATCAAAATTGCTCATCCTGCAGCGACAGACTGCTGCTGCAGCTGCTGAAGCAGAGGCCGCTGCCTACATGGGAACAAGTCGTTCTGGAAGTGAAAAATCATATAAAGACTCAGAGGTTCCAGGAAAACCTCTATTCTCTGCAGATCATACAAGTGAGTATATCCAGAACCTTACTACTGCGCATGCAAAGAAACAGTCTCCTAAACCTGAAGCAAAGGAATTCAGGCCGAAATCAATAAGCCCCCTGAGCAGGCCCAATCAACCACATGAGGCCAGCGGCCTCCAGCAAATCAAGAATGAAGCACCAGAAACCCCTAAGAACAAAAAACAAGTGTTCCCATCACCTCAACCTATAGATTACATGTGCGAACAACAATGTGCAGTGGATGTCACCAAATATCTCATCCGCAAAGAAATGGTAAGCTCAGGCTTTCTCCAATTTGATGACTGTCCTGAAAACTATTGGGCATGGAAATCTTCCTTTCTGAATGCCACTGAAGGTCTGCACTTTTCACCAGCAGAAATGCTTAATTTAATGATAAAATGGCTTGGTACAGAGTCAGCAGAGCATGCTAAGAGGATGAGAAGAGCAAACCTGTTCAACCCTGCAGCAGGACTCAACATGACCTGGAAAAGACTAGAAGAAAAGTATGGATCCCCAGAGGTAATAGAAGAAGCACTGCTGAAAAAACTTGAAGTCTTTCCCAAGGTGGGCTACAGAGACAACGTGCGGCTACAAGAACTAAGTGATCTTCTACTAGAGATAGAATATGCCAAAGAGGATGGCCACTTGCCAGGACTTTCATACCTAGATACAGCTAGAGGCACTAATCCCATAGTAGAGAAACTACCCTCAAATCTGCAAGACAAGTGGATGTCTGTGGGAAGTAAATTCAAAGAAGATTATGGAGTCGCTTTTCCCCCTTTCTCTGTGTTTTCTAGGTTTGTCAGACAGCAAGCGAAAATCCGAAGTGATCCCAGTTTCGCCTTCACCACCAGCGGCAATCAATCACACAGACCTGAGAAATCTCACAGACCTCACGGTAGGACCTCTGTATCCACACACAAAACAGCTGTACCTTCAGAAGTCACAGACTATCAAAGCACCCACAAGGTACACACCATAGAAAACCCTGATAGACATTGCCCAATACACAAAAAACCACATCCACTAAAGAAATGCAAAGGCTTTAGAAGCAAACCTATTGCAGAGCGGATGTCCTTCCTTAAACAGAACGGCATCTGTTTCAAGTGCTGCGGGTCTACTTATCACGTTGCTAAAGACTGCAAAATACCAGTAGAATGTACAGAATGTGGCAGTGAGAGACATATTGCAGCTTTGCACCCAGGCCCTGCTCCTGCCCCAATAGAGACTGTAGAACCCAGGAAAGATCAGGGCAGGGAGCAACAAGAGACCCCACTCTCCTCAGTAATGTCTAATTGCACTGAAGTATGTGGACAAGGCAAGAGTGCACGTTCATGCTCTAAAATCTGTTTAGTGACTGTGTATCCCACTGGCAAGAGAGAAAGGGCAGTGAAAATGTATGCAGTGCTAGATGAACAGAGCAACAGATCCCTTGCAAAGTCAGACTTCTTTGATATCTTTAACCTTAAGGCAAGTGCAGTTCCATACACTCTAAGGACATGTGCGGGGACAATTGAAACCACAGGGAGAAGAGCTTCTGACTTTACCATTGAATCCTTCAATAAGAAAGTGCAGTTTCCACTTCCTACCCTAATAGAGTGTAGCATGATACCTGACGACAAAACTGAGATTCCCTCTCCAGGAGTAGCCCATCACCACCCTCACCTCCGCTCAATTACTCACCTTATCCCAGCTGTTGAGCCAGATGTTTCTATCCTTCTACTTCTTGGGAGAGACATCCTTCAGGTACACAAGGTGCGCCAGCAAATCAATGGACCTTATAATGCCCCCTATGCACAGAGACTGGACCTGGGGTGGGTCATTGTAGGAGAAGTTTGCCTGGGGACAGTGCACCAGCCTGACAATATTACCACTTTGAAGACATCTGTGTTAACAAATGGACGCACATCCCTACTCAGTCCCTGTCACAACAGCTTCATTGTCAAGGAAAGCTTTGGCAGGTCGACACAACACTGTGACTCCTCTACTCTATATGGTAAAGAAGAAGTCAATTCCAACATTGAGACAGACAATCTAGGGATTACAGTGTTCCAGAAAACTAAAGATGATGATAAACAAGCCCTCTCTATAGAGGATCAGACCTTCTTGCAGATTATGGATAGAGAGGCTTACCAAGATGACAATCACAGTTGGGTGGCCCCTCTTCCCTTTCGCACACCCAGACGTGTTTTGCCTAGTAACAGGGAACAAGCCATGAAGCGTTTGCATTCACTCAGCAAAACTCTGCAGAGGAAGCCAGAAGTGAAAAGAGATTTCACTGAATTCATTAAAGGGATACTAGACACTGACTTTGATGCTGTGAAATTCTTCACGGATAGCAAGACTGTCCTAGGGTACATTTGCAGCACCACTAGGAGGTTCCATCTGTATGTCTCCAACAGAGTGAATAGAATCAGGCTATCTTCACACCCAGATCAGTGGTTCTATGTATCTACAGAGCAAAACCCTGCAGATTATGCCACTAGACCTACTCAAGCAGCATGCCTTCAGAACTCTATATGGTTCTCAGGCCCATCCTTTCTGTACCAACCACACTGTGAGCAGATAGACACTGCTAATGTTTATCCACTCATAGAGCCCGAAGCTGACCCTAAAATCAGATCAGAAATTACGAGTTTCAGTACCAAAGCTTATGAAGCCACACTTCACTCACATTGCTTTGATAGATTTTCTTGCTGGAAGATATTAGTTAAGACCCTAGCCAGACTCATCCATGTCGCTAAAACCTTCCAGAGAGAAACCAATAGCGATCAGGTCAGGAGGTGGGAAAGTTTCCATGAACAGGTCAATCTAGTAGAACTTGCTCAAGCAAAGTCTGTTATAATTTCTTCTGTTCAAAACAAACATTTCCAGAAGGAAATTGACTGCATCAAAAAACAAAAGACATTCCCAAAACAAAGCCGTCTTAGGAGGCTTAGCCCCTTTTTAGACAAGAATGGGTTGTTGAGAGTAGGAGGACGTTTGTCTCTTGCTGAACTTTCAGAAGAAGAGAAACAGCCTGTCATTATACCTTATGATCACCACGTTGCGACACTGCTTGTTAGGTACTATCATGAACAAGTAGTTCACCAAGGGCGACACATCACCGAAGGTGCAATTAGATCCGCAAGTCTCTGGATTCTTGGTGGCAAACGCTTGGTATCAGCTGTTATACACAAATGTGTCATCTGTCGCAAACTACGAGGAAAATTACAAAGTCAAAAGATGGCAGAGCTACCAGAGGACAGAGTAATTGCTCAACCACCTTTCACCAATGTGGGCCTAGATGTATTTGGTCCATGGTCTGTTTTAACCCGTCGCACTAGAGGAGGCAGTGCGGACAGCAAACGATGGGCAGTCCTTTTCATTTGTTTGTCCACCCGAGCTGTACACATAGAGCTACTTGAAGCCATGTCAACATCAAGCTTTATTAATGCCTTGAGGAGATTCTTCTCAATTCGTGGCCCAGCAAAACTGCTCCGTTCTGACAGAGGGACAAACTTTGTGGGAGCCTGCAAAGAACTTAACATTTGTGACAGCGAATCACAATTGCAAGACTTTCTCCAAGACAGAGGATGTACATGGGTCTTTAATCCTCCACACTCCTCACATATGGGTGGTGTCTGGGAGAGACTTATAGGTATTGCCAGGCGAATCTTGGACGCTATGTTGCTACAAACCAAACCTGCTCACTTGACCCATGAGACTTTAAGCACCTTTATGGCAGAGGATACGGCTATTATGAATGCCAGGCCTTTAGTTCCTGTGTCCTCAGACCCAGATACACCTATGGTCCTTACCCCAGCAATGTTGTTGACTCAAAAGATGAACTCTTTGTCTGCGCCATCTGGGACCATAAGTACAACACAAGTTCATGCAAAACAATGGAAGCAAGTACAATGCTTGGCAGACACCTTTTGGAAAAGATGGAAGAGAGAGTATCTGTCAAATATGCAACGCCGTAGGAAATGGACTGAGGATCGCCCAAATGTAAAAGTGGGTGATGTTGTTCTGTTAAAGGACAGCCAAGAGGGCAGGAACGAGTGGCCCGTAGGACTTATTGTCAATGCTCTACCAAGCAGGGATGGCAAGGTTAGAAAGGTGGAGGTCAAAACTGTAAAAAATGAGACCGCCAGAATTTATCTCAGACCTATAACTGACATTATAGTTTTGATCTCGGACTAGCTAGGATTACATTTTCCTGTATATGTTTTTTCTGCATAGCAGTAGTTATTCAGGTAATGACATAATAAATTATGCCAGACAGGGAGTGTTCTGCCCAAATTGTTCATATTAATATGTGCTATGTAATGTTAGTTTATGCTGTTGCCATCTAGTGGTCAGAGATGGTTATTACTTTGCCAGAAATTGACAGGAAGTAGGATTCTCCTCATAGGAAAAGGCAGTAACCTTTAACCTGGAACTGTATTTCCTTCATTTCATTACTGCTCCTGTATCTAATACACTGCATGTAGAAGAGCTCTTAAACTATTCCTGGACTAATGATGGAATTGTCTGTGAGTACTCTTACTGATAGAGAGTGAGGCTGCTGTATAATGTTTAATGTACTGACACATATGTTTTGTTTATGCTTATGTTGTCGTTTTACAAAGTTATTCGGGATAAAGAATACATACAGATCTGATGTCTCACGTTTCTTGACTTCTGAATTATTGTTAAGCTGTCTGACTAGTGTTATACAACAGTTCAATAACGCGAAGCAGAACAGGGAGGTTCTGGACGCCGGGACTCTGCATCATGTCTCCTCCTGAAGCACATGACACCATTAGACCTATGGGAATGGAATCATTTGATAGAGAGGCTTGGAAGGCACTCAGCATCATGTCTCCTCCTGAAGCACATGACACCATTAGACCTATGGGAATGGACTCTGCATCATGTCTCCTCCTGAACCACATGACACCATTAGACCTATGGGAATGGAATCATTTGAAAGAGAGGCTTGGAAGGCACTCAGCATCATGTCTCCTCCTGAAGCACATGACACCATTAGACCTATGGGAATGGACTCTGCATCATGTCTCCTCCTGAAGCACATGACACCATTAGACCTATGGGAATGGAATCATTTGAAAGAGAGGTTTGGAAGGCATTCAGCATCATGTCTCCTCCTGAAGCACATGACACCATTAGACCTATGGGAATGGAATCATGTGAAAGAGAGGCTTGGAAGGCACTCAGCACCACGTCTTCGCTTGAAACACATGACACCATTAGACCTATGGGAATTGAATTACATGAAAGAGAGGCTTGGAAAGCACTCGGGTCCGCCATTTTGGATGACCCTGGAAGTGTCAATGCAAACAAGCCTGGGAGCTGGATTCTCATCAGAGGGGTCCTTGTCCCTATATAAAGGAGTCTGGCTGCAGTGGGCAAGTACCCCAGACGAAGTCTTGTATGACGAAACGCGTCGGGAGGACTCCACTGCCGCCATTTTACTTGCAAGCGCTTTTTATTCTGAAATGTAAGTGTTTTTCCTTTTAATAAATTTTTTATGGTTTACGGAATTACGCTATGAGCCCCTTCTTCATTACATGTGGGTAATGTCCGTTGGTGTCCGAGCTTCCATATGAAGAAGACCTCTTTGGGATAGCAACGTTACAACTTCACCATTCACCAGCCCTTGGTTCCCTACCTTCATTGCCAGTGAGCAATCCAAGCCTGTTTGACCCATATAGCGTATGCTAGGTGGGTCCCAACTTTCTGGTAAGCCTCCAGTCATCCTAGGTGGCGGTTTCGCACAAGTGTCTGTCAGCACATGTTGGATTACATACAGAAATCTCTCACGAGTATATGTTTTGGAATTTATCACCATTGCAAAATTTATGTTCATCGTACCTGCACATTCAGTTTTGGACTTTATTGCCATTTTTACATCCTGTTATCACTTTTGGTGACCCTAAGGCTTTATAACATAAGTGTTCTATATGTATTAGGGTTGTCCCGATACCGATACTAGTATCGGTATCGGCACCGATACCAAGCATTTGCCCAAGTACTTGTACTCGGGCAAATGCTCCCGATGCTTCCGCCGATACCTTGACTGTCAGCGGTGATCGGCGTGTGGGGGAGTTACAAGCTTCTCCCCCCGCGGCTTTCAGCTGCTTAGTGACATACAGCGGTGATCGGTGCTTGTAATTCCCCCACACGCGATCCCCGCTGACTGTCACCTCCTCCTCCTTAGTCCTCCTCCGTTCCTCTGTCCCCCTCCGCTGTCCTGCTCCATTGCTGTGTCCCCCTCCGTTCCTCTGTCCCCCCCCGCTGTCCTCCTTCTTTGCTCTGTCCCCTTCCGCTGTCCTCCTCCGTTCCTCTGTCCCCCCCGCTGTCCTCCTTCTTTGCTCTGTCCCCTTCCGCTGTCCTCCTCCGTTCCTCTGTCCACCTCCCGCTGTCCTTCTTCTTTGCTCTGTCCCCCCCCGCTGTCCTTCTTCTTTGCTCTGTCCCCCCCCCGCTGTCCTTCTTCTTTGCTCTGTCCCCCCCCCGCTGTCCTTCTTCTTTGCTCTGTCCCCCTCCGCTGTCCCCATGCGTTCCTCTGTCCCCCTCCGCTGTCCCCATCCGTTCCGGCTTTCCGTTGTCCCCCTCTCTCTTCCTCTGTCCCCTCCGTTCTGCTGTCTCTCTCCGCTGTGTGTATGGAGAGAGTCAGCTGACTCTTTCCATTCACATAACCGAAACATTGTAATCTCCTGTGATTACAATGTGTCAGTTTATGAATGGAGAGAAGCTGCTGTGTTCTCTCCATTCATTCTCAGTGCAGCTGAGGCTGCAGAGAAAGGGACTGGGGAATCTCTATCCTCAGTCTATTTCTCTGTCTCAAGGGGGAGATATCAGAGGTCTGTTAAGACCCCTGATATCTCACCAAAGCCCCCCAACAGGGCTGATTAAAAAAAAAAAAAACCACACACATAGTGCAATAAAGAATAAAAAAAAAAAATTGTAAAAAATAATAAATGTAAATGAAAAAAACCAAAACAAAAACACACACACAGACACCGTTCACTATACCCCCACCCCCACCCCACCCGCCCCCCACCCCCACCCCCCCCCCACCCCTCAAAAAAAAAAAAAAAAAAAAACTCACGTGACATTAAAAAAAAGTATCGGTAATCGGTATCGGCGAGTACATGAAAAAAAGTATCGGTACTTGTACTCGGTCCTAAAAAAGTGGTATCGGGACAACCCTAATATGTATGAATGTTCACAAAGTATACAAAACACTATCTTTTCACAATTCATTTTGCTATTATATGTGGTATAGCAATATTCTCTTTCTCATTTTTTAGCGCTACACTTGGTTACATAGCACTGATACCAGCACAGAGACAGAGAACACTGACACCAGCACAGAGACAGAGAACACTGACACCAGCACCGAGAGAGCACTGACACCAGCACCGAGATATAGAGCACTGACACCAGCACTGAGATAGAGAGCAATGACACCAGCTGAGATAGAGGACACGCACACCAGCACCGAGATAGAGAGCAATGACACCAGCACCGAGATATAGAGCACTGACACCAGCACCGAGATAGAGAACACTGACACCAGCACCGAGATAGAGAGCACTGACACCAGCACTGAGATAGAGAGCACTGACACCAGCACCGAGATAGAGGACACACACACCAGCACGGAGATAGAGAGCAATGACACCAGCACCGAGATAGAGAACACTGACACCAGCACTGAGACAGAGAGCACTGACACCAGCGTCGAGGTGGAGGGCACGGACACCAGCACCGAGACAGAGAGCACTGACACCAGCATCGAGATATAGAGCACTGACACCAGCACCAAGATAGAGAGCACTGACACCAGCACCGAGATAAAGAACACTGACACCAGCACCGAGACAGAGAACACTGACATCAGCACCGAGATAGAGAACACTGACAGCAGCACCGAGATAGAGAACACTGACAGCAGCACCGAGACAGAGAGCACTGACACCAGCACTGAGATAGAGAACACTGACAACAGCACCGAGACAGAGAGCACTGACACCAGCGTCGAGATGGAGGGCACGGACACCAGCACCGAGACGGAGAGCACTGACACCAGCATTGAGATATAGAGCACTGACACCAGCACCGAGATAGAGAGCACTGACACCAGCACCGAGATATAGAGCACTCACACCAGCACCGAGATAAAAAACACTGACACCAGCACCGAGACAGAGAACACTGACACCAGCACCGAGACAGAGAGCACTGACACCAGCACTGAGATAGAGAACACTGACACCAGCACCGAGATAGAGAACACTGACACCAGCACCGAAATAGAGAGCACTGACACCAGCACTGAGATAGAGAACACTGACACCAGCACCGAAATAGAGAGCACTGACACCAGCACCGAGATAGAGGACACGGACACCAGCACCGAGATAGAGAGCACTGACACTAGCACTTTAAAGCTCTAAAAATATACGAAATTTATACAGTTAATTTTTTTTATCGCTTGGATTATTTTTCCCGTTATGCGCGAGTGGGGTCTCATGTCTAGGTTTTGCCTAAGGCCTGACAAAGCCTAGAGCCACCTCTGGCTGCCACCCACTAAGATGCATGGAAGTGGGTACTGAGTGTAGGCCGGGAAGACAAAAACGAAGCTCCCATAGTGTATTACTGTAATAGATTTATTATTAAAAAAGTAAAGATTGCACTTACAGATAAACGAAGATAAAAAGCATGTAAAGCCGGCCAGCTTGCGAGCGCCCGTCCGCTCGGAAGGTCTACCGCGATGACGATGATGCTTTTTATCTTCGTTTATCTGTAAGTGCAATCTTTACTTTTTTAATAATAAATCTATTACAGTAATACACTATGGGAGCTTCGTTTTTGTCTTCCCGGCCTACACTCAGTACCCACTTCCATGCATCTTAGTGGGTGGCATCTATACGGAGTCCCGGTCAAAGTTTGTGTGATTCATCCTTGATATCTACATAAAGGCCTTGGCTGGGTTATAGCCGCAAGCTGTTTCTTTGCTTGCCTCTGGTAAGCGTGCATTCCTTATGGTGATCAGCACTCAATGGTGGTGGAGGATTATACTGCATTGTCACGATATTTTCTACATTTTGTTTCTGCAATTTTTTTTGGACTCATAACCATTTACTATTACCCATTATTTCACTTATTGGTTTTATACTTGCTCATCACTATATCCTGTTTAATTTTGAGTGCAGCTATCTCTTCTCGTTTTTGCAATGGTTTTTTACTTGGATACCCATCACTTCTGTCAAATATTGTATAGTTTTATTTACAAAATGGGGTCCATTATCACTGTAGATCTTTTCAGGGATTCCAAATTTAGGAATTACATCTCTTAGTAATGCTTTGGCCACAGTCTGTGCATCTGCACTTTCTGTCGGGAATACCTCCACCCATTTGGTCAAGGCATCTATTATTACCAGACAATATTTTTTCCTTTCACATTTGTCTAATTCAATAAAATCCATGCAAATGTGTTGGAATGGATATTGCGGTGTGGGGAACTTCCCTTTTTGTGGCCTTATGCCACCCTGAGCATTGTGTTTTGCACATATAATGCATTGAGAACAAAAAAATTTTGAGTAGTTTGTGAAGCCATAGGCTGTACATACCTTATTTAACATCTCAGTCATCCCCGTTTGACACATGAGTTACTCCATGTGTCAATACTGCTGCATACCTAAATAGGGATTTTGGCAATACCGGTTTTCCTTCAGGTAATGCCGTGTAGACACGGGCGGACTTTCCCACCGGACTGGTCCGACCAACCGAATCCGGCGGACAATCCGACAGTGTGTGGGCTGCATCGGACTTCCGACGGACCGCTTCGGTCGGAAATCCGACGGACTTTAGATTTGAAACCTGCTTCAAATTTTTACATCGTAAATCCGCTGGACTCAGTTCCTAACGGAAAGCCCGTTCATCTGTATGCTGGTCCGATGGACCAGATACGACGCAAGGGCAGGGTACTACATCTCGCGCTCGCTGCAATAGAAAAAACGAATTTTTCAATTGTGGCGAGCGTGAGGAGGAGGCGACGATGTCCCGTAGGTCTGGTATGGATTTTAAGGGGAACACCCTACGCTGAAAAAACGGCATGGGGTCCCCCCAAAATACATACCGGACCCTTATCCAAGCACGCAGCCCGGCAGGTCAGGAAAGGGGGTGGGGACGAGCGAGCGCCCCCCCTCCTGAACCGTACCAGGCCGCATGCCCTCAACATGGGGGGGTGGGTGCTTTGAGAGAGGGGGCACCCTGCGGCTCCCCCCCACCCCAAAGCACCTTGTCCCCATGTTGATGAGGACAAGGGCCTCTTCCCAACAACCCTGGCCGTTGGTTGTCGGGGTCTGCAGGTGGGGGGCTTATCGGAATCCGGGAGCCCCCTTTAATAAGAGGGCCCCCAGATCCCGGCCCCCCACCCTATGTGAATGAGTATGGGGTACATCGTACCCCTACCCATTCACCCAGGGAAAAACTGTCAATAAAAAAACACACTACACAGGTTTTTAAAGTAATTTATTAGACAGCTCCGGGGTCTTCTTCCGACTTCGGAGGTCTTCTTCCGACTTTGCCGTTCTCTTCGGCCTCTTCTCCCGGTGTTCGACCTCTTCTCCCGCTCTCCGACCTCTTCTCCCGGTGTTCAACCTCTTCTCCCGGTGTCCGGTTCTTCTGCCTGCTCCTCCGCTATCTTCTGCCGCTCTTTTGCTAGCGGTGGCCCGGACTTCTGCATCGTCTTCTTCCCTCTTCTCTTCTTCCGATGTTGACACGACGCTCTCTCCCACTGTAATGCTGTGTGAGCGCTCCGCAATGACTTATATAGGTGGTGACCCCGCCCCTTATGACGTTACAGTCCCGGGCATGCTGAGCACTGAGATAGAGAACACTGACACCAGCACCGAGATAGAGAACACTGACACCAGCACCGAAATAGAGAGCACTGACACCAGCACCGAGATAGAGGACACGGACACCAGCACCGAGATAGAGAGCACTGACACCAGCACTTTAAAGCTCTAAAAATATACAAAATTTATACAGTTAATTTTTTTTATCGCTTGGATTATTTTTCCCGTTATGCACGTGAGTGGGGCCTCATGTCTAGGTTTTGCCTAAGGCCTGACAAAGCCTAGAGCCGCCTCTGGCTGCCACCCACTAAGATGCATGGAAGTGGGTACCGAGTGTAGGCCGGGAAGACAAAAACGAAGCTCGCATAGTGTATTACCGTAATAGATTTATTATTAAAGAAGTAAAGATTGCACTTACAGATAAACGAAGATAAAAAGCATGTAAAGCCGGCCAGCTTGCGAGCGCCCGTCCGACATCATAAGGGGGCGTGCTCACCGGGTGATGCTTTGGGGGAGGGCGCCCCCCTCCCCCAAAGTACCTACCCCCCATGTTGAGGGCATGCGGCCTGGTACGGTTCGGGGGGGGGGGGCGTTCGCTCGTCCCCACCCCCTTTCCTGACTGGCCAGGCTGCGTGCTCAGATAAGGGTCTGGTATGGATTTTGGGGGGACCTCACACCGTTTTTTTTGGCATAGGGGGTTCCCCTTAAAATCCATACCAGACCTAAGGGCCTGGTATCCCCCGCGACAGGGCTCGCAAGTTGTCAATCTCGCCGATAAAGTCGGCGAAATTGACTTCCTTTTCTAGTCCCGTCGTACCCGAGTCACGTTCAAAATGAAAGCACTTGTTCATGTGTGGGCAAGTCCATTCATTCGGAAAGTCCGTCGTAGCTCCGTCGGGAAGACTGGCGGACATAGTCTGCCGGAAAGTCCGGTCGTGTGTAGGCAAGTTTGTCCGTAGTCCGGTCGTGTGTAGGCAAGTCCGTTCGTAAAAAAAGTCAGTCGGAAGTCTGTCAAAAGTCCGTCGGAAAGTCCGTCGGACCAGTCCAGTCGGAAAGTCCGTCGGACCAGTCCAGTCGGAAAGTCCGTCGGACCAGTCCAGTCGGAAAGTCCGCTCGTATGTACGCCCCATTAATGTTATCTATTATTGTGCAACCTTTTGTTTTCCAATATTGTTTCTCCCCGGGGAGTGCATTCTGCTTTATATCAGTAAGGACTGTATGATCTATCTCTATGGTTTCCTGTTCTGTCATTATTTGATGTTTCTTGTGCCGCTATTTTGGCCGTTTCATCTGTGCTTTTATTTCTCTCCGAGATGGGGTCTGTATGTTTTGTGTGTGCTTGACATTTGCAGATTGCAAGCTCTTTTGGTAGCTGTGTTGCATCTAGGAGTTCTAGAATGAAGTCCATGTGTGAAACTGGCTTACCACTGGAGGTGACCATCCCCCTGTTTTTCCATTGTTGTGCAAAAACATGTACTGTTGAAAAGGATATTGACTGTCGGTGTATATGGTTACGGATTTTCCTTTTGATAGTATGCATGCTCTTGTTAGTGCTACAAGTTCTGCTACTTGTGCTGAATAATGTTTTGGTAATGGCTTAGCTTCTAAGATTTCATCCTGTGTCACTACTGGATATCCAGTTGCATTTGTGCCGTCTGGATTTTTCTTACTGCAACCATCAACAAAAAAGTGTCATGTCAGGGTTAGGGTACATCTTTCAAATCACTTTGTGGCAGTACTTTTTCAGCGATGGCAGCAGTACAGTTATGTTTATGACCATCAGTAGGAAGTGGTAGTAGTGTGGATGGGTTTAATGTAGTACACCTTTGTGTTGTTAAGTGAGGTTGTGTCAAGAGTATTGTCATACAGCAAAGATGTCATGCTGGGCTCAGATGTGATATTTTTTGTTGTAAAAGGATAACAGACACTGCATGTGGTACTTTGAGTGTCAGCGGGTGATATAGCACTATAGATGCTGAGGCCTTAACTGCTTTAGCTGCAGCTACCACTGCCTTGTACACAGGGTGAAAGTGCTCTAGTTACACTGTCTATTTTTGTAGAGTAGTAGGCAATCGGCCTCTGGCGCCTGCCATGTGACTGTGTAAGTACTGATGTCATGTGTCCTTCCCTTGAATCTACTGTTTGTTCGAAGGGTTTGTCGTAGTTTGGTAAAGCTAGTACTGATGAACTAGACAGAACTTGTTTCAGATCAGTAAAAGCGGTTTTTGTCTCCTCATTCCATTCTACAGTATCCTGGGAGGCCTTAGGTCTCCCATGTATTGCCTGAAGCAGCAAGGCCATCAGTATGGAATACCCAGGGATCTAGGCTCTACAAAAATTTGTCATACCCAGGATGGACATCATTTGTTTCTTTGTCTTTGGTTTCGGTAACCTGACGAGGGCTTAAATTCTCTCCTCATCCAGGTGTTGACCTTTTTTGAGATATTATACCCCAAGTATTTGACCTGTTTTTGCCACAACTGGAGTTTAGTTTTATTTACCTTATGCCCTTGGTCATGGAGGAAATATAACAGAGCTATTGTGTCAGTCCTGCAAACCTCCTCTTAAACCACCTCTGCCTCTCCCTCTATGAGATTCCTCTGATTCCGCCCCGGCGGTGTATTCTTCTACATCCTCATCTCCTTCATCACCTTGCACAAAAACCTTTGCTTTCACATTCTTTTTTGCCATTGTTTTTAAATATTTCTGAGAATGTTATGCATATTGCAGGACATCTAAAACACTAGCAGTGCAGTACGTAATCATATTCTTAATAACATAATTCTTATGATCTTGCTTCAAACCATTAACAAAGGCTATTTTCAACTGCTGCTGGTAGGCACTATTTACATCCTCAGCTTCGGGGAGCCCTGAGAACACCTTGAAAACCTCTTGTAATTTATTCAGATAATCACTGACACTTTCTTTGTCCTCCTGCACTGTCATATTTATTTTTTGCCAGTCAGTCCTTTGTACCCATCGAAGATTGCATCTCTGATAAAAGGTAGTCAATCTGTCTGTCAAGTCTCGGCTATTATGGGCCAGTGGTTCCCCTCTTTGTTGAGGGGGCATTGGGGCTGCACAGGGTTCCCAATTTCCCTTTAATGATGCCCAATATGATCCTAGAACCCTCCTTATGGCCCTTTCCACTTTGACCCTGTTTACCTATAACTGTTCCTGAGACCTTCCATATTTTCAATGAATTCTGGGGCCCCAAACTTAGGATGTTTAATATGCTCGGTGGCCTTCTGCACGTCACTCTTAGTCCATGGTCTAAAAACAGTCATAGTTAGGGGCTGACCATTTTGTCCACCTCTAGGGTTTGGAACTTCTATTAGGGGATACCCTTCACCACCCTCTGTGTCCTTCTCACCATAATCTACTTGTTTCCTAGGTCTCTTAGTTCCCTCGGGAGCTCCCCATCCCCGGGACCATGCGTCAGTCAATGTTTCTAACTCAGATCTACTCATAGCACGAAGCGGACTGTCATCTGCGGAGATTGGGGAAGTGGGGCTGGTGTTTTTTTCGGGGGCGGTCCCTTTGACAGGGGTGGATATCACGGGGGGGTTGTGCTCTGGGCGGTGGCACAGGGGGAGGGTCATTGTAAGGGCGCGGTCTCTGGTTATAACAAATATAATCATCCTCTTTGTCCACTATGGGCATCTGGGCTTGGCACTTCTCTTTCGTTCTCCTTCCCTCTGTTCTAACTTTAGCGCATTCAAGCCAGTGCTCGGCCATTTCCAACCCATACCTTTTTTAATCTTTGGATACTAATAATTTACGTTTATCCACCAATTCCTGACACCCTTTTACAGTTAGTTTACCATTAAATCCAAACTTCCTTTCCCACTTAGTACAATACTTAATTTAGGTTTCTTGATTTAGGTTCTCTGCTATGCATAAACTTCTTATCGCCTTCTAATGGTACATTAGGAACACAGCAACAGCATAAACAAGCACAAGACATTCCCTTACAGAAACTATTCCCCATGTCTTTTGCTTCCGTTTTGCGTTTAGAATACAAGACTGGTAATTCTACTCTGGAACCCTGCCAAAATCTATATAAAACAACAAAGTCTAAACTCCCCAAACAACAGGAAATATATATAAAAACAATTTATACCTTCACCTTTTCACCACAAAGTACAGTTGGTTAAAACAAACAGTAAAATTAGTCATCTGATCAAAAATCACTCGTACACACACACACACAAAAGAGGAAGTGCACTTAGACAATTCCTTAACAATACAGCGCTGACTCACAGAACTATCATACAGATGTCTGGGGGGGGAGTGAGTTCAGTTTCTAACCACAAATTTTCAGGCACACAGAACATATAACTGCCTTAACAGACAAGTTCCCCATCGTTAGCGGGCCTTTTATCAACTTATAAATCAAAACACTAAACTAGCAACCCTTGGTTCATGGTAACAATAAAAATACAAGTAAAGCAAAAATATCAAGACTCCCCATACTATGGGGAGAATCAAAAAATAGTTAAAACCTGTCTCTTCAGTACTGTTGTTCAATAAAGTTACAGTGTTAACAGAAAAGTTAAACATGGGAAAGAAGAAACTAAACACCCAGAAGAAAATTAGCCTTGCGATCTTTCTAGATTACTCAGCTACTTTTAGCGCTTTAGATCGTCAGGCAATCAACCTCTGACGTTCGGTATACCTTTCAACAAATCTTATTTATATCTGTCCTGGACAGCTGGTGACGTCTATTTTACCTTAGGCAACTCCCCCAAATGCCTCTGTCTTCAACCATTGGGATTACCAAGATGTTATACAATCAATCCCAATGTCGGCAATTACAACTCGCTTATAAACTCATCAGATCAAAAAATCAAACAGAGAGAGAGAGGAAAGGATTAAGAATATTTTTGTCTTACCTCTCTAACATCCTGGAGGACTGGATCACGCAGGTTCGAAACCAGACGGTGGGTCCAGGTCCCAGTACCGACCAGCCCCTGTTTTGCCACTAACGTTGAGTGGGGGGTCTTTGGTTCTCAGTGAGCTTTGAGGTCCAATACTCACGAGGTCTTGGTCGGGACTGTGCGACCCGGGTTCCACACGTTGGTTCCGGCTCGAAGGACCAAAATGCTAGCAATATTCTTCTCCTGTGATCAGTTAAACTCCAGATGTATTGAAAAGTAGACAATTTATTTCAGATGTGTCGACACAAAATACAGGATGTGTGACTTCCTTATACAGTATATGTTCATAAACTAATACTTTTATTGGCTAAAGCCCACCGGTGGCTTATTGTGTGACAATGACTTTATTACCAATCACAGTAGGTCTTTAAAAACTTTAATAAGTAAGGGCATGGCACTAAACTGTTCCTATATGAAAGAAAAGACAAGTAGCACAAATAACTCATCAGGGTGCGGCTCACCCTTTTGCCACCATTTTACTTAATAAATCCCCATGTATGTAAAACATGGATAACAACATATACATATCTGAATTTTACCAACAGTTATGGAATAGGCAACCCAATCCTGGGACCTTAATCCAATAGAAAACTTGTGGGGTGACATCAAAAATGCTGTTTCTGAGGTAAAACCAAGAAATGCAGAGGAATTGTAGAATATAGTGCAATCGTCCTGGGCTGGAATACCTGTTCACAGGTGCCAGAAGTTGGTCGACTCCATGCAACACAGATGTGAAGCAGTTCTCAGAAAGAGTGCTTATACAACTAATAGTTCAGTGATTCACAGGAAAGCTAAATCTTCAAGCATTTTTCAGTTTATGCAGTAAATTTTTAAGTAAATGCAGACACTGCTTTTTTGGAAAAGTCTAATATTCCTTTTTCTTCACTTTCTGTAAAGTAATGACAAATTTGAAACATTGAATAGACATGTGCAGTGTTCCCTGCATTTTTGTAAATAAAAGCTATTATAAGGATGTTGATCTTTACTGACTTTTTAAACACAGGAAGTTGGTGAGAACACCGCAAAGTGATTTTACATTTTTGCCAATGCGCATACACTCAATTGCTTGGGTGTTTCTTGTATAATGGGAGTTTTATTTTATAAATAAAAGGTGTTTTTTTAATTGGTTCACACTATGGAGATTACCTTTTGTTTACATGACATATCCATGTGAGGATTAATGAGAGAAGGAGGAGAACACTAAAGAGGATATGGAAAGAGGAAAAGGCTACAAGGGAGATAACTTTAAGCGTTGAGAGACCTATATGAGAGTATGAGTCAGATATAAAGGTGAGCGGCCATTGCACACGGTGTGGGAGTACTGTTTTTGGACCACGTTTAGTTTTTTCTTTTTAGAGATTTTAAAGTGAGATTAATATATTAACAGCACTTGGCGCAGTGGAATTCACGGACACTTCACCAATGGAAATGTATTTGATTTGTGTGTAATTTTTGCTATGTACTATTTGCATAATATAAATTACATTAATTGCTCTTTGGCACCAACATTTAAGGCTACTTAAGGCCGCTAGTGGTGCGCTTTGGGAGGCAGTTTTCAGGCAACAAAAGTCCGACGGCCATTCCTGCTGACTATCGTCAGACTTTTGACGGACTTCCGACGGACTTCTGAACGAACAGACTTGCCTACACACGATCACACCAAAGTTCAACTGATTTGTACATGATGACGTACGACCAGACTAAACTAAGGAAGTTGATAGCCAGTAGCCAATAGCTGCCCTAGCGTGGGTTTTCGTCCGTCGGACTAGCAAACAGACGAGCGGACTTTTCAACCGCACTCGAGTCCGTCGGAAAGATTTGAAGCATGTTTCAGATTTTCGACTGGAAAAGTCCGCTGAAGGTCCGATGAAGCCCACACACGATCAGATTGTCCATCAGACCAGTCCGGTCGAAAAGTCCGCTCGTGTGTACGCTGCATAAGAGTAATAGCACTTCCTTATTGATTTAGCAGTGAAAACTCTTTTTTGGTTTTATTTATATATTTATGGACATTTTGTACATTATCACATAGGATTTGCAGCACTGCTATTTTGGAATTAACACCCGGTAGGGTAACAGCATCAGGATATTGCTATATATATTGCAACGTTATACACAAACAAAATTGATGTCCTTTTTTTCCAACAAATAGAGCTTTCTTTTGGTGTATTCACCTCTGTGGTTTTTATTTTTTGCGCTATAAACAAAATAAGAGCGACAATTTTGAAAAGAAAAACAATATTTTTTCATTTTTGCTATAATAAATATCCCCCAATTTTTAAAAAAAAACTAATTTCTTCATCAGTTTAGGCAAATGATAAATAAATAATAAACTGTATTTTTCTACATTCTTTTGGAAAAGTTATAGCGTCTACAAAATAGGGGATAGTTTTATGGCATTTTTTATACTTTTTTTTTCTACAAGTAATGGTGGTGATCTGCAATTTTTAGCAGGACTGCGACATTGCGGCTCACAGATCGGAAACTTTTGACACATTTTTGGGATCAGTGCTATAAAAAATGCACTGATTACTGTGTAAATGTCATTGGCAGGGAAGGGGTTAACACTATGGGGCGATCAAGGGGTTAAGTGTGTTCCCTGGGAGGTGTTTCTAACTGTGGGGGGATGGGACTGACCAGAGGAGGAGAGAGATCGCTGTTCCTAATCACTAGGAACAGCAGATCTGTCTCTCCTCCCCTGTCAGAACGGGGATCTGTCTGTTTACATTAACAAATCCCCCTTCTGGCTCTCTGTGGATTGATTGCAGAAGACCGGCGGATATCGTGGCCGCCAGCCCCGCGCCTTGGCGACGTACACCCATCGTGATTCACCCAGGCGAGCTGACCTGCCACAGTATAATGATGGCTACTGGTCCTTAAGCGGTTAATTAGTTAACAGTAGTAGGATGGCACAGTGAGCTAATATAGGAGTGAGCACCGCATTCACCTATTTATAAGATATCATTTAGACCCCTCACACTGAGGCAGTTTTCAGGCTTTTTAGCACTAGAAATACTGAAAACCGCCTCTTATTCATTCCAGTGTGACTTTTCACACTGGGGCGGTGCGCTTGTGGGATGTTAGGAAACGTCCTGCAAGCAGCATCTTTGGGGTGGTTTGGGAGCGCTGCCAAAATTCCCTGCCCATTGAAATGAATGGGCAGAGCTTCCTTAAAAGCACTTCGGAAGCGCCGCTAGCGGCCGAAAAGCGCTGCTTAAACAGTGCTAAAGCGCCGCTAAAATGAGCGCGCCTTAGTGCTAATGCGGCCACGGCCCCAGTGTGAAAGGGGTCTTATATGTGGGGAGACATGTTCGTTGTGAGCAGCTACCCCACAGTTTACCATTCCTTCATTTATATTTTGATTATTTATTTCCTCGAACCTAAGCAGTGGCGCACAGGAACTGCACTATACATTCCTTTTAGGCCTCGTTCACATGGGGTGTACTTAATTTCAGCTCCGGAAGGTTTTACCCACTTCCTGACCAGGCCATTTTTTGCGATACGGCACTGCGTTGCTTTAACTAATTGCGTGGTCGTGCGCCGCTGTAACCAAATAAAATTGATGTCCTTTTTTTCCCACAAATATAGCTTTCTTTTGGTGGTTTGATCCCCTCTGCAGTTTTTATTTTTTCCGCTATAAATAAATAAAATTTTGACTAAAAAACATTATTTTTTCTTTCTGCTATAAAACATTAGCAATAAAAAAAAATGTAAAATCTAATTTCTTCATCAATGTTGGCCAATATGTATTCTGCTACATATTTTTGGTAAAAAAAAAAACTATGGGATAGATTTAGGGATTTTTTTTATTATTGTTTTTCTAATAATGGGCGGTGATCAGCGATTTTTAGTGGAACTGTGACATTGTGGTGGAGAAATTGTAAACTAAGTGACACTTTTTGGGGACCAGTGACACCAATACTGTGATCCGTGCTAAAAAAAAAGCACTGTCACGGTATAAATGACACTGGCAGGGAAGGGGTTAACACCGGGGGGCATTCAAAGGGTTAAGTGTGTCCTAGGGAGGTGTTTTCTAACTGTATGGGGACACAGAACACAGAAAGAAAAGAGAGATTGTGTTTCAGCTTAGCTGAAACACAAAGATCTCTCCTTTCCTCCCTGAGAGATCAGCGGTTTTCCTTGTTAACATAGGCACACCGCTGATCTGTCTCTACACAGAACGATCGGCGGCTCACAGCCTGAGGCTCTAATTGACTTCAAAAAAGGGTGAGCACTGCGCCCTGAGCCCACCCAGTTGTGTGACAATAGGGAATTACTCTTCACTATTGTCTTCCTGATTCTCCTCCCGGCAAATCAGGAAGCGGGTCCTGAGACCCGATTAGCCAGGGAGTTCTAGGACTCTCAGTCAATCAGGTCTCAGGACCCACTTCCTGTTCAGCCAGGAGGAGAAGCTCTGGGGCGAAGAGCAGCAGCCCTACCCTGGATCCTTATCATCTGCCTCCTAAGGTAAGGAGGCCTCTTTCCGCCATCTTCTGCGGGAAAGTGCAGCGGGTGATCGCTGCCTTCATGTCTGACCCCCGCAGGGAAAGGGGGGTCCGGGAATCGCCGTCTCCCCATCAGTCTCCAGTGGGGGGTGGCGTTGGTTTGCTGCTTTCCTTGAAATATTGAGCACCAGCCACCACTGGTCTCAATTGGACTGCCTGCACGAACACCTGTGCATCCCCATGCAGGCAAACACAGCCCTTGTATAGGCATATGCATTAGGTATGCCTATATACAGTATTTAAACCATTGCTTTAATGGTAACTTAGTGACATATAGCCTACCCCATCCTCTCTCAGGCACGGTTCACACTAGCGTGAATTTGAAGCCGACATCCCTGCATGATTTCATTGTGGCTTGCATGCGACTCCTTTAAAAGAAATCAATGCAAATCGTGTTGAAGTTGCCCCCAAGTAGTGCAGGAACCTTTTTCTAAGTCGCAGCCAGTTGAGTCGCACCAATTAGAACAGTTCCAGTGCCATTAATGGATGAAACACAAAGAGATTTTCAAGTGCAAACTTACCAACCAACCAGCGACCAAACAAATTGACCTGTCTTAAGAACAAGGGTTTAGTCTGCACACATTTTCAAATACATGCATAAGCTACAGGCCCCATCAAGGCATTCTGTTCTCTGTAGTCCCTAACTTTGACTTCTGAGTCTCCACAGAGGGAGCACATGCATTTTAATGGATAGGTGAGGACAGGTGACCTGGAAGGAGCCCACCCCTCCTTAATGGATTTTAACGATTGCCATTAATGAGGAGCGACTTGTCATGCGACTTTGCATGACAAGTCGCTGCAGTATGAACCAGTGCTTACTGTCACTTTTGCTAAAAGCTTGCTCTGTATATAAATGTAGCAAGAAGTGTATAAATAATGACAATCTAAACAAATACAAATCTTACTGAATACTATCATCATATGTATTAAAACATACGGTTATCGGGACAATGCTTTTCACAGTACAGGACCTTTTGGATACAGCAAAACCAAAATCATGTAAAATCTTGGCATGGAATATACTCTACAAACTAAACAATAACAGAGCAAATAAAAAAAAAAGACCACAGCTCCTGCTGAAGAAAATATAGTCCATGTAGCTACAATGTATCAATGTTTGTTTACGGGGAAGGACCAGAATCTGTGCAGTTAATATTCCAGTTTACCACAAACTGAGCAATTCTCGGGATCTCTGAATGCTTGCTTTGTTGTCATTCTTACTTTCATGTGTTGCTTTATTGATTTAAAGCCATTGTAAGGTCCCATTCGGACCTCACATAGGTTCCCACTCGCAATTTTTAAAGCATAACTTACACACGGAAACACGTGTCACGCATAGAGCAGACCATTCAGGTCAAAGGGCTGCCCTATGTGTGTTTGTCGCCCAAAAGAAGCTCTGTCTACTTTTTGGGTGACAAGCTTAATGCGATTTTTAACTGTGAATTTTGCAGAGATTTCTGCACGTTTCTATCATGTGACAATCACAGCAGAATCTCACGACGTCTGGGACGCCATTAAGAATAAACAAACAAGATATTTGGGGGCACAAGCTAAAAGATGGATTAAAGATGGTGAAAAGAATAAGGCCCCATTCACACATCAGCATTTTGTAGTTTGAGGCTCGAAGTTATAAAATGCTGGAGAAGAAAAATTTAATTATTCCCTATGGAGTTGGTTCAAAACTCCACTCCAAGTCACCTGAAGCTCAAAAAAGTTCTGGAGCTTGTTTTGTAGCTCAAATCGGGTAGATTGGTGCATTTTTGAAGCGTTTTATTGTTCCATAGAAATGCATGGAAACGCTTGATTTTGAACATTCCAGTGCATTTTGTAGCACGTTTTTCAGTGGTTTTTGCGCTCAAATGCAATAGCTAAATGAAATAAATAATAAAATAAATTATAAAAATAACTAAATAAAAAAACCCTAACCCTTAACCCTAATATTAACCCTTAATTTCATACCCTAACCCTAATATTAACCCTTAATTTTAAACCCTAACCCCAATTTTAAACCCTAACATTAAACCCTAACATTAATATTAACCCCTAATCCTAAACTCTAACCCTAACTTTACAAAGTAAAAAAAAATAATACATAAATAAATAAATTAAACCCTAACCCTTAACCCCTTACAAAAAAAGTAATAAATAATAATAAATCATAAATAAAAGCTGATGAAAAACATCAACAAACAAATCGGGTGCGTTTTTTTTTTTTTGTTCCATAGAAATGCATGGAAACGTTTGATTTGAGAATTATAGTACATTTTCACACATTTTTGAGAGATTTTTGTGCTCAAATGCAATAAATGAAATAAATAATAATGAATAAATAATAAAAAACCCTAGCCCCCAACCCTTACCCTAATATTAACCCCTAATCATAAACCATAACCCAATCCTCACAAAATAAATAAATAATACAGTAAATAAATTAAACTCTAACCTTTAAACCTTGTGGGGTTTATTTACTAAAGCCAGAGAGTGCAAAATTAGTCACAATTCTGCAGAGAAAGCAATCAGCTTCCAGGTTTTATTGCCAAAGCTTAATAAACAAGCTAAGGTTAGAAGCTGATTGGTTTCTATGTAGAAACGTGACTAATTTTGCACTCTCTAGCTTTAGTAAATAAACCCCTAACCCTTAATCTCTTACGTAAAAAAAAAAGTAATAAAAAAAAAGAAATGATGAAGCAGATGATATTTTTCTCTGTTGGCTAATTAAAAATGCCAAACCTCAAAAATGCTTTTAAAAACACTTTACACAAATGCTCAAACTCTCGAAAATTAAAAAGCTCATAAACGCGACGCTTGGGTGTGAATGTAGCCAAATGGTAGCCAAACCTGTGCATCCATCAATACACAAGTCTAAAAAAAAGCCCTCATGACATGAAACAAATGAGCAGAGATTCACATGTATCAGTGGGATTACAATGTTCCAGCTAACAAAAAAAAATAGAAAGCACACATCTGATTGGCTGCTGCAGGCAGTCCCTGTTATTCCAGAGAACGGTCAAATATCTAGTATGGTTACATCTCTTTGATGAGCCAGAGACTGAGTGCAGGAAAAGTCATTCCAGGACTGTCTCTGATGAGCCCTCGGGGAGGGTGATGTGATGATGGGGGAAATAGATGAATGGTACCGGAGTAACCATGGATGTCACTGTCAGCCTGGCTCCATCACACCTTGTCAGTGCTGTGATGGAGAGGGGGCGTGTCCTCCACCTGTATGCTGTGGGTGTCAGTGCTGTGATGGGGAGGGGGTGTGTCCCCACATGTACGCTGTGGGTGTCAGTAATGGGGAGGGGGCGTGTCCCCACATGTACGCTGTGGGTGTCAGTAATGGGGAGGGGGCGTGTCCGCACATGTACGCTGTGGGTGTCAGTAATGGGGAGGGGGCGTGTCCCCACATGTACGCTGTGGGTGTCAGTAATGGGGAGGGGGCGTGTCCCCACATGTACGCTGTGGGTGTCAGTGACGGCTGGAGTCAGAGCGGAGTGTCTCAGTGATCTGCTGACTCTTCATTAGGACCGTCCCCGGCTCTGTCCATGTCCCAGCAGCAGGCACTATGTACAGGCTGCACACACAGGAGGACCCCCTCCTATACTCCGCTCTCCTCATCATGCTGTGCCAGGCTGCCAGTCCTGCAACATTTCCCCATCAAGGTCCCGGCCATTCTTCTGGGGTCCCGATGCCCATTCCTGATGGGACTGTGTCTGGTGCTGATGAGAGCGATCAGACGGGAGGAGGAGGACGGACAGCTCTTCATGGGATCCCCCCATCCGATGTCCTGACTGCTACACCTGAGCCAACCACCTCCCCGCTGTACCCTCCTCTCCCTAATATTCATCCTCACCATCTCCCACCAGCATTATCACCCACTACCATCTCATCCCAGATCCCTTCTCTGCCCCCACTTATTGCCCGATATAGATCGGCCAGATCCATTCAGCCTCTGGGGATATCTTCTTCCTACACTGTGCGGGTACCAGCAGGGGGCGCCCTAGGGGAGACCATCTTCACTGTCCCCGATAGGAGGTATCGGGGGAAATGGTTTGAGATCAGCTGGCCCCCAGAGCCCCCGATGAGGATAGAGAGCGGATCTGGTCGGCTGTACCTGACCCAGAAACTGCAAGGAGGACAGACAGAGATCCAGGTGAAGGTACACAACCTGGAGCAAGGTGAGGAGGACCTGTCATTGTCACCACCTATTATTCACATACACTATACAATCTGATTGTACCATCTCCTTTATATCTACAAACGACTATATAATGATAGAATTTGATTGCATTGTATAGGGCAGTCTATCTATCTATCTATCTATCTATCTATCTATCTATCTATCTATCTATCTATCTATCTATCTATCTATCTGTCTATCTTCTCTCGCTCTCTCATTCTCCTCTCTCTCTTCTTTTCTCTCTCTCCTCTCTCTATGTATCTATCATCTCTCCCCCTCTCTCTTTAATTATCTAATATATATATATATATATATATATATATATATATATATATATATAACATTTTATAGGTTTGTTACATTACATTTATACTGTATATTGTTACATTTTAGATAGAGATATATTACATATATACATTGTATAGGTTTGTTACATTACATTAACTTTGTTATATTACATAACTTTGGTAAATTTGGGATTGCACAATCAGATGGGCGCCCTACACACATCAGTTCTGCATGTGGTCAACCCTTTGATCCAATTGCTTTGATTGATCAGGTATCTGAAATGATTGCTGTCTGCAGCATAGATATAAATTAACTCATGTCATTCTGATCATCACCATTAAAAAAAAAGTTTATTGGAGGTTAACAGTGACCATTTCACAATCCATCGATCTTTACATCCTCCTTAATCTTCACTTCAATCCTGCTAAATTCTTTATAAGGTTTTACATGTAATTGAAAAAAAAAAACTGTAGTCGCCAGACTGGATGAGAAGATAGCAATAATTGGATTTACATGTGTGATATACTGTATATATTGTTACATTGCATATATATATATATATATATATATATATATATATATATATATATATATATATATTGTATGGTTTTGTTACATTTTATTGGGTTTGATATATTACATAGTTTTGGTAAATGTAAATGAGATTGCGGATTGCAATGTGCATGGCCACCCTACACACATCAATTCTGCATGCGCTCGACCTATAGATCTAGATCCAATCACTTTAATCAATCAGGTATCTGAAATGATTGCTGTCTGCAGCATAGATATACTGTAATAAAAACTCATATCATTCAGATCACTGTAAACAAAAAAGAAGTTTATTGGAGGTCAAAAGTGACCATTTAACAATCCATCGATCTTCACATCTTAATCTTATATTAAAATCTGCTAAATTCTGCAAAATTCTTTGAAAGAGTTTTAAATGTTAGTGAAGAAATTCCATAGTTTGGCAGATGAGAATATCGTGATAATTGGATGTACATGTGCTATATATATATTTACGCCCCGGTTTGGTTGGGAGCAATCACCTCGAGTCTATGGGGTTCTCTGCGTAAGGCTCTCGGGCAACTTTCAAGCAATTTTAATATTTTTAATCCTTTGGTTGCATAATGTGTCAAATGATTGATGGCATGAAAGTGAGAAAATGTGTATCTAGGACAGTTGTTTTCTTTTAATTGAGTGCATTTTGTATTTGTTTTTTGGATTGCTTTGGATTTTTTTCACTGTGACCCTTTTCCTTTCTGGAAGAGAACGAAAATCATAAAAGCACACGTATAATGAGACACAGAACGGGTGTGAGATTTTGGGAAGGGGCTTCTGTATTCCTTTAGGACCTATTTAAAGGCACTATTAAGGTGGACTACCTTAATAATTAATATATGCACCCACATTAATAATAATAATTTAAAAAAATTGTAGGGAAGTTTTGAACCCTTTAATAATTTTTTTTATTGCTGTCACCCTCTCTGTGACATTGTCTGAATTGTGTGAATTTGTCTTGGTGACCTTTGTCACTAAAGCTGGCCATAGATGGGTAGAATTTCAAACTAAACTTCTAGGAAGAACGTTCTAAAAAAAGTTTATCATTTTTATAGTTTTTTTACTGCATTGATGAGAAAATTCAAAGAAGCAAGGTGGAAAAGCTGTCTTGAATGAACAAATTTCTAACAGTCAATGTGGTTTCCATTCGGTTAAGTCCATTCATTCCAGAATCAAATATTAACCCCAAACAAAATCTTTAGAACAACAAACAAATGTTCTGAGAATATAAGTACGATTTTTCCTAAGACTTGTCCTAAAAATGTTCATTTGAAATTCTATCCATCTAAGGACAGCTTAAAGCAGGCCATACATGGTCGAATTTCGAACAAATTTTCTTTTTAAAACCAGAAAGTTCATTTTTTTTGTGATCCAATGGCGCCACCATTGATTTTCAAAATTCGGCCGACCAAGTCTTCAATTTCACCTCATGTTTTCGAACCGAACCGTGTATGGCCAGCATAAGACAGTGGAAATCCAAAATTTTAGAGTTGTCATCAGAGCAAGAGGTGAGAGAAAATCCTCCAAAGGGGATACCTGTTCCTGTGACAACTCTCTAATGCCGGCCATACACGGTTCGAATTTCGAAAGAATTTTCATTCGAAAATCGTATCTAAGAATTTTCGTACGAATTTGGCACCATTAGTGGGCTGCAGCAATGGACGATTTTCGTGCGGCAATCAAATTTGAGGTTTCGGACATGTTGGAAATTTTTAGAAAAACGAACGATTTTCTAATCAATGATGGGAGAATCGTGCGAGAAATGTAATAAGAAAAGAAAATTTATGGAGAGAAAAGAAGATTCCCGGCCACGAAAATACTTTTCTGTAGCAACATGCGTTGAAATTGAAGGCTTGGTCGACCGAATTTCGAAAATCAATGATGGCGCCATTGGATCACAAAAAAAGGAACTTTCTGATTTTGAAAAGAAAATTTGTTCGAAATTTGACCATGTATGGCCTGCTTTAGATGGGAATTTCCCTCACTTTTAAGAGATTTTCACAAATTTTCTGTTGCATCCAGGACAGGAAGTAAAGGGAAATCTGCCCATTAGGTCACAGGCACCAAATATACAATGATATACATTTAAACCTCTCCCTGCTCTGTCTAAAAAAAAAAAAAAGTTTTTTCTTTTTCCACCAATACTGCCTAAAGCTGAACTTTGGGAAAGCTCAAAACTAGCCAGACATTCTCTCCTTAAAGCCAGGCTTTCTCCCTTCAAAATCAAGCATCCCCCCTTCACAGCCAGGCATTCCCCTATTATAGCTAGATATTTTTTCTTCATAGCCAAACATTCTCCCATCATTTGCAGACATTCCCCCTTCACATCCAGATGTTCTCCCTTGATAGCCAAACACTCCCCCTGAGGGCCAGTTCACACCACATGCAGTCTGGTGCGTTTTTTTTTCTGCATCAAAAATGCATGGAAAGTAGGTTATATGGTTTCCAATGGCATAGTTCACGCCAAGTGCGGCCAGTTCCAGGGCGTTCCAGTTCCAGAAAAAAAAGTAGACCATGCTGAATTTTTCCTGCACTGGACTGTACCGGAATGTGGTAAAATGCATCAAAGTGCATCGGAATGGAATGCATCAAAAACGCATCAGACCCCAGTACAGTGAATAAAACAAAAACAGAAATAAAGCATCTGGAATGCATCTGGAAATGCATCAAAAACGTGTTAAATCGCACATGCAGAAACGCATCCGGTACAGATCTGGAGTGTGTTTTTATGGTGTGAACCAGCCCTCACAGTCAGACATTCTCTCTTCCATAGCCAGACATTCTCTCTCCATAACATGCAGATATTCTCCTGCGCTCACAGTGGCGACCCAGAGGTATGAACAGTATAAAAACTTTTTAAAGCGGAGTTCCACCCACTTTTGAGAGGTGGTCCTAAACAAAAGACCACCTTTCCACCCCTCGTTTTTGAATATTTAAAAAAAAATTGTTTCTTCTATAGTACCTTTTTTGGAAGTACTGAGTGCTCTTCCGATCCAGCCGGGCTGCGGCCAAGGTCGTCACGTCCTCTTCTGCGGCGAGCCCCCCATTTTCTTCTGGGACCTGTGTGAAGACCAGCTGGACATTCACAAAGCGCCGCGCGACTCGCAAATGTGCAGTCGGAAACCGGCAGTGAAGTCGAAAGGCTCCACTGCCAGTTTCACTTAGACCCCTTTCACACTGGGGCGGTTTTCAGGCGGTATTGCGCTAAAAATACCGCCTGAAAACCGCCCCTAAACAGCTGCCGCTGTTTGTTCAGTGTGAAAGCCCGAGGGCTTTCACACTGAAGCGCTGCGGTGGCAGGACGGTGAAAAAAGTCCTGCAAACCGCTTCTTTGGAGCGGGGAAGGAGCGGTGTATTCACCGCTCCTTCCCCGCTCCTGCCCATTGAAATCAATGGGACAGCGCGGCTATACCGCTGTAATACCGCGGCTATAGCCGCGCTGTACAAGGGATTTAACCCTTTTTCGGCCGCCAGCGGGGGGTTAAAACCGCACCGCTAGCGGCCGAATACCGCTGCTAGAACGATGGTACAGCAGCGCTAAAAATAGCGCTGTTGTACCGCCGACGCCCCCACCGCCCCAGTGTGAAAGGGGCCTTAGTTGGAATAGCGGCGCCTGCACCCGATGGACGAATCGGCCTCGGGGGCCGACATCACAGGCTCCCTGGACAAGTAAGTGTCCTGATTAAAAGTCAGCAGCTACAGTGTTTGTAGCTGTTGACTTTAAAAAAAAAAAAAATTTGGCTGCTGGAACACCGCTTTAATGCTGGTGCTGGTCTTGCTGCCTTCCCAGGTTATTGGGCATCCTCAAGCTGGAAACGAACAAAATAGAAAATGAAAGGCACACAGACCTAGTGTATTACCACAATATCATTTATTGAAAAGATTAAAAGAGCATAGGGCAATATATACTCATAAATGTGATTGATATAAACATGTCACAACGGGTGACCTCCATTTAATGAAGGTCTAATAACTTCCATCGGTCCTGCCAGAAGACCAGGAGGTATCCAAACTGCTGATGGGTTTCAAGGGTGAACCCTCTTCATCAGAGCCAAAAATAGTGAATGATCCACTGTCACCTCATCTCTATTTATGTTTTTTTATCATAAATTATCATGTGCCATGTTCAATCAAGGACAATTATGGGCTTTGTGTATATATGTGTGCGTATTTATATGTATGAAATAATTGTTTTACATCTTGGAGTATATGTTTATCTGTACTCACAACATGAATAGAGAGACTCAACTCCACTCTTTCCGAATTCACCCTTCATAGCCAGACATTCACTCTTCATAACCAAACATTCCTCCATCATAGCCAGACATTCTCCCTTTGTAGCCAGACATCCCCCCTTCATAGCCAGACATTCACTCTCCATAACCAAACATTCCTCCATCATAGCCAGACATTTCCCCTGCATAGCCAGACATTCATCCTTCATAGCCAGATATTCACTCTCCATAACCAAACATTCCTCCATCATAGCCAGACATTTCCCCTGCATAGCCAGACATTCATCCTTCATAGCCAGACATTCACTCTCCATAACCAAACATTCCTCCATCATAGCCAGACATTCTCCCTTTGTAGCCAGACATCCCCCCTTCATAGCCAGACATTCACTCTCCATAACCAAACATTCCTCCATCATAGCCAGACATTTCCCCTGCATAGCCAGACATTCATCCTTCATAGCCAGATATTCACTCTCCATAACCAAACATTCCTCCATCATAGCCAGACATTCTCCCTTTGTAGCCAGACATCCCCCCTTCATAGCCAGACATTCACTCTCCATAACCAAACATTCCTCCATCATAGCCAGACATTTCCCCTGCATAGCCAGACATTCATCCTTCATAGCCAGATATTCACTCTCCATAACCAAACATTCCTCCATCATAGCCAGACATTTCCCCTGCATAGCCAGACATTCATCCTTCATAGCCAGACATTCACTCTCCATAACCAAACATTCCTCCATCATAGCCAGACATTTCCCCTGCATAGCCAGACATTCATCCTTCATAGCCAGATATTCACTCTCCATAACCAAACATTCCTCCATCATAGCCAGACATTCTCCCTTTGTAGCCAGACATCCCCCCTTCATAGCCAGACATTCACTCTCCATAACCAAACATTCCTCCATCATAGCCAGACATTTCCCCTGCATAGCCAGACATTCATCCTTCATAGCCAGATATTCACTCTCCATAACCAAACATTCCTCCATCATAGCCAGACATTCTCCCTTTGTAGCCAGACATCCCCCCTTCATAGCCAGACATTCACTCTCCATAACCAAACATTCCTCCATCATAGCCAGACATTTCCCCTGCATAGCCAGACATTCCTCCATCATAGCCAGACATTTCCCCTGCATAGCCAGACATTCCTCCATCATAGCCAGATATTCACTCTCCATAACCAAACATTCCTCCATCATAGCCAGACATTTCCCCTGCATAGCCAGACATTCATCCTTCATAGCCAGATATTCACTCTCCATAACCAAACATTCCTCCATCATAGCCAGACATTCTCCCTTTGTAGCCAGACACCCCCCCTTCATAGCCAGACACCCCCCCCTTCATAGCCAGACACCCCCCCTTCATAGCCAGACATCCCCCCTTCATAGCCAGACATTCACTCTCCATAACCAAACATTCCTCCATCATAGCCAGACATTCTCCCTTTGTAGCCAGACATCCCCCCTTCATAGCCAGACAGTCACTCTCCATAACCAAACATTCCTCCATCATAGCCAGACATTTCCCCTGCATAGTCAGACATTCACCCTTCATAGCCAGATATTCCCCCTTCATAGCCAGACATTTTACACTGAGAAATACAATATTGTGAATTAACATTTTATTTTTATTATCTGCCTCCATTGGAAGGTGAGGAGTCCCATTACTGGGTGTTATGAAATTCGGCTTATTTTCGATCAGCTTTTCCTTGCCTCTCCCCAGTCAGCCCACTGTGTGGCTGTGATGTCCCCGGCCTGAGCTCTAATGACAGGGTATTGACAGGCATTCTGCCCTCAGGGAGGGTCTGTTCATAAACAATGCTGGTCAAGGTTATTTGATTTGGTCACCATCCTAAGATGTTACTGTGCAGGGCGCCTGTACTGTGCCATCCCCAAATCCTATAATACAAAGGGCTCCGTTCACAAAGCTTTAACGCTGATCTCCAGCTGAATTAAAAAAACACCCGCTGTTCTTGTAGTGGCATCTTTCCCGCACTGCAGGGCTTAAATCTTCATTTATGCCTAGGGTTCCATTAAAAAGCATTCTTGCCATATTCCTCACTCCTGCAGGTTCCTTCCCTCTGTTTAGCTTCTGTTGGGCACTCTGTGGGGCAGCTTCACTCTGATGTCAACATGCACAATGCAGGACCACCAGCATCCCGATACCCAAAACCCAGAGTGTCCGGAGCAAGTGAAGAAAAAGAGCTTCTTCCTGGCACCTTGTTAGCCTAGACAAAAGCAAGTCTTGCGGTGTGAGGGGAGGGCCAAATGCAAGGGTCGTTTTTATTTTTATTTCCCTGGAGTTCAGCTTTAACACAAGGATAGGTATCTTTACTGTAGTATGTGACTATATTTTCAAGTCTCAATGAAAATAACTGCCACTATTTTTGAATATAAGTATACTTGTCCTGGCGTGTAAGCTTTGTTGAATTAAAGTGATTGTAAAGTCTCATTCTTTTTTGTTTTATCTATAAAAATAACAAACATAGACTTACCTGCTTTGTTGCAGTGTATTTGCACAGAGCAGCCCGGATCCTCCTCTTCTTGGGTCCCTCTTCGATGCTCCTGGCCCTTCCCTCCCTGTTGAGTGCCCCCACAGCAAGCAGCTTGCTATGGGGCACCCAAGACGAGCTGAAGCTCTATGTGTCCATTCAGACACGGAGCTGTGGTTCGCCCCTCCCCCTCTCTCTCCTGATTGGCTAACTGACTTTAATTGACAGCAGCAGGAGCCAATGGCGCCACTGCTGTGTCTCACCCAATCAGGAGGAAGAGTCCTGGATGGCCGAAGAACTTGTGGACATCACTGGAGAGAGATGGGGCTCAGGTAAGTATTAGAGGGGCTGCTGCACACAGAAGGCCTTTCATCTTAATGCATTTAATGACATCACGTGAGACCGACAGGGGTGAGCACACCGCTGGATCGCGGGACAGGTGAGTGGCTGTTTTTTAAAAGTCAACAGCTTTAAGAACAACCCTACAGAACCTTGTTTGTAACCCGGGGACTGTCTGTGTACTATATAGAATAGCATACATGCAAGAGGTCCATGATGGCAGCCCAAGTATCTGTTTCAATACAAGTTTCTTATAAGAGATATTCTCTACACAAAAAAGGGGAAATTACGAAAGAGTGGCATAGGCATAAAGCCTGCGCCACTCTTCTAATCTGAGAAAACAAAGCAGATCCTGCTACTAATTACCAATAAGGGGCACAAGTGCCTTTGTTAGTGAGGAGTGATCTGCTCCTTCTTCTATGCTGTGACTGCACCAGACATGGCATACAGTTCAAGACAACTTAGAAGTCTCTTGTGCCAGCTTCCCATTATTGACTTGATTTCCAGCAAACACAGAGAATATTACTTATTAGTATTATGTGCCATGTATAAGATTTGTTTAGGCTCGGTTTACGTATATGCGAATCAAATGCGTTTTTAACTACATCCGATTCGCATAACATGTGAATCGGACTGGCTTTTAATGGAGCCGGTTCACACATGTCCAGAGTTGCTGCGGTCCATTTCTAAAAAGGCTCCTGTGCAAATTTTGGGACCGATTTAGGTGCAAGATAAGGATCCTTAAATTCAGTGACAGTTTCAAGTGAGAGTCAGAGATCTGAAAATGAAAGTATAGATAATGGAATGACAAGATTGCACACTCTATGTGAAAATCATGCCTCATCCATCAATCCAGGCAATTGTAGAGCACTTCACCAACCACTTCCGCACCGGAAGGTTTTACCCACTTCCTGACCAGGCCAGTTTTTGCGATACGACACTGCGTCGCTTTAACTGACAATTGCGCGGTCGTGCGACGCTTTACCCAAATAAAATTGAAGCCCTTTTTTCCCACAAACAGAGCTTTCTTTTGGTGGTATTTTATCACCTCTGCGCTTTTTAATATTTGCGCTTAAAAAAAAAAAAGACCGACAATTTTAAATAGAAAACTATTTTTTTTTTAACCACTTGCCGACCGCCGCACACAGATGTACGTCGACAGGGCGGCACGGGCAGGCAAAAGGGCTTACCTGTACGTCCCTGCCTGCCCGCGGGTGGGGGGTCCGATCGGACCCCCCCCCGGTGCCTGCGACGGTCGGCAAATGTCCCCCGGCGATCGGTGGTGAGGGGGAGGCCATCCATTCGTGGCCCCCCCCTCGCGATCGCTCCCAGCCAATGGGATCATTTCCCTGCCTCTGTATTGTACACAGAGGCAGAGGAAATGATGTCATCTCTCCTCGGCTCGGTATTTTCCGTTCCGGGCCGAGGAGAGAAGACTGGAATGTGAGTGCACAACACACACACACACAGTAGAACATGCCAGGCACACAAAACACCCCGATCCCCCCCCCGATCGCCCCCCGATCCCCCCCCAATCACCCCCCCCCCTGTCACAAACTGACACAAAGCAGGTTTTTTTTTTTTTTTTTTTTTTTTTCTGATTACTGTATTGGTGTCAGTTTGTGACAGTTAGTGTGTTAGGGCAGTGAATGTTAGGCCCCCTTTAGGTCTAGGGTACCCTCCTAACCCCCCCTAATAAAGTTTTAACCCCTTGATCACCCTCCGTCACCAGTGTCACTAAGCGATCATTTTTCTGATCGCTGTATTAGTGTCGCTGGTGACGCTAGTTAGGGACATAAATATTTAGGTTCGCCGTCAGCGTTTTATAGCGACAGGGACCCCCATATACTACCTAATAAATGTTTTAACCCCTTGATTGCCCCCTAGTTAACCCTTTCACCACTGATCACCGTATAACTGTTACGGGTGACGCTGGTTATTTCTATTATTTTTTATAGTGTCAGGGCACCCGCCGTTTATTACCGAATAAAGGTTTAGCCCCCTGATCGCCCGGCGGTGATATGCGTCGCCCCAGGCAGCGTCAGATTAGCGCCAGTACCGCTAACACCCACGCACGCAGCATACACCTCCCTTAGTGGTATAGTATCTGAACGCATCAATATCTGATCCAATCAGATCTATACTAGCGTCCCCAGCAGTTTAGGGTTCCCGAAAACGCAGTGTTAGCGGGATCAGCCCAGATACCTGCTAGCACCTGCGTTTTGCCCCTCCGCCCGGCCCAGCCCAGCCCAGCCCACCCAAGTGCAGTATCGATCGATCACTGTCACTTACAAAACACTAAGCGCATAACTGCAGCGTACGCAGAGTCAGGCCTGATCCCTGCGATCGCTAACAGTTTTTTTGGTAGCGTTTTGGTGAACTGGCAAGCACCAGCCCCAGGCAGCGTCAGGTTAGCGCCAGTAGCGCTAACACCTACGCACGCACCGTACACCTCCCTTAGTGGTATAGTATCTGAACGGATCAATATCTGATCCGATCAGATCTATACTAGTGTCCCCAGCAGTTTAGGGTTCCCAAACACGCAGTGTTAGCGGGATCAGCCCAGATACCTGCTAGCACCTGCGTTTTTCCCGTCCGCCCGGCCCAGCCCACCCAAGTGCAGTATCAATCGATCACTGTCACTTACAAAACACTAAACGCATAACTGCAGCGTTCGCAGAGTCACGCCTGATCCCTGCGATCACTAACAGTTTTTTTGGTAGCGTTTTGGTGAACTGGCAAGCACCAGCCCCAGGCAGCGTCAGATTAGCGCCAGTACCGCTAACACCCACGCACGCAGCATACGCCTCCCTTAGTGGTATAGTATCTGAACGGATCAATATCTGATCCGATCAGATCTATACTAGCGTCCCCAGCAGTTTAGGGTTCCCACAAACGCAGTGTTAGCGGGATCAGCCCAGATACCTGCTAGCACCTGCGTTTTGCCCCTCCGCCCGGCCCAGCCCAGCCCAGCCCACCCAAGTGCAGTATCGATCGATCACTGTCACTTACAGAACACTAAACGCATAACTGCAGCGTTCGCAGAGTCAGGCCTGATCCCTGCGATCGCTAACAGATTTTTTGGTAGCGTTTTGGTGAACTGGCAAGCGCCAGCGGCCTAGTACACCCCGGTCGTAGTCAAACCAGCACTGCAGTAACACTTGGTGACGTGGCGAGTCCCATAAGTGCAGTTCAAGCTGGTGAGGTGGCAAGCACAAGTAGTGTCCCGCTGCCACCAAAAAGACAAACACAGGCCCGTCGTGCCCATAGTGCCCTTCCTGCTGCATTCGCCAATCCTAATTGGGAACCCACCGCTTCTGCAGCGCCCGTACTTCCCCCATTCACATCCCCAACCAAATGCAGTCGGCTGCATGAGAGGCATTTTCTTTATGTCCTCCCGAGTACCCCTACCCAACGAACCCCCCCAAAAAAGATGTTGTGTCTGCAGCAAGCGCGGATATAGGCGTGACACCCGCTATTATTGTCCCTCCTGTCCTGACAATCCTGGTCTTTGCATTGGTGAATGTTTTGAACGCTACCATTCACTAGTTGACTATTAGCGTAGGGTACAGCATTCCACAGACTAGGCACACTTTCACAGGGTCTCCCAAGATGCCATCGCATTTTGAGAGACCCGAACCTGGAACCGGGTACAGTTATAAAAGTTAGTTACAAAAAAAGAAAAAAAAAAAAACACATACAAAAATATAAAATAAAAAAAAAATAGTTGTCGTTTTATTGTTCTTTCTCTCTCTATTCTCTCTCTCTATTGTTCTGCTCTTTTTTACTGTATTCTATTCTGCAATGTTTTATTGTTATTATGTTTTATCATGTTTGTTTTTCAGGTATGCAATTTTTTATACTTTACCGTTTACTGTGCTTTATTGTTAACCATTTTTTTGTCTTCAGGTACGCCATTCACGACTTTGAATGGTTATACCAGAATGATGCCTGCAGGTTTAGGTATCATCTTGGTATCATTCTTTTCAGCCAGCGGTCGGCTTTCATGTAAAAGCAATCCTAGCGGCTAATTAGCCTCTAGACTGCTTTTACAAGCAGTGGGAGGGAATGCCCCCCCCCCCACCGTCTTCTGTGTTTTTCTCTGGCTCTCCTGTCTCAACAGGGAACCTGAAAATGCAGCCGGTGATTCAGCCAGCTGACCATAGAGCTGATCAGAGACCAGAGTGGCTCCAAACATCTCTATGGCCTAAGAAACCGGAAGCTACGAGCATTTTATGACTTAGATTTCGCCGGATGTAAATAGCGCCATTGGGAAATTGGGAAAGCATTTTATCACACCGATCTTGGTGTGGTCAGATGCTTTGAGGGCAGAGGAGAAATCTAGGGTCTAATAGACCCCAATTTTTGCAAAAAAGAGTACCTGTCACTACCTATTGCTATGATAGGGGATATTTACATTCCCTGAGATAACAATAAAAATGATTTAAAAAAAAAATGAAAGGAACAGTTTAAAAATAAGATAAAAAAATAATAATAATAAAGAAAAAAAAAAAAAAAAAAAAAAAAAAAAAGCACCCCTGTCCCCCCTGCTCTCGCGCTAAGGCGAACGCAAGTGTCGGTCTGGCGTCAAATGTAAACAGCAATTGCACCATGCATGTGAGGTATCGCCGCGAAGGTCAGATCGAGGGCAGTAAGTTTAGCAGTAGACCTCCTCTGTAAATCTAAAGTGGTAACCTGTAAAGGCTTTTAAAGGCTTTTAAAAATGTATTTAGTTTGTCGCCACTGCACGTTTGTGCGCAATTTTAAAGCATGTCATGTTTGGTATCCATGTACTCGGCCTAAGATCATCTTTTTTATTTCATCAAACATTTGGGCAATATAGTGTGTTTTAGTGCATTAAAATGTAAAAAAGTGTGTTTTTTCCCCAAAAAATGCGTTTGAAAAATTGCGGCGCAAATACTGTGTGAAAAAAAAAAATGAAACACCCACCATTTTAATCTGTAGGGCATTTGCTTTAAAAAAAATATATAATGTTTGGGGGTTCAAAGTAATTTTCTTGCAAAAAAAAATTATTTTTTTATGTAAACAATAAGTGTCAGAAAGGGCTTTGTCTTCAAGTGGTTAGAAGAGTGGGTGATGTGTGACATAAGCTTCTAGATGTTGTGCATAAAATGCCAGGACAGTTCAAAACCCCCCCAAATGACCCCATTTTGGAAAGTAGACACCCCAAGCTATTTGCTGAGAGTCATGTTGAGTCCATGGAATAATTTATATTGTGACACAAGTTGCGGGAAAGAGACAATTTTTTATTTTTTTTATTTTTTTTTGCGCAAAGTTGTCACTAAATGATATATTGCTCAAACATGCCATGGGAATATGTGAAATTACACCCCAAAATACATTCTGTTGCTTCTCCTGAGTACGGGGATACCACATGTGTGAGACTTTTTGGGAGCCTAGCCGCGTACGGGACCCCGAAAACCAAGCACCGCCTTCAGGCTTTCTAAGGCCGTAAATTTTTGATTTCACTCTTCACTGCCTATCACAGTTTCGGAGGCCATGGAATGCCCAGGTGGCAAAAAAAACCCCCAAATGACCCCATTTTGGAAAGTAGACACCCCAAGCTATTTGATGAGAGGTATAGTGAGTATTTTGCAGACCTCACTTTTTGTCACAAAGTTTTGAAAATTGAAAAAAGAAAAAAAAAATTTTTTTTTCTCGTCTTTCTTTATTTTCAAAAACAAATGAGAGCTGCAAAATACTCACCATGCCTCTCAGCAAATAGCTTGGGGTGTCTACTTTCCAAAATGGGGTCATTTGGGGGGGGGTTTGTGCCACCTGGGCATTCCATGGCCTCCGAAACTGTGATAGGCAGTGAGGAGTAAAATCAAAAATGTACGCCCTTAGAATTCCTGAAGGCAGTGATTGGTTTTCGGGGTCCCGTACGCGGCTAGGCTCCCAAAAAGTCCCACACATGTGGTATCCCCATACTCAGGAGAAGCAGCTAAATGTATTTTGGGGTGCAATTCCACATATGCCCATGGCCTGTGTGAGCAATATATCATTTAGTGACAACTTTGTGCAAAAAAAAAAAAAAAAAAAAAAAAATTCTCACTTTCCCGCAACTTGTGTCAAAATATAAAACATTCCATGGACTCAACATGCCTCAAAGCAAATAGCTTGGGGTGTCTACTTTCCAAAATGGGGTAATTTGGGGGGGTTTTATGTCATCTGGGCATTTTATGGCCTTCAAAACTGTGATAGGTAGTGAGGAGTAAAATCAAAAATGTACGCCCTTAGAAATCCTGAAGGCAGTGATTGGTTTTCGGGGCCCCGTACGCGGCTAGGCTCCCAAAAAGTCCCACACATGTGGTATCCCCGTACTCAGGAGAAGCAGCTAAATGTATTTTGGGGTGCAATTCCACATATGCCCATGGCCTGTGTGAGAAATATATCATTTAGTGACAACTTTTTGTAATTTTTTTTTTTTTTTTTTTTTTTTGTCATTATTCAATCACTTGGGACAAAAAAAATGAATATTCAATGGGCTCAACATGCCTCTCAGCAAATTCCTTGGGGTGTCTACTTTCCAAAATGGGGTCATTTGTGGGGGTTTTGTACTGCCCTGCCATTTTAGCACCTCAAGAAACGACATAGGCAGTCATAAATTAAAGGCTGTGTAAATTCCAGAAAATGTACCCTAGTTTGTAGACGCTATAACTTTTGCGCAAACCAATAAATATACGCTTATTGACATTTTTTTTACCAAAGACATGTGGCCGAATACATTTTGGCCTAAATGTATGACTAAAATTGAGTTTATTGGATTTTTTTTAGAACAAAAAGTAGAAAATATCATTTTTTTTCAAAATTTTCGGTCTTTTTCCGTGTATAGCGCAAAAAATAAAAACGGCAGAGGTGATCAAATACCATCAAAAGAAAGCTCTATTTGTGGGAAGAAAAGGACGCAAATTCCGTTTGGGTACACCATTGCATGACCGCGCAATTAGCAGTTAAAGCGACGCAGTGCCGAATTGTAAAAAGTGCTCTGGTCAGGAAGGGGGTAAATCCTTCCGGGGCTGAAGTGGTTAACTTTCTGCTATGAAACATTCCCAATAAAAAAATTGTTAAAAATCAAATTTCTTCATAAATTTAGGCCAATATGTATTCTGCTACATATTTTTTGTAAAAAAATCCCAATAAGCGTATATGGTTTGTGCAAAAGTGATATCGTCTACAAAATAGGGGATAGATTTAGGACTTTTAGTTTTTTGGGGGATTTTTCACAGGACATTGCGGTGGACAAATCTGGTAAAGAGTGACACTTTTTGGGGACCAGTGACACCAATACAGTGATCAGTGCTATAAAAATGCACTGATTACTGTATAAATGACACTGGCAGGGAAGGGGCGATCAAAGGGTTAAATGTCCCCTAGGGAGGTGCTTACCAACTGTGTGGGGCAGTGTCAGACTGAAGGAGAAGAGAGATCCGTTATTCAGCTTAGCTGAATCACAAGATCTCTTTTTCCCTTCCTGACAGATCCGCTATTTGCCTTGTTTGCACAGACAGAAAACTGATCCATCTTTCCAGTGAACGATTGGCAGGTCATGGCCGCCGGACGCGCTGATTGGCTTCCGCTGTGTCCAATCACAGCAGGAGCGGCGCTTCGGCGGCCTGCACGCGCCCAAAACCACGTGCATGAAATCACGTACCTGATTTTGCACAGCCGGGGCCCACCCTGCCACAGTATATATGCAGTGGGAGGTCCGGAACTGGTTAAAGTGTATGTATAGCCAACGCTTTTTATTTGGCTTATTGGTTTCAGAAAGAGAAGAAAAATGTAAGCCCTGGGGTTTATTTACTAAAGGCAAATCCACTGTGCACAAAGTGCACTTGGAAGTGCAGTCACTGTAGATCTGAGGGGAACATGCAAGGAAAATAAAAAAACAGCATTTGTGCTTGTACATGATTGGATGATAGAAATCAGCAGAGCTTCCCCTCATTTCAGGTCTTCCCCCTTAGATCTACAGCGACTGCATTTTCGAGTGCACTTGCAGTGCACTTGTAGTGCACAGTGGATTTGCCTTTAGTAAATCAACCCCTAGTCTGGTTATGTTTTTCTGTCTTAAACTGGGGAGATTTTTCTTTATTTCCTGTCTTGGAGATGCAAAAGGAATTGAGAGAAAATATCACTAAAGTGAGTATAATTCCCCACCCTGCACTGCTGTTGCTAGAGCATTTGTCCCCATTGGATGATTTCCCCCTGCGTATTGTTCTTGTGACAACTGTAATATTTTGGTTTCCCCTCACTTTTTATCTCATTGGTCACCAGGACAAATAGAGGGGTGATTTGTCTCGGAGGGGGTACAGACAGCATTAAAAACTTGTCAGAAGATCTCAGCCATCAGGCTGAACTAGTCCACTATCCAGGGCTTTGTAGCAGAGGTTTATCCCTAATTTTGTTCTGGGGACAATGCTTTACCCGATAGGAAGTGAGAGAAAATCTGCAACAGGGAAACAATTAAAAAAATAAAGCTCTCTGTTTTCAGCTGCATAGAAGCTGGGGGAAGAGAATCAGCAGTACACTGATCTTCCTGGTGAATGGCTGGGGGGAGGGGGGTCAGGACAAGTATGATCATTGGAGGAGAGCATACTGAGTTCCTAGTACAGCTAGAGAACAAACCATTATGTGTGCTTTCCTGCTTAGTGTGGTCAGTTTTTAATAGGAAAGCAGAGGGACTGGCAGGAACACCAGGGATTTCACATAAAGAAAGTACATGGCACAGAAGGCACATATCAGGAATATGAAATGCTGGAGTAACAAACACTTTAAAGGCTAAGTTCACCTTAAAAAAAATTATCTCCCGCAATCTCTACTTCCTGCCCATACGGAGATGCTCAAGATGCCATACAGCTAAGCTCTGAGGAAGGGGGGTGTGCCCCCGAAATGCGTCAGCTTGGCACCACATTGACACCACAGTAGGGTGTAATTGGAGTATGTGCATCCTGCATTGTATGGCATCTTGTGGTTCATTGGCTTGTACAAGTTGCAATTTTGTGAGTATCCATTTGCAGCAGTCTCTATCGCTTTAATAAATGTTTTTGGCAATGCATTACGTGCGTGCGCCTTCCCGTTCGTTTGTTTTTGTAGTTGTACTTTGGATTACCCAGTCTGAGGAGGGCTGCTTCTGCCAAGCATCTGGAATAGTTGTCCTATATTATCCATCTAACTGTGGAGTAGCGCTGGAAGTGACTGTTTTCTGTTGTAAGCTTTATTTGTGTCTGAAAATGGCTACGTAACATAACACTAATGCCGCGTACACACGGTCGGACTTTTCGTCTACAAAAGTCCAACGGACGCTGACGGACTAAAGCTGGCTGGTAATCCGATCGTGTGTGGGCTTCTCCGGACTTTCAACATACTTTTTTAGCCTCAAATCCGACGTACTTTAGATTTGAAACATGCTTCAAATCTTTACTTCGTAACTACGACGGACCCCGAAATCCGCTCGTCTGTGTGCTAGTCCGACGGACAAAAAGCCACGCTAGGGCACCTATTGGCTACTGGCTATCAACTTCCTTATTTTAGTCCGGTGTACGTCATCACGTAAGAATTCGACGGACTTTTGTGTGATCGTGTGTAGGCAAGTCTGTTCGTTAGAAAGTCCGCCGCAAGTCCGTCGAAAGTCCGCCGAAAGTCTGCCGGAAGTCTGTTGGACAGGCTGTCTGACTTTTGTAGACGAAAAGTCCGACCGTGTGTACGCGGCATAAAACTACACCTCGTATCCACAGCATCATTGTGCCTTTAGGCCTCATATAGATGGGTGAACCAGGCCTAAACACTGCCTCTGAACACAGCAGAACTCTGGCAGCATACACACTGGATGATTAGCAGCAGCCAGTTTGTATCCCTGGAGGCCCTAATCTGTGTCTTGGGTCAGTCACAGGCCCTAATGCCTCATTGAAGCAGTTACATGTGAACAGCAGTGACGCCAGCCATTGATTTGTAGAGGGTACAGATCAGGCCGCACTACTGCCGGCCACGTTTGTTGGTACACTGTGTACATGCAACAGTCACTCTTTCTGGTTCAATGAATAGTCTAGGGCTGGGGTGTCCAAACTTTTTTCAAAGAGGGCCAGCTTTCATGAAGTGAACATGCGTGAACTTTTTGAACCATTAACATTAAATGCAAATTAAATATTTTATGCAAAGTTTATTGCACACAGCATACTATTCATTTCATAACATTGATGACAATATATGATGATATATAATATATATATCTTCTACGCTCAGGGTAACTATGAGCTCAGGCACATTGTTTTAAAAAAATATCTATCTATCTATCTATCTATCTATCTATCTATCTATCTATCTATCTCTCCAATATCTATCTATCTATCTATCTATCTATCTATCTATCTATCTATCTCTCCAATATCTATCTATCTATCTATCTATCTATCTATCTATCTATCTATCTATCTATCTATCTATCTATCTATCTATCTATCTATCTATCTATGTCTCTATCTATCTCTCTCAAAAGGAAAGAAACCGCGTTCCGGTTTGATGTGACGTGTGACACAGGCTCACTCTAATGCCCCGTACACACGGTCGGACTTTGTTCGGACATTCCGACAACAAAATCCTAGGATTTTTTCCGACGGATGTTGGCTCAAACTTGTCTTGCATACACACGGTCACACAAAGTTGTCGGAAAATCCGATCGTTCTAAACGTGGTGACGTAAAACACGAACATCGGGACTATAAACGGGGCAGTGGCCAATAGCTTTGATCTCTTTATTTATTCTGAGCATGCGTGGCACTTTGTCCGTCGGATTTGTGTACACACGATCGGAATTTCCGACAACGGATTTTGTTGTCGGAAAATTTTATCTCCTGCTGTCCAACTTTGTGTGTCGGAAAATCCGATGGAAAATGTCCGATGGAGCCCACACACGGTCGGAATTTCCGACAACACGCTCCGATCGGACATTGTCCATCGGAAAATCCGACCGTGTGTACGGGGCATAACAAGGAGCGCGGCGCTCGGGATTTGTCAGGCTAAAGAAGATAGATATATTAACAGCATAAAAAACATAACACGCTCAAGATTTGGGGGCCACAGATGTATATATATGCAAATTCCAAGTGGGGGCCACATCAAACCGGAACGCGGGCTGCAAATGGCCCGCGGGCCGGACTTTGGACATGCCTGGTCTAGGGGTTGCCTTTTTGAAATGTATTTCTGAATAAACTTGGATAGGGCATAGGGAGCTGTTGGATACTCCATTAACACTGAACAGTAATACGAGGACACTCTTCACTTGGCCACTACTTCTTAGAACAGTCTCTCTGGTAGAGGTCAACAGGATGGGCAGCACTGAGATACTATAAGAAATGTCCCAGACCAGGAAAGCACTAGCATCAATGTACACGGGGTAGCAGCAGCAACAGTCACCAGGATACTACACTCAGGTATGTACTCACAATGTTCCTTGATACTTGGATGACTCCTTCTAATACAGTGGTTCGCAACTCCTGTCCTCAGGACCCACTAACAGGCCAGGTTTGCAAGATAACTGAAATACATCACAGGTGATATCATTTGCTGCTCAGTGACTGCAGAATTCTAGTCTGTATCTCCCCAAGGTAATACTTAAAACCTGGCCCGTTATTGGGTCCTGAGGACGGGAGTTGAGAACCACTGTTCTAATATCATCCAGAGATTTAGTTTCCATTGCTTTTTATTAAGTATTTCAAAGCACAAAAGCCAACTAGAAAACATGTGGCTAGAATGGTTGGATAACAGTCTTCATATACATTCATACTTATAATAGTACAGTAATATCAGCCAGACATTTCTCCAGTGTACTTTCCAGACCAGATGCTCAGTGAACTCCAGGGATTTTTCAGCAAACACACCACCCAACTCTAACATAGCTGGGACATGAGCACAGGTAGAAACTTAGCTGGGCTGCTTGGAAGGGCAGCAGCCCTGTAGGCTGGATAAGAACAGGGCTGCCCCAGACCCCAGAGTATTTATGCACTCCCCAGCCACATACTGGGCACTCTCCCCCAGGGATTGGTTGAAGCAACATAAATATTCAGGTTGCTGATTTGCCTCTTTCCAACCCACTACATACCTCCCAACTTTTTGAGATCAAAGCGAGGGACACCTATTAGCAAAAGTATGTAGGCATAGGACACACACCCTGCCCCGCCCCCCTTAAAGGAGAATTGTACAAAAAAAATGATTGGTTAAACCCACAAGTGCTTTTTTTACCACTACTATTCCTTTATATTGGCTTTTCGAATTTACAAATGCAGCAATTTAGAAATTGGATGAAAGCTTTAGCACTGTAAAACATTTTTTGATAGATAAGTAGTGCATTTTATATACATCTATATAGACCAGATCAAAATGAGGGACAAATGAGGAGGAAAGAGAGACAGGGGGGAGTTGGGAGCTATGCCCACTATATTCTGAAATCCTCCAGAAGACAGGGGTAAACAATCAAACTGGCAACCTGTGAAGCCCAGAACAGCCCAAAGCAGTCACCAACTGCACCACTGTTTACAGGGGAGCCCAAAGGAACTAAATTCACTTAGCCTTTCTAGCAATCTACCTAGGAGGGTGCTACATTAGACTAGCTTTGGTTTGAGAATTTCTTGTATCTGCATTACCTGTGGAAAAAGGAAAGGGCAGATTAGAAGAAAGATATAGAAGGGTAAGAGAGTTTCACAGGCGTGCATGGAAGGGTGCACAGCTCAGGACTCTGTACTCGGTCTGTGCAACCATCCCTGCACGCACCTCAGAGCAAATAAAAAATAGAGTGAACAAATGACTGCTAAATGGAGCTAAGCATGTATGTAAATAGGCCCTAAATGTATTTTCAAAAGTTGTTTTCACTTTCTTTGAATCTACATTTTTCATTAGGCCTCATGTACACTAAAAACTACACTTAAAAACAGCAATAGCGTTAGCTGTAGCTGTAGAAAAAAAAACACTGATAAATGCAGAATTGCCACGTTTTTCATCTTTTATCAGAGTTAGAATATTTTACAGCTGAAAAACTCCTCTGAAAACCCACTAGTTCTGGGTTTTTTTCCAGCCAGAAAACGCCCCTGCCAAAAAACGCTTATAACAGCCTTGCATTGACACAGGATATCATTCTGGGGAGTTTACTGGCTTCAGAATAAAAACGCCTGAAGCCAAAAACAGCAGCTGTAAAAATGTTCAGTGTGCATGAGGCCTTAAGGCTAGGCTTCCACTATTGCAACCTGAAAGTCGCATAATTGTCCTGGGATTTTTTGTTGCGATTTTGATGCAACTTGAAACAATGCCTGTGTATTCTTGAGGTCTATGGACCTCAAGTCGCATCAAAGTGGGACCAAAGTAGTGCAGGGACTACTTTGAAGTTGCAGCGACTTTAAGTCTCACAGATATGAACGGTACTCATTTGAAATAATGGGGTACAACTTGTCGTGCGACTTTGCAATCCCAAGTTGCATGACAAGTCGCACTAGTGGAAACCAAGCCTAAGTGAAAACTAGGAAGGTTTCTTATTCAGTCACTTCAACTATCACCCAGTTGTGCCCCTGACATGTCACCTGGTTACATAAGCCCCCGATTCAGACTACAAGGGGCCTTGCCAACACAAATTACGTGGACATGATCCACTGTTATCACCATCAGTTAACCAGTCCAGAGTGATGATGTGCAGCAATTGCATTTAGAAACAAAGTGGATGAAAAAAGCTGGAGGAGATCAGCATCACTGCAATACAAAAAAAAGATTAAAATAGTATTTGATGGAAACAGAAAAGGAAAACATGCATAGTATAATTGTAGCGCTGGTAGATTTGCAATCTGCCGCACGTTAGGTAAATTTAGTAACTTGTTCGTTAGGAAGGTTGTTTGCCTCTGTTCCAGCTTGACTGACATTGTGTGTGTTTCCATACTGACCGGTGAGTGTCGCTGTTATCACTGGTTAGTGTTGGAAAAGCAACGTGTTAAAGCGTATGGATGCTCTTCTGTCCCGGAGACAACTCGGTGGAGGTGGTCCTCCGAGTTGCATTCTGGGCGAGGGTATTTATGGGACAGACCCCATATTTTGGGGTTCATTTTGCAGCCACCTGCTGGCCCTTCTGGCCAACAGGTATGCGTTAAGGAGCTACCTCGTGGTCCTCCGTTCCAGAGGCCCACATCGAAGCGGCGCCAGGGTGGGTCCAGAGGCTTGTCTGGAGCCTACCACCGCGGCCGAGGAATGGTCCTGAGCTGTCGGTCCTGTGTGACGAGGCTGGACAACCGAGAAGATCCCAGGGGAGGACCCGTCATGGAAGGATCACACAATGTGCTGGTCTGGAGAGGGGCCTGGTGACTCGGTTGGAGGACCTATCCTAAAGTAACTATACAGCATAGTGTTGCCGGGTTGGCTTAAAGGTTCAGACACTGTGACTGACGTTCATTGCAGAAAACCGATACATCCCGTGGCAGAGGATCGTACAGGTTTATCCCAAAACAAGTCTGTGGCAGAGACTTTTATTCGTGCTGCGTACTGGCTGCTAGGCTAGGGAGAGAGGCCTATCCAGGCGAGCAAAGAGTGTGTCCCACGAGGGGAGCGCATTCCACACAGTATCTGAATCCTACCAGGACATTCGTTAATGAACCCTACCGGAAGATATTTGAGTTTCTTCTGCAGTTTCCTTTCCGCCTCTTTCCTGCTACTTCCTAAGAAATTGTTTAATAAAGCATTGAAAACGTACTTCAGTGTTGATGCGTGTCGTCCAGAGGTAAACTCAACGGAACCCTAGACCCGGTGCCGGTGAAAGAAGGGAAGGAGAGTGAAGGTAACAGACCCGCTTAAATCAGCAGCTCCACCGAGAGTTAGTGCTACATAATGATACACAATGCTTTAGCAAATGAAATGTCATCCAGTTAGACTTTACATCTACGTTAATGTGCGTCTGCCATCAAACCTCCCTGTGCTGCCAAGGATCTGTTCACTATATCCTACTCCTCTCAGTACAGCCACCTCACACCAGCAATAACAAAGGAATGTTCAATCCAGTGTGAATGTGTGGTGCAGGGACTATAAATAATATTTAGTAATTAGCCCTCAGCCATTTCACAGTCTCCTGTTTACATTTGCGGAGTCTGAGGTGACTGTCAGTACAAGTACATTATACTAATATGGTCACATCTGTATGGCGTCCCCAGAAAGTTCATGTTGGGCTAGTCACCTGACCTGCACCTCGGCACTGCGAGCTCTTCAGTTTATAAACAGGAAAGAGGGGAATCGGCTACACCGAACCCGGTATTTGTTTTCTTTAGATGTGTCTGTGGGGTTATTAATGGCTGCCTTAGCGAAACGTGTCATGAACTGTTTATCCTCAGCAGCGATATGGCTGTTGTTGAAAAGTAAGAGCTTGTTCACAACGTACAGTGCATGTTATTGTGTATGAGGCTTGTGCGCTGATGTGCGCTGAACACGCTCTGCAATGTGTTGGTGAAATGCACCGCAGTGCTTGCTTTTTTATTACTTCTTTTCTTAAAAATCTCTATGCTATTCTATGTGGTGCAGTAGGTTGTGACGTATTGTCACATGTTGTAACACTCTTTTGTGTGCTGCAAAAAACAACATTTAATTATGTCTATATTTCTCCTCAACACAATGCTTAGGGCTGAACTTTGGGGTTAGACAACAATAGTATCTGCTGTGTTCATGCAATGAGCTTGCATTGATTAACCACTTGCCTACAGGGCACTTACACCCCCTTCCTGCCCAGGCCATTTTTCAGCTTTCAGCGCTGTCGCACTTTGAATGACAACTGCACAGTTATGCTACACTGTACCCAAACAAATTTTTTATCATTTTCTTCACATAAATAGAGCTTTTTTTTTTTATTTAATCACTGCTGGTTTTTTTATTTTTTACAAAAAAAAAGACCAAAAATTTTGAAAAGAAAAGTTTCTGTCAGTAAATTTTGTAACTGAGTAATTTTTCTCCTTCACTAATGTGCGCTGATGGGGCGGCACTGATGGGCACTGATAGGCTGAACTGGTGGGTATTGATGAGGTGGCACTTATGGGCACTGATTGGATGGCACTGATGAGGAGGCACTAATATGCTGCACTTATGGGCACTGATGGGTGGCACTGATGAGCACTGATAGGTGGCACTGATGAGCACTGATAGGTGGCACTGGTGGGCACTGATAGGCGGCACTTGTGGGCATTGATAGGCGGCACTGGTGGGCACTGATAGACAGCACAGATAGGCGGTACTGATGGGCACTGATGGGTGGCATTGATGGGCGACACTGATGGGCATTGATCGACAGCAGTGATGGGCATTGATAGGCGGCACTGATAGCCAGCACTGACTGGCATCACTAATGGGCATTGATTGGTGGCACTCGTGGGCAGTGGTGGGCACTGATTGCTGGCATTGGTGGGCACTGATTGCTGGCACTGGTGAGCAATGGTGGGCACTGATTGGTGACACTGTTGGCGCTAAATTGTCAGGGCACTGATGATCAGTGCCCTAATTACATGTGTAGATGTCCCCCTGTGTGGAGATGCCGCTGATCGGCTCTCCTCGCCACACACTCTGCTTTTTTCAATACACATTTTTGATCCATTGAAGTCTATGAATCCAAAAACCAGAAAAAAGTCCTTGGCCTTGAACTACATCCATAGGAAACCATGTTAAATGGACTGTAGTGTGTTTCTGCAAAACTGAAAACGCACTAAAAAAATGCATAAGTGTGAACCAGGCCTTTGGCTTGCCATACATGGTCAAATTTCGAAATCATTTTCTTTTGAAAATCAGAAAATTTGTGCGTTTTGTGATCCAATGGTGCCACCATTGATTTCGAAATTCAGCCAACCAAGCCTTCAATTTCACCTCATGTTGCTACAGAAAAGAATTTTCGTGGCTGGGAATCTTCTTTTCTTTCCGGAAATTTTCTTTTTTTGCACATGCACATTTCTTTTTCGATTACATTTTTCACATAATTCTCCCATCATTGATTAGAAAATCGTTAATTTTTCAAAAAATTGTTGCTGCAGCCCACTAATGGTGCAAAATACGAACGTAAATTCTTAGATAAGATTTTTTAAAGAAAATTCTTCCGAAATTCGACCCATGTATGGCCTGCCTTAAAGTGGTTGTAAACCCTAGAAAAAACAAAAAAAAAACAAAAAAACAAACAACCTGCAAGACAAAGGCATAATGAGCTAGTATGCATCGCATACCTTAGAACGAAGCTGTTGCAGTGGTCCCTGTACACCGCTGTGACGGGTGACATGTCTACGGAATGTTACTTCCGGGTTAGCGCTGTGATTGGCCGGAGCCGCGATGACATCACTCCTGTGCATGCGCGCGGGAGCCGCCGGTAATGGCCCAGCAGCTGAAGAAATGACAAGCTGTTTCTTCAGTGCGCATGTGCCGATGAAGTCGGCACATGCGTATACAGTGAATATACAGTTTAGGAGAAATTCACGGTACCTACAGGTAAGCCTTATTATAGGCTTACCTGTAGGCAAAAATGGTTGTAAAGGGTTTACAACCACTTTAAACCCGTAAGAAATCGTAAGAAGAAACAGCCCCCGGCCAAGATGAGTATTACCACACGCTCCTGCCAAGATGGCCGCCGCTCCACTGCTCCGCACTCATCCACACCGGAAATGTTTGGAGAGGAACTCGATCCCTCTCCGCTACCCTCTCTTGGTGCCTCTGCTCCTCCGGTGCTGCTGTCACAAACATCTCCTAGTGATGACGGCATGGAGGACAATCCGGAACCAGAGCCTACCCCGCTGGATGTCCTTAAGATCATTAAGGTAAATCACACTGATCTTATGGGTAAGGTGGCGGAGCTCAAGCTGAATATAACTGTAATGCGCCGGGACATGCAAAAGATACGGGACCGGGTCTCGGACACGGAGCGCCGCATAAATGATTTGGAGGACAACCCTGTCCTTCCTGCAATAAAAACTTGTGGCACCAAAATCAAATCATTGGAGGACAAGGTTGACGATTTGGAAAACTGTCTGCGCAGGAACAACCTGCGCTTGGTGGGCATGCCAGAGCGGGTTGAGGGTTCTGATCCGGTATCCTTTCTGGAAAGCTGGTTTACCCAGGAATTTGGGAAGGACTGTCTATCTCCCTGCTTTGTCCTGGAAAGAGCTCACAGAGTTCCTTGCAGACTGCTCCCTGCAGGCAACCCTCCCCGCACCATGGTGATCCGTCTTGTCAACTATCGGGACAGGGACTCCATTCTGCGCTCTGCTCGCCTGAAAGGGAGCCTAAAGATCAACAATGCAACGGTGTCCCTCTTTCCTGATTACTCCCCTCAAGGGCCAAGTACCAACAAATCAAGCAAAAATTGAGGGAGAAGACCATCCAATACTCGGTAGTATTGGTAGTTGTCTACCAAGGCCAGGTGCATTTTTTCCAAATCCCTGTAAAGGCTCTCGCCTGGTTGGAATCCCTGCAACAGCCTGGTCGTTTGTCTGACCGGGCACCTAAAACCTGATCTGTGCTCTCCCTCTGGTAAAGTGTTTTGCCTTTTCCATCCCAGCTTCTGGAATCACTGCTGGGGCAGGTATCTACAATTTTTATGCCTAGTCATGAGGATAAAGATCCCCAACTGGGAGACTATGCTGCTCTTTTTAGTTTAATCTCAGATCACTGACTGATCAAAGGTTTTTTCATTAAATTTGGCTGTATTGGCTATGTTCCCTGCATCTACTTGCTGTTTGGGGTTTAAGCCCGCTCCTTGTTTTTGGAGCAGGGCAGGGATTCAATTTTGGCTGTGGTTTTTACGACAAATGTCTATTCTTGATATAGCTCTAATGTTAGTTGGTATGTATGATGTGTGTACGTGTGATGTTTTCCACCTTGCCTCCTCCTCCCTCTGGGTTTGCAGCCATGCGGGGGCCTATGGACAGCTCAAGGAGATGATTGCCTGTACCTTTCCTTTATTTGGTTTAATTTTCTCTATTTTATCATGTCTAAAGTTACATGCATCTCCTGGAATGTGCGGGGTGTAATTTCCAAATTCAACAGGGCCTCCCTATTTGATTTCCTTAAGGTACACAAACTCAATTTAGTGTGCCTGCAGGAAATACACTTAAAGGGATCCAAAATACTCGCCCTCAAAAAACATTAGGTAATGCATGCGTACCACTCCACCTATTCCAATTATGCCCAGAGAGTGTCTATTCTAATACGGAAAGGTCTCCCCTTTTCATGTGACCGGATTGTTCTGGATCCTAAGGGTCAGTATATTTTTCTCCTATGCACAGTATACGCTATGCAATTACTGTTATTGGTGGTATATGCTCCCCCCGTCACGGTTGCGTTCTTCACAGAATTGAGTGTCCATTTCTCCACTTTACCAATGCTTGCTACCCTTATTGTTGGGGACTTTAACTCGGTACTTGACCCCTGTCTGGACCGATTGAAGCCTCTCCATTATGAATCTGGGCTGTTTGGTCAGTGGTGTGCTTCCTTTTGCTATGTCGACCTATGATGACAAAAAAATCCCACAGTCAGGGTTTACTCATGCCAATCTCGGACATACCGTACTCTTTCCAGGCTGGACTATACCCTGGGGACATCGGATGTAGTCCCCCATATTCAGTCTCTTTTTTTAGCTCAGACGATATCTGACCATTCTGCCCTGTGTGTAGAACTACTATTAGGACATAGGCCCTCTTTTCAGCTGTGGAAGCTCAGTCCCCTCTGGATATCCACTCCTGAATTTCAGGAATCCATCCCGCAGGACATGTCTCACTACTGGAGGGACAATGCCAGGTCCTACTCCTCAGGCCCCACATGGGACGCCTTTAAGGCGACTGTGCGGGGATCCTATATCTCCAATATTGTCAAGCATAGGAAATCTACTCAAGCTACCCTTCAGACCTTGGAGTCCTCCTTAGAGACAGCTAGGGCCAAATATACTGCACTCCCCACTCCCATGGTGTCTTGGTGGGGGCACATAAGGCACTGGATCTCCATAGGGTGGACATAACTCAGAAGCAACAACTCTATCTGTCGGCTAGGTTACACGAGAAAAATGGGAAAAGTGGTAAGATGCTGGCCTATCTTTCTCGCACAGAATACACAAATGAATCCATACCACAAATCCAACTACCTGATGGCTCAGTTACATCAAATCCTATGACCATAAACCAGACATTCAAGTCCTTCTATGAATGCCTATATTCAGACCCCCCCCCCCAACCGAACTTGAGTCGGTGGGGTTCTTTGAATACAGAGGCCATATATTCTATCCCTCCCAACAAGACTCCAGGGTTGGAAGGTTTACCTGCTGAATGGTACAAGAACTATGCAGAAGACATAGAACAGAAACTACATTGTCTGCTCTGACAGGCATTAGAGGACAGCGAGCTTCCCGCCTCCATGTATGAAGCCCTGATTGTAGTGTTGCCCAAACCCGAGAAAGATAAACTGTTATGTGGGTCCTACCGTCCAATCTCACTATTAAATAGTGATGTTAAAGTGCTGGCTAAACTCTTAGTTACAAGACTACAAAAGGTTATTCTTCACCTTGTCCACCAGGACCAGACTGGGTTTATGCCTGGAAAGAGTACGTACGACAATATTCAGCGTCTTTACTTGCATATTCACAGGGCAGCCACTGACCAAAAAAGTGGACTGGTGTTATCAATGGATGTGCTGAAAGCCTTTGATACTGTTAACTGGTACTTTCTTTTGGAAACTATGCACCGCATGGGCTTTAGCCCCCAATACATTAGGTGGGTCTGCCTGCTCTACACTAACCCTTGGGCTAGGGTATGTACTAATAAGGATATATCTAATGTTTTTCCCTTACAGAGAGGAACAAGGCAGGGCTGCTCGATCTCGCCGCTTCTGTTTCCACTGGCAATACAGCCCCTTGCTCTGGCGGTGCGACAGACGGCGGCGGTGGGTGGCATCTGTTATGGGGAGCTGTCTGAAAAGATCTCCCTCTATGCAGACGATGCCTTAATATATTTAAATGGCTCAGAACAGTCCTTTGTCTCACTGCTGGGAGTTGTGGAGGAGTTTGGGAAGATCTCTGGACTACGTGTTGGCTGGGAGAAATCTGTGGCGTTTCCTATTGGCCCCAACCTCGATTATACCTATCTATCTCAATCCAAACTGACCATTCAGCCCACCTTTAAATATTTAGGGATTTATATTAATGCGGACCTATCCACTTTTGAATCCCTTAATATAACCCCAATTATAACTCACATAGAGACTAGGTTATGCACCTGGACCTCCTTGCCTCTCAATCTGATTGGCTGTGTGAACATTTTTAAAATGATATACTTACCCAAATTTTTATACGTATTCCGGGCATACCCAGTTTTTTGTTTAAAAACCTTTTTCTAAAAATAAATTCGATCTTATCCACCTTCCTCTGGCAGGGAATACACCCACGTATCGCAAGAGCATCTCTCCAAGCTGCTAAATCTGTTGGTAGATTGGCCTGCCCAAATTTACGGCATTATTTTCTAGCGTCAACTTACCTATGTCTATGACTGGTTCCTGGATGCCTCCTTGTCCTGCTCCACTGTTCTACTGACTGCACTATTTGGCTCTAGGGCCTCACTCGTAAATGCACTACACAGGTCTATGCTCAAACGCTGCTCTAGCGGCTCTCCGATAGAGGTTAGCTGGCTGGCCTGGCATGAGGGTTATAAGGTGATAACAAATTCGGGCAGGGTGTCTCCTAATGCCCCCCCTGTGGCACAATCCCAATTTCTCAGAGCTCCTGGGCCACCTGGACTCCCAGTGGTGGACAGGACCCGATGTCACCTATGCCTCCCACATTTTTGTTAACAACGTATTCGCTTCCTTTGAGGAGTTGAAGGCTCGGTGTGGAGTGACTAATAAATTCTTTTTCAAATATCTTTTGTTGCGTCATGCCATTCGGGCACAGTTTGCAAATTTAACCCAGGAGCGCTCTGAATCACCACTAGAGGCGCTGCTGTCATATCCAGATATTGAGAAACTGGTTACGACTGTTTACTCTTGCCTCCAGTCAGCCAAAGTCAACCCCTTCTAACTGGTTAAACGGAAATGGGAGGTTGTGATTCCTGGGCTGTCTGAGGAGGGGTGGGAGGAGCCCTCGGAAATCTGCTTTCTGGACCTTATTGAGTCTAACGATCAATATACACAGTTGCATTACACTCCTGCCAGGTTGGCCTGAATGGGGTTTGCTGCATCCTGTTCCAGATGTGGGTCTACAGACACAGAGTACTTGCATATGTTTTGGTCCTGTCCTGTTCTGTCGGCATATTGGAAGGACTTGTTTTCTTTTTTTGACAGCACCTTACATTTACCAGTACCTCACACTCCCGAAGTTGGACTACTGGGTGTGTTAAATTACTTTATACACAGGAAAAAGACATAGGACAAACACCCTGCCACACCCTCTTAAATTAGAATTATACAAAAGAAAGTTAAACCCACAAGTGTTTTTTTTTTATCACTACTCTTCCTTTGTATTGGCTTTTAACATTTACAAATGCAGCAATTTAGAAATTGAATGAAAAGTTTAGCACTGAGAAACGCTTTTTGAAAGATAAATTGTGTAACTATATACAACTATAAAGATCAGATCAAAATGAGGGATAAATGAGGAGAAAAGGACAGTTGGGAGCTATGATTATTTGCTGGATGTATTATAATAGGAGTGGTACTTCCTGACCGCCTTGGATGGAAGCACAGCAGGTCTTGTGTCACCACACCCATCTCTTCCAGGCTATTCACAAAACAGAGGCAGGGCTGTATGTTTACGGGAATGGGAATGAGATGTGTGGGGTGGCAAAGTAAGACCTGCTGCACTTACAACTGGGGTGGCCAGGAATTACCGCTCCCACTGTACTTCCTCCAGCATATAATGTATATAATTAGAAATTAGACGTATACCTGCATGACAGCGAGGTCTTCTCGAAGAACAGGAATGTTTGCCTCCTGAAAACCTGTGAAGTCAATTGTGTCCAAGCACACTGACCAAGCTGTCACAGACAACTCCTGTGCACTGTTTGTGATCAGGTGCCAAAGACATGAGCTCCCAATCATGTGACTGCTGCGACGGCCAATGACAGCAATCACTTCAGCCACTTCCACTGTTTGGCATTAACACCCACCCAAAAGACCACCAAGAGTCAGCAGTAATGGATTAAGGTACACATAAGTTGAAAATATTGTATGTGGTTAAACAATACATACATCATAATATAAATACTGCTGCGCAATTCGTAAATGTCCATAGAATAAAAATAAAAGTATTCAATAAAAGTCCAAACAGGTGTATGTGGAGACAGCTTGAATCGCTATAGAGTGCAGTGACACACACCGCACCCTAGCTTGATTAGGCTGGTCCAGGCGGAGGAGGCAGACGAGTACCACAGCTGATATCTGGGGATTGTGTGCCTGGTGATTTGTATACCGCTTTGTGACCTGTTTCAGGTCGAGTTCTTGAGGTGAGAGGCCATCTATAATTGTGGTGGAGGGATCACAGTCACCGGATGTGTCATCCTTTTCTTCGTGTGTGTCACCGCACCCTATAGCGATTCAAGCTGTCTCCACATACCCCTGTTTGGACTTTTATTGAATACTTTTATTTTATTCTATGGACATTTACGAATTGCGCAGCACTATTTATATTATGATGTCTATTTAAGGTATAGTTTGAATTAGCCTTGAGTGTTAGCTAGCAGTTAATTTTAGCTGTGTCCTCTTATGTCAGCGCTGAATACCCTTTTTCTATTGTTAAACAATACATACAGTCAGGTCCATAAATATTGGGACATCGACACAATTCTAATCTTTTTGGCTCTATACACCACCACAATGGATTTGAAATTAAACAAATAAGATGTGCTTTAACTGCAGACTATCAGCTTTAATTTGAGGGTATTTACATCCAAATCAGGTGAACGATGTAGGAATTACAACAGTTTGTATATGTGCCTCCCACTTTTTAAGGGCCCAAAATAACGAGACAGAATAACAATCATCCATCAAACTTTCACTTTTTAATACTTGGTTGCAAATCCTTTGCAGTCAATTACAGCCTGAAGTCTGGAATGCATAGACATCACCAGACGTTGGGTTTCATCCCTGGAAATGCTCTGCCAGGCCTCTACTGCAACTGTCTTCGGTTCCTGCTTGTTCTTGGGGAATTTTCCCTTCAGTTTTGTCTTCAGCAAGTAAAATGCATGCGCAACCGGATTCAGGTCAGGTGATTGACTTGGCCATTGCATAACATTCCACTTCTTTTCCTTAAAGTGTTTGCTTGCTTTCGCAGTATGCTTCGGGTCATTGTCCATCTGCACTGTGAAGCGTCGTTCAATGAGTTCTGAAGCATTTTGCTGAATATGAGCAGATAATATTGCCCGAAACACTTCAGAATTCATCCTGCTGCTTTTGTCAGCAGTCACATCATCAATAAATACAAGAGAACCAGTTCCATTGGCAGCCATACATGCCCACGCCATGACACTACCACCGCTATGCTTCACTGATGAGGTGGTATGCTTTGGATCATGAGCAGTTCCTTTCCTTTCCCATACTCTTCTCTTCCCATCACTCTGGTACAAGTTGATCTTGGTCTCATCTGTCCATAGGATGTTGTTCCAGAACCGTGAAGGCTTTTTTAGATGTTGTTTGGCAAACTCTAATCTGGCCTTCCTGTTTTTGAGGCTCACCAATGGTTTACATCTTGTGGTGAACCCTCTGTATTCACTCTGGTGAAGTCTTCTCTTGATTGTTGAGTTTGACACACATACACCTACCTCCTGGAGAGTGTTCTTGATCTGGCCAACTGTTGTGAAGGGTGTTTTCTTCACCAGGGAAAGAATTCTTCGGTCATCCACCACAGTTGTTTTCCGTGTTTTTCCAGGTCTTTTGGTGTTGCTGAGCTCACCGGTGCATTCTTTCTTTTTAAGGATGTTCCAAACAGTGGATTTGGCCACACCTAATGTTTTTGCTATCTCTCTGATGGGTTTGTTTTGTTTTTTCAGCCTAATGATGGCTTGCTTCACTGATAGTGACAGCTCTTTGGATCTCATATTGAGAGTTGACAGCAACAGATTCCAAATGCAAATAGCACACTTGAAATTAACTCTGGACCTTATATCTGCTCCTTGTAAATGGGATAATGAGGGAATAACACACACCTGGCCATGAAACAGCTGAGCAGCCAATTGTCCCATTACTTTTGGTCCCTTAAAAAGTGGGAGGCACATATACAAACTGTTGTAATTCCTACACCGTTCACCTGATTTGGATGTAAATACCCTCAAATTAAAGCTGAAAGTCTGCAGTTAAAGCACATCTTGTTTGTTTCATTTCAAATCCATTGTGGTGATGTATAGAGCCAAAAAGATTAGAATTAGAATTAGAATTAGAATAGATAAAGGAAGGCCCGTAGACGTGGTGTATCTGGATTTTGCAAAAGCATTTGACACAGTTCCCCATAAACGTTTACTATACAAAATAAGGTGCGTTGGCATGGACCATAGGGTGAGTACATGGATTGAAAACTGGCTACAAGGGCGTGTTCAGAGGGTGGTGATAAATGGGGAGTACTCAGAATGGTCAGGGGTGGGTAGTGGGGTTCCCCAGGGTTCTGTGCTGGGACCAATCCTATTTAATTTGTTCATAAACGACCTGGAGGATGGGATAAAGAGTTCAATCTCTGTATTTGCAGACGATACTAAGCTAAGCAGGGCAATAACTTCTCTGCAGGATGTGGAAATCTTGCAAAAAGACCTGAACAAATTAATGGGGTGGGCGACTACATGGCAAATGAGGTTCAATGTAGAAAAATGTAAAATAATGCATTTGGGTGGCAAAAATATGAATGCAATCTATACACTGGGGGGAGAACCTCTGGGGGAATCTAGGATGGAAAAGGACCTGGGGGTCCTAGTGGATGATAGGCTCAGCAATGGCATGCAATGCCAAGCTGCTGCTAATAAAGCAAACAGAATATTGGCATGCATTAAAAGGGGGATCAACTGCAGAGATAAAACGATAATTCTCCCGCTCTACAAGACTCTGGTCCGGCCGCACCTGGAGTATGCTGTCCAGTTCTGGGCACCAGTCCTCAGGAGGGACGTACTGGAAATGGAGCGAGTACAAAGAAGGGCAACAAAGCTAATAAAGGGTCTGGAGGATCTTAGTTATGAGGAAAGGTTGCAAGCACTGAACTTATTCTCTCTGGAGAAGAGACACTTGAGAGGGGATATGATTTCAATTTACAAATACTGTACTGGTGACCCCACAATAGGGATAAAACTTTTTCGCAGAAGAGAGTTTAATAAGACTCGTGGCCACTCATTACAATTAGAAGAAAAGAGGTTTAACCTTAAACTACGTAGAGGGTTCTTTACTGTAAGAACGGTAAGGATGTGGAATTCCCTTCCACAGGCGGTGGTCTCAGCGGGGAGCATTGATAGCTTCAAGAAACTATTAGATAATCACCTGAATGACCGCAATATACAGGGATATGTAATGTAATACTGACACATTATCACACACATAGGTTGGACTTGATGGACTTGTGTCTTTTTTCAACCTCACCTACTATGTAACTATGTAACTATGTGTCGATGTCCCAATATTTATGCACCTGACTGTAATTTAAATATAAAAATCTGTACAAAGGCTGATTACATTGTATCTGATTTGTGACATCGCTAAACATATCCTCCATATCTGCCCACTCCCATATACAGTATATATTACATATGTATGCAATATTTTCAAAAAGAAACATGGCATTTGAATATGCCAAAGAGTGCTGGATAGAAAGATGGTTCATTTTCAATTCACTAAGGTTCAATTCTTCAGGAGGATAAAAGAGGATAAAAGAGGAATGGTGTATCTACTTGATATTAGTCTGGGTCAAATATGGTTGTATGCACCCTCTTCTGATACGTAAAACAAGCATATCTAGCAGTATAGGAGTACTGATCGCTATATACACTGAGTCTGAATCGCCTTGCAGAATTACTGATCCCTATTTTATAGTTATCAGAACCACCTCTGCTCAATTTAATTTTAAAGCCAAAAGTCCAGCTTTTATTTGGTGTTTTTCTCTGAACCTGCAATGAGATCTAAGTAGATTGCAAATCAGAAATTACAAACCAGCTTGGTTGCTATACCTCTAGAAATTATTACATTTTTATATTTGTTACCTCTTTTGCAGGGGTATTTCTAGGTTCCTAATAGACCAGGGGCATCTGGGCACACACATTAAATTAGTAGAATACCATGAAGACCACTTTGGAACAAACCCAAGACTAATATCACATTGTAAAGCATTGCGCAAACTGTTGGTGCTATATAAATCCTGTATTGTAATAATAATATAAACTTTTTAACTGAATAAAAATGATTTTGTCTAAAAACTGTGATTCCACATCACAAAATAAATATTGAGAAGTGGACTGTATGATGCATAGACTGTATCATCTCCATATCTCAAAGGAGACCCAAGGCACTCAGTAGAAGACCTAGGGCCACATGCCCAGGGTGCCATGGTCTAGCATCATCCCTGCATGTTGGCACTGACCACAGTGCATTGTGTTTTTTGAAAAACACCCATAAATAAGCTCTAATTTATGAACAGATAATTCCACATCACATTAAAGTCTGCAAGTTGGTACACTACACCACGGGAGGGAAATCGTTTCAATGATGAAGTGAAGTGGTTTGAAATGATGTCAGGAATGTCAAATCCCCCCAACCTGGAAGCAATAGAGGCTCTGAAAAAACTCCTTTGTGGACTTATGAACATGAATAAACATCTAGACGTGACTTTGTTCACATTCACTGACTAAGGCTTACTTTTAATTATGGCTTCAATAAGGTCCATTGCCAGGAAAATCCACCAAGTGAAATATGGAGAGGCTTTGGTGGCCACTCTGAACAGAAACTCAACCATGCTTAAGGGATTAAACAGTTCTCGAAAATGTCCCATATTAAACTCCTGCATCTGACTAATCCATGGACGGGTCCTTCACTGCGCTGAAAAGAAGAGCCCATTTCTAAATGAATGGGAGAGGGGGAAAGGGCTCTTCGATCCTCATCACTTGTTGACTGCTGAAGCTTTATAAGATTAAACAAGATTTTCCTTGTCCGGTTGCCTTTGTTGGTCCCTTCTCTTCTAGGAGTCTCCATATGTCACTGATGCTTGAGAATCATAAACATTTAAATAAATCAAATTAAAATGTTTATTCTAGAAACACATACCACAGGGATATTGTGCAATATGTCCTTTGCCATATATTACCCCAATCACTAAAATCTCCTATAATTATATATATTTAACAAGTTATAATGTAATTTTTAAAACATTTTCTATGTTATTAAATCTTCAGCTTTCTTGAAAATAATACCTGGTGATTCTGCCATGAAGGTCCTTGTTTAGGCACTTTATGTGATAGGGGGGCAGCTCCTGGGTTGTGACTTGCGCCCACCATAACAATTACTAGCATCTATTTCATCACTCATTTCCCAGGCATGGGGGGCCATTGTCACCATCCAGGAGCCGAGCTAGAGCAATGATGTACATCAATTCTACAATGAATGCATGTAGATAGGAAGTGGCTGCAAAGAGGCAGCTGGAAATCAGCAACACTGAGATGCAACAAAAGATCTTGGGTCTTTGCCCTCACAAGAGAGTGGAGCTTGGAACCCAGGAGCAGAGTATGTAAAAGAATAAGCTATTGAATGCTTATCTCTGCCCAAAATAAAAAAATCAAATTTCAGGAGGACTGACCTTACAACATTTAATAATATTCATAATAATAATACATAATCAGTAATTATTATTTATTTTAAAAAAGCTGTAACAATTCACAGTAAATAGGGGCTCACTGCAGCTCAAAGAAGCGACTCCTACAGGCTTTTGAGCGCTTATTTTTTTTACCTAGAAATTCCCCTCCATGTTAGTCAATGTGTCCATGCACACTAGGGCTTTTTCAGACATATGCTTCTACAGGCAGAAAAAAACCTCACCAAACTCGCGTTTTTGAGAGGAGCTAGTGCCCCAAAGAGCTTAAAACAGCTCAAAAACACGCAAAACTCTTTGTTCCAGCTTTTTGTTTTGTTTATACAGTGGTTAAGAAAATACTATCTCCAGAAAAAGCTTATATGGGCAGAAATAAAAGCTCAAAAGCAGCTGTTTTTTTGAGCTGCAGTGTGCATGAGCCATAAAGTGACAGGTTCTCTTAGTTACACCCCCTGCCCCACTCAACTTCAGCTCCCTTCTTCCTGCAAAGTAACACTTGGGGCCTGAGCAGCCACTCACCATTTCTAAAAAAAAAACAGCTTTAAATATTTTCCTTCTTTCAGATTTTTATAAATGAGCTCTGTTCATGAAGAAGGTAAGATATGGTAGATTGATTTCAATTCCAGAATTTCCTGTCAGCTCACATATATTCATGCCATATTGGCTAGTGCTATCATATTCATAAAATGTCTATTGTGCAGGGAAGCCATTCTCAACCAGGGTTCCATTGAACACTAGGGTTCCTCCTGAGGATGCTAGGGTACCCTGAACTGCATCTGATTGACCTCCCATCTGATGGAAAAACCAGCAGCCTAACCTAAATGATCTTTTTAGCTGTCAGTAAGGTTGGGTGTATGATCACCACTGTATGGATTACATTCTTCCTACTAATCACCAATGTAAGGCACATTTTCCCCATTGACATTCAATGAAATGGTTTTAGTAAGGGTTCCCTGAGACCTGAACATTTTTTTAGGGGTTCCACTGGGGTAAAAAGGTTCAGAAAGACTGGTCTAGGGTATATACCTTTCACCGACAGTTCTTATAAGGTATAACTATTTGTATTAATAAATATTTGTTGAATTCTGTTACAATGTAATGGCAAACAGTAAGCCGAACAAGTAAATATTACAAGATTGTTTCAATGCATCATAAGTGTTTTCTGCCTCATAGACTTAAAATTAGAGCAATGTGCCTTCATACATGACCAGGCACTGCTAATCCAGGCACAATAGCGATGGTCTTACTTGTGTGGTCCAGGTGAACTCATCGTGGATACGTTTTATCCAGGAAATGGGTTTGTATTGGTCATTTTGTTCATCAAGCTTGATCAAAGGATCCGGAAGGGATTTTCCTGCTAGTGGGATAAAGCATGATGTCTGGTTGCATGTCCTCAGGGCCGGTCCCAGGCGGGTGCACGGGGTGCAGTGAACCCAGGCGCCAGAGAGGTGGGGGCGCTGAAGCGCCAGAGTGCTCCCCTCCCTCCTCCTTCTCCCCTCCGTGCTTCTGGACACTTCTGGATAGCTCTGTCCGCAGGTCACCGCCGCGGCGCGGCCGCTGTGCTTTTCACTGCTAGAGCCTGTCCCCCCTCCCTTCTCCTCCTGTCAGAGGAGAGCAGCCGCCGGAGATCGGAGCGGCTGGTCTCTGTGTTGAGAGAGACCAGCCGCGCCGTGACTTCGCTGGGGGGAGGAGGGGGGTGGCGGCCCGTGCCTGCAGCCTGACACAGGTTCTCTCCTCTGTCTCTCACTCCCGCCTAAGCTGCTGCCTGTCTCGATCTGTTCTTCACCCCGGCGGCGCGGCTTCACACTGCTTCACACTCTAGCTGCCGCACGGGTGTTATGTGTCTGTACTGATAGAGGGAGGTTTGTCCCTGGGGCGGTCTGTACTAATGGGGGGTTGTCCTGGGGGGTCTGTACTAATGGGGGGGTTGTCCTGGGGGGTCTGTACTAATGGGGGGTTGTCCTGCGGGTCTGTACTAATGGGGGGTTGTCCTGGGGGTCTGTACCAATGGGGGGGGGTTGTCCTGGGGGTCTGTACTAATGGGGGGCTGTCCTGGGGGTCTGTACTAATGGGGGGCTGTCCTGGGGGTCTGTACTAATGGGGGGGTTGTCCTGGGGGGTCTGTACTAATGGGGGGGTTGTCCTGGGGGTCTGTACTAATGGGGGGTTGTCCTGGGGGTCTGTACTAATGGGGGGTTGTCCTGGGGGTCTGTACTAATGGGGGGTTGTCCTGGGGGGTCTGTACTAATGGGGGGTTGTCCTGGGGGTCTGTACTAATGGGGGGTTGTCCTGGGGGTCTGTACTAATGGGGGGTTGTCCTGGGGGTCTGTACTAATGGGGGGCTGTCCTGGGGGGTCTGTACTAATGGGGGGGCTGTCCTGGGGGGTCTGTACTAATGGGGGGGCTGTCCTGGGGGGTCTGTACTAATGGGGGGGTTGTCCTGGGGGGTCTGTACTAATGGGGGGGTTGTCCTGGGGGTCTGTACTAATGGGGGGTTGTCCTGGGGGTCTGTACTAATGGGGGGTTGTCCTGGGGGGTCTGTACTAATGGGGGGTTGTCCTGGGGGGTCTGTACTAATGGGGGGTTGTCCTGGGGGTCTGTACTAATGGGGGGGTTGTCCTGGGGGTCTGTACTAATGGGGGGGTTGTCCTGGGGGGTCTGTACTAATGGGGGGGCTGTCCTGGGAGGTCTGTACTAATGGGGGGGGGGTTGTCCTGGGGGGGCTGTACTAATGGGGGGGCTGTCCTGGGGGGTCTGTACTAATGGGGGGGGGTTGTCCTGGGGGTCTGTACTAATGGGGGGTTGTCCTGGGGGTCTGTACTAATGGGGGGGTTGTCCTGGGGGTCTGTACTAATGGGGGGTTGTCCTGGGGGGTCTGTACTAATGGGGGGGTTGTCCTGGGGGGTCTGTACTAATGGGGGGGTTGTCCTGGGGGTCTGTACTAATGGAGGGGGGTTGTCCTGGGGGGGGGGTCTGTACTAATGGAGGGGGGTTGTTCTGGGGGAGTCTGTACTAATGGAGGGGGGTGTTTGTCCGGGAGGGTCTGTACTAATGGAGGGGGGATGTCCTGGGGGGGGGGGTTGTACTAATGGAGGGGGGTTTGTCCTGGTGGGGGGTCTGTACTATTGGAGGGGGGTTTGTCCTGGTGGGGGGTCTGTACTAGAGGAGGGGGGATTTGTCCTGTGGGGGTCTGTACTAGTGGAGGGGGGGTTCTCCTGTGGGGTCTGTACTAATGGAGGGGGTTTGTCCTGGGGTCTGTACTAATAGAGTTGGGGTTTGTCCTGGGGGTCTGTACTAATGGAGGGGGGTTGTCCTGGGGGGTCTGTACTAATGAAGGGGGGCTTTGTCCTGGGGGGGATCTGTACTAATGGAGGGGGGGTTGTCCTGGTGGGGGTCTACTAATGGAGGGGGGTGGTTTGTCCTGGGGGGGTCTATACTGATGAAGGGGGGTCTGTACTGAGAGAGGGGTTTATACTTAGTGGGGGGTCTGCACTGACGAAGGGGGGTCTATACTTAGTGGAGGGGAGTCTGTACTGAGGGGCGACTAAAGTTGGTGGAAGGAGGGTGACACCATGTTATACCTCACCTGGTGACACCAACCCTAGTGACGTCACTGCAGCTGCGGGCTCTCCTTTCGCCCCTTCCCCTCCCTCTCCTCCGCACGTGCACTGCTATACTAGTGAGCGGCGCTGGCCAGCACAGCCTCCCACTATGTTTCTTCCCCCGCCTTTATATGAGCCAGGGAAAAATAGAATAGAAAAAGGAGAAGAGGATTGTGGGATATGTAGTCCCGAGGACTGGCAGCCCCACTGTAACACGAAAACTGCAGCCCACACAGCATGCTCAGCTGAATGGGAGAGAGAGATAGAGATACAGGAGCCTGGGAAAGCTTTCAGGGAAGTACACCCAGGACTCCAGAGGGAGAGGGCAGTGCTGAGGGAACACCATCAGAGAGGAAACCCCACTGCCCTGCGCCACCAGAGGGAAAGACACACAGCCTGGTGCCATCCCTGGCAGAGAAAGGAATGGAGTCATTGCCAGAATACAGATCTGGGTTCTACCCAGCGGAGTCACCATGGGCAATTCAGAGTGAGCTGGCTCCTGATCAGAGGAACCATCGCTGGGTCAGGTGAGAGGGCTGATCGGCCATTATCTACTAACGTCAATAGGAACTGCAGTCTCTGACCATCTCCTGTATCATGTCTTCAGTCTCTGACCTTCTCTTGTATCATGTCTTCAGTCTCTGACCTTCTCTTGTATCATGTCTGCAGTCTCTGACCATCTCATGTATCATGTCTGCAGTCTCTGACCTTGTCTTGTATCATGTCTGCAGTCTCTGACCATCTCTTGTATCATGTCTGCAGTCTCTGACCATCTCCTGTATCATGTCTGCAGTCTCTGACCATCTCTTGTATCATGTCTGCAATCTCTGACCAGCTTCTGTACCATGTCTGCAGTGTCTGACTGTCTCTTGTATCGTGTCTACAGTCTCTGACCATCTATTCTATCTTGTCTGTAGTCTCTGACCATCTCCTGTATTATGTCTGGAGTCTCTGACCATCTCTTGTATCATGTCTGCAGTCTCTGACCATCTCCTGTACTATGTCTGCAGTCTCTGACTGTCTCTTGTATCATGTCTACAGTCTCTGACCATCTCCTGTACTATGTCTGCAGTCTCTGATCATCTCCTGTACCATGTCTGCAGTCTCTGATCATCTCCTGTACTATGTCTGCAGTCTCTGATCATCTCCTGTACCATGTCTACAGTCTCTGATCATCTCCTGTACTATGTCTGCAGTCTCTGATCATCTCCTGTACTATGTCTGCAGTCTGTGATCATCTCCTGTACTATGTCTGCAGTCTCTGACTGTCTCTTGTATCATGTCTACAGTCTCTGACCATCTCCTGTACTATGTCTGCAGTCTCTGAACATCTCCTGTACCATGTCTGCAGTCTCTGATCATCTCCTGTACTATGTCTGCAGTCTCTGATCATCTCCTGTACCATGTCTGAAGTCTCTGATCATCTCCTGTACCATGTCTGAAGTCTCTGATCATCTCCTGTACTATGTCTGCAGTCTCTGACCATCTATTCTATCTTGTCTGTAGTCTCTGATCATCTCCTGTACTATGTCTGCAGTCTCTGATCATCTCCTGTACTATGTCTACAGTCTCTGATCATCTCCTGTACCATGTCTGCAGTCTCTGATCATCTCCTGTACCATGTCTACAGTCTCTGACCATCTATTCTATCTTGTCTGTAGTCTCTGACCATCTCCTGTATTATGTCTGCAGTCTCTGACCATCTCTTGTATCATGTCTGCAGTCTCTGACCATCTCCTGTACTATGTAAAACCAATAGCTCCGCGCTCAGGTGATAAAGGAACTGCAGCCCCCCAGCACAGAATCGCACCAATGTGAAATTCCAAAAAAGAATAGAGTCAAAACAGGGGTGATTGGCGCTGTTCCACTGAGATCAAAAAAACAAAAAAACTGGTGTGGTATATCAAGTGAACTGTGAAACAAACCGAGCATAAATAACAATGTATGAAATAAAAACAAATTAAGTGAGAATAGCTGAAGTATGTGCAGCACCTGCCCCCATGAAAAGTGCAGCGTGTATTCACTCCTTGGTGAACCAAAATAGATCAAGGTCTAGGTGAATCAAAAAAATGTGAAATGAATTCCCAAACAAACTATCAGGAAATCCTTAAAATCATATACTAATCGTAATGAACATCAATAGTGCATAAACTAAAAAACCAATGGTGTATAAATGAAATTGAAATCTATAATCACAAATGCACATAAGAGAATTGAAAATGCATCATAAATCTTGAGTCCACAAAATGTCCCAAAGAATATTAATAAAATAAAATGTAAATAAAAAGGCTAGTAGTGCAAAGTTCTTCATAAGGTGCAAATCGTGAGTCTTTTTAAACATCTGGCATTGATCTTAGTGCCGTGAAATCCTCCTGTCTTCCAAACGCCCCCCAATGTGCCCTCACTCACCGAAAGGGGACACCCCTGCAGGGGTATCAGGCCTGTCAGCTGTATCCCGCAGCTATGGTCCTTGGTAAAGGCTCCTGTTCGAATCTCCACTCTCGGTGTCCGGGCTGGCTCCAATCAATCCCCGCAGGCACATCCATATAGAATAAAAATGAATCCCATCGCGTAATTCCGTAAAATGTAAAGGCTTTATTAAATATACTAAAAACAAGCCAACAATATCCCGCTGCCTAGTTGGCAGTCAGACTGAGTGGGAGAAAACAGTGTGGTGTGGCGTGCGTTCCACCGCTCGTTCCACACCCGGAAGTAAAGCAATAGGACAAGACGTATGCGTATCACTTGGCCACGCCTTACGCGTTTCGTCATCCAGACGTCATCTGAGGCGCGGCCATCTTGGTACTCCATACGTCTTATATATGCGATGGAGGCGCCCGGAGGCCAATCATGGTGGAAAACCCGCCCCTCAGCCATGATGGAATAAATCCAAAGTGCCATCTAGTGGGTGAAAAGAAGACTACCTGTGTTCAATTGTATACGGCGCCTCCATCATAAACCAGAAGGAAGAGAAGAAGGGGATATTAAGAGCAAAAAAGCATTTCTAAGGCCCTGGTACATCAGTAAATTAACAGAAACATATCAAAAGGTAATCTATAAACCTGCAGAATATATATATTAATAAAAATAAAAATAAATCAAACTAAACATTACGCACATTAAGGGGAAAGAAAGGGGCCTAAGTCCCGAAGTGGGAATTCTGTACAAATCAATACAACCAATGGCCTATAAATAAGGAATATATAATATAAAAATATATAAATATATACTATAAAAAATGTACAAAATATACATATATTATATGCACATACCGTACAAAATGGGCCTTAGGCCAAACTATCCAATATATCCTCATAGGTATTACCCTCTATGTATAAAAAAGGAACATCTAAAAAATATATATAATAAAATAAAAAATATATAAAATATAAAATAAGGATGCATAGGCTGGAAAGTAATTGCCATCAGTATGTTACCTACAAATATAAACCTCTAACTTCCTGAAGGGGACCTGCAGTTAGAAATTAGATAGGAAACAGTTCAGGTCTATTTCTACATTGAGTCCCCTAGGGACCAAGCAATCAAGGCGATGTATCCATCTGGTTTCATTCTGGGAAATTAATTTTTTCTTGTTGCCCCCCCCCCCCATTGTTCCTTAATTGTGTCAATGCCGTAGAATATCAAACCAGATGGATCCCTACGGTGATATTCATCAAAGTGCCTAGAGAGATTATGTTTAGGGAACCCCTTTTTGATATTATTAATATGTTCCCTAATGCGTACACGTAGGGGTCTTGTGGTCCACATATTGTAGTCGGCACGGACACTCGATGATGTATGTCACATGGGTGGTATCACAGGTAACGAGCTCCCTGATATCATATTCCTTACCACTCCTTGATTTAAAAGAGGTCCTCTTCTTAGGTTGCCTCTTACTAACCCTACAGCCCAAGCACTTCTGGCACCTATAAAAACCTTTCATATCGGCAAACAATTTCACACTCCTGGGAGGATCAACAACATTATGAACCAGATGGTTTCTGAGTGTTGGTGCTCTCCTATAAATAAATCGGGGTTTCTTAGTAAGAATTTTCCCTAAGGTCCTATCTGATCTTAGAATTGGCCAGTACTTCCTTATTATGTATTCCATGGACCTGTATTGGTTATTAAAACCTGTTACGAAAGCTATATCGTCTGGGGAATTTTTTCTGTTGCACTGTTCCTTTCCCAACAAGGAATCCCGATCGAATTTTTGTATCTCCTCTTTCAATTTAACTAAAGGGTCAATTCTATAACCTTTATCCACAAATTTCTTAATTAAGGCATCAGCTTGATCTCTAAAATCCTCAATGTTCCGGCAATTCCTCCTTATTCTCAAAAGTTGTCCCTTAGGTATGTTCTCTTTCCATTTCGGATGGTGACAGCTGGAGGTGGGTATGTACCCGTTGCGATCCGTTACCTTAAAGAACGTTTTGGTGGACAATTCACCACCCTGTTTGAAGATCTGCAAATCCAAATAATCTATCATATCATAATTGGATTTGCCAGTAAATGAGATACCGTAATCATTCCGGTTGAGTTCATCCAAGAAATCCTGAAATGACTCTGGACTCCCCGCCCATACAATGATTACATCATCTATGTACCGACGGTAAAATTTAATTTCAGGCCTACTTCTACCATAAATGTAACGTTCCTCCAACATGTCCATGAATAAATTTGCCACGCTCGGTGCATACTTAGCACCCATGGCTACACCTTTTTTCTGAACATAAAATTCTTTCTGATACCAGAAGTAATTACTCTCCATTGCCAGTTGAAGTCCCTCCAATATAAATTGGATTTGTTGGTGTCTGAGACCTGATCTCTCATGCAGGGCCTTCTCAACCCCTTTTAATCCATCCTTCTGTGAAATACTAGTGTAAAGGGAATTGACGTCTATCGTTGCCAATAGACAATGTTCAATCCCGGTAATCCCCTTCAGTTCATTAATAAGTTGGGTACTGTCCCTCAGATAGGATTTGCCCTTCACTACTAGCGGTTTTAAAAATTGATCGATGTATTCACCTAGTCTCGAAAATAGGGAGTCCACTCCACTAACAATTGGTCTGCCCGGTGGTTTATTCAACCTCTTATGTATTTTGGGCAAATAATACAGGACAGGAGTTTTTGAGGATTCCGGAACTAAATACTTTGTTTCCTTCTTATTCAAGATGCCTATTTCTCTACCTTTTTTCACTAATCTTCTCAGACTCTTGACATATTGTGGTTTGGGGTTACTTTTCAATTTTTTATACGTATTCTCAACCCTCAGTAAGTTGTTCATCTCTTCCTCATAATCCCCCTTTTTTAGTATTACTACCCCACCCCCCTTGTCAGCGGGTCGTATCACCACTTCCTTCCTTTTACCGAGTTCTTGAATTGTTTTCCATATATGCTTACTCTTCGTCTTTTTCTTTTCCATTTTTGCCAGGTCGTTTTCCACCATCCGTTTAAAGGCTCCAATACACTGGTCCCCTGGCACCTTGGGATTAAAGATGGAATTGTTCCTAAGCTTCGTATGGACAAAACCATCAGTTTCCGTTATAGGGATGGTTTCCTTATTCAGGGCATAGTGTTTTTTGATCTTCAGTTTCCTAATAAATTTTTGTAAATCAATATACACTTCAAATTTGTCAATACCCTTCTCTGGTGCATATTTCAGTCCTAAGTCTAAAATCTTTAATTCATCTTCTGTAAAAACTGCATCACTTAGATTAAAAATACCCTGGCCTAGTACTCCCTTCTTCTTTTTCTGCTTCCCTCCTCGTTTTCCTCTGGTCTGTTTCTTTCGTTGCCTCTGTAGGAGTAATCCGGTTCCCTCTCTGTAATCCTGTTCCTCCCACTCATGGAGTTCATACGTGGATGTTGTGGGGACTGATATCCTGGATAACCGTTCGCCCTCTGTGTTCTGTTCATACCCACTGGTGGGCCTCTTCTTGGTGAATGGTAAAAATCTCTCTGTGTCCCTCGCCAGCCTGGTGGATGATATTGCACTCTGGCATTCCATCTCCCAGGGGGTCTGTCTCGGGGTCTTCCATGCCGAAAATCCCTTTCCTCTTGATGATCCCTTCTATTCCTGGACCCCCATTGGGGTATATGTTGTCTTCCTTCCCTCAAAGGGGAAAATCTATTCTGTGTGGGTACATTGTACCTTGGAGTCCGTGGGGATCTCCCAGGATTTTGCACTTGGTATGGTTCCCTCCTGTTGTCAGCATGTCTCTGTAGATGAATTGGGGTCCTGGGGCTACCTTCTCTTCTCGTTGAGGGTCCTTGTTCAAACCTAGTTTGCCTCAACGTAATGGGATCCGGGATGTCCCCCCCATTCGATTCATCATGGGAATCCTCATCCATGGAAATTTCACCCGGATCTTCAATCACTTCCCCAAGGTCCAACTGCCATTTATAGACTTTTTTATTGGTGTAGTCTAAAACATCCCTTTTAAACTTTTTTTGTTTTTTGACCTGAATATCTGCATCATATTTTTTAATTATTTCTTGCAACTCCCTCTCTTTAATCTTATAATCACTCTGGCTACTGTATGATAATAATAGTGACTTTATCTCATTGATGGTATCCTCAATCCCCCTTAACTTGAACTGTCTCCTTCTGACGATTTTCCCCAGAAGTTCCTTCTCACACTTGGAGAAGAAGGAATACCATTCCTCCATTAGGGTGACATCATCCAAACTATCATTGGGGTTCAAATCCCACCTCAACCTTCTAGGTGTCATGTTCTCCCCAATATATGTCTCAAGGGTAGCAATATCCCACCAGACCCTAAGTTGCTTTTCAAGAGAGTGTCTAAGCTGTCTAAACAGGCCATTCATATCCTGTGCATTATTAACCTGTTGTTGACTAAAAATTCCAGTAAGGTCTATATTGCGATTAGACATATACCCAAATATATCCATAGCAGCAGAACTTACGTGTACACCTATAAGGTGACCAAAAAATATGTAAAACCAATAGCTCCGCGCTCAGGTGATAAAGGAACTGCAGCCCCCCAGCACAGAATCGCACCAATGTGAAATTCCAAAAAAGAATAGAGTCAAAACAGGGGTGATTGGCGCTGTTCCACTGAAATCAAAAAAACAAAAAAACTGGTGTGGTATATCAAGTGAACTGTGAAACAAACCGAGCATAAATAACAATGTATGAAATAAAAACAAATTAAGTGAGAATAGCTGAAGTATGTGCAGCACCTGCCCCCATGAAAAGTGCAGCGTGTATTCACTCCTTGGTGAACCAAAATAGATCAAGGTCTAGGTGAATCAAAAAAATGTGAAATGAATTCCCAAACAAACTATCAGGAAATCCTTAAAATCATATACTAATCGTAATGAACATCAATAGTGCATAAACTAAAAAACCAATGGTGTATAAATGAAATTGAAATCTATAATCACAAATGCACATAAGAGAATTGAAAATGCATCATAAATCTTGAGTCCACAAAATGTCCCAAAGAATATTAATAAAATAAAATGTAAATAAAAAGGCTAGTAGTGCAAAGTTCTTCATAAGGTGCAAATCGTGAGTCTTTTTAAACATCTGGCATTGATCTTAGTGCCGTGAAATCCTCCTGTCTTCCAAACGCCCCCCCAATGTGCCCTCACTCACCGAAAGGGGACACCCCTGCAGGGGTATCAGGCCTGTCAGCTGTATCCCGCAGCTATGGTCCTTGGTAAAGGCTCCTGTTCGAATCTCCACTCTCGGTGTCCGGGCTGGCTCCAATCAATCCCCGCAGGCACATCCATATAGAATAAAAATGAATCCCATCGCGTAATTCCGTAAAATGTAAAGGCTTTATTAAATATACTAAAAACAAGCCAACAATATCCCGCTGCCTAGTTGGCAGTCAGACTGAGTGGGAGAAAACAGTGTGGTGTGGCGTGCGTTCCACCGCTCGTTCCACACCCGGAAGTAAAGCAATAGGACAAGGCGTATGCGTATCACTTGGCCACGCCTTACGCGTTTCGTCATCCAGACGTCATCTGAGGCGCGGCCATCTTGGTACTCCATACGTCTTATATATGCGATGGAGGCGCCCGGAGGCCAATCATGCTGGAAAACCCGCCCCTCAGCCATGATGGAATAGAAAAAGACGAAGAGTAAGCATATATGGAAAACAATTCAAGAACTCGGTAAAAGGAAGGAAGTGGTGATACGACCCGCTGACAAGGGGGGTGGGGTAGTAATACTAAAAAAGGGGGATTATGAGGAAGAGATGAACAACTTACTGAGGGTTGAGAATACGTATAAAAAATTGAAAAGTAACCCCAAACCACAATATGTCAAGAGTCTGAGAAGATTAGTGAAAAAAGGTAGAGAAATAGGCATCTTGAATAAGAAGGAAACAAAGTATTTAGTTCCGGAATCCTCAAAAACTCCTGTCCTGTATTATTTGCCCAAAATACATAAGAGGTTGAATAAACCACCGGGCAGACCAATTGTTAGTGGAGTGGACTCCCTATTTTCGAGACTAGGTGAATACATCGATCAATTTTTAAAACCGCTAGTAGTGAAGGGCAAATCCTATCTGAGGGACAGTACCCAACTTATTAATGAACTGAAGGGGATTACCGGGATTGAACATTGTCTATTGGCAACGATAGACGTCAATTCCCTTTACACTAGTATTTCACAGAAGGATGGATTAAAAGGGGTTGAGAAGGCCCTGCATGAGAGATCAGGTCTCAGACACCAACAAATCCAATTTATATTGGAGGGACTTCAACTGGCAATGGAGAGTAATTACTTCTGGTATCAGAAAGAATTTTATGTTCAGAAAAAAGGTGTAGCCATGGGTGCTAAGTATGCACCGAGCGTGGCAAATTTATTCATGGACATGTTGGAGGAACGTTACATTTATGGTAGAAGTAGGCCTGAAATTAAATTTTACCGTCGGTACATAGATGATGTAATCATTGTATGGGCGGGGAGTCCAGAGTCATTTCAGGATTTCTTGGATGAACTCAACCGGAATGATTACGGTATCTCATTTACTGGCAAATCCAATTATGATATGATAGATTATTTGGATTTGCAGATCTTCAAACAGGGTGGTGAATTGTCCACCAAAACGTTCTTTAAGGTAACGGATCGCAACGGGTACATACCCACCTCCAGCTGTCACCATCCGAAATGGAAAGAGAACATACCTAAGGGACAACTTTTGAGAATAAGGAGGAATTGCCGGAACATTGAGGATTTTAGAGATCAAGCTGATGCCTTAATTAAGAAATTTGTGGATAAAGGTTATAGAATTGACCCTTTAGTTAAATTGAAAGAGGAGATACAAAAATTCGATCGGGATTCCTTGTTGGGAAAGGAACAGTGCAACAGAAAAAATTCCCCAGACGATATAGCTTTCGTAACAGGTTTTAATAACCAATACAGGTCCATGGAATACATAATAAGGAAGTACTGGCCAATTCTAAGATCAGATAGGACCTTAGGGAAAATTCTTACTAAGAAACCCCGATTTATTTATAGGAGAGCACCAACACTCAGAAACCATCTGGTTCATAATGTTGTTGATCCTCCCAGGAGTGTGAAATTGTTTGCCGATATGAAAGGTTTTTATAGGTGCCAGAAGTGCTTGGGCTGTAGGGTTAGTAAGAGGCAACCTAAGAAGAGGACCTCTTTTAAATCAAGGAGTGGTAAGGAATATGATATCAGGGAGCTCGTTACCTGTGATACCACCCATGTGACATACATCATCGAGTGTCCGTGCCGACTACAATATGTGGGCCGGACCACAAGACCCCTACGTGTACGCATTAGGGAACATATTAATAATATCAAAAAGGGGTTCCCTAAACATAATCTCTCTAGGCACTTTGATGAATATCACCGTAGGGATCCATCTGGTTTGATATTCTACGGCATTGACACAATTAAGGAACAATGGAGGGGGGGCAACAAGAAAAAATTAATTTCCCAGAATGAAACCAGATGGATACATCGCCTTGATTGCTTGGTCCCTAGGGGACTCAATGTAGAAATAGACCTGAACTGTTTCCTATCTAATTTCTAACTGCAGGTCCCCTTCAGGAAGTTAGAGGTTTATATTTGTAGGTAACATACTGATGGCAATTACTTTCCAGCCTATGCATCCTTCCTTTCTGTACATATTTATTTTAATTAATCAGATTCTGCATCACTTTTTTAAATATCCCCTTTTTTATTTTATTTTATATTTTATATATTTTTTATTTTATTATAATATATTTTTTATATGTTCCTTTTTTATACATAGAGGGTAATACCTATGAGGATATATTGGATAGTTTGGCCTAAGGCCCATTTTGTACGGTATGTGCATATAATATATGTATATTTTGTACATTTTTTATAGTATATATTTATATATTTTTATATTATATATTCCTTATTTATAGGCCATTGGTTGTATTGATTTGTACAGAATTCCCACTTCGGGACTTAGGCCCCTTTCTTTCCCCTTAATGTGCGTAATGTTTAGTTTGATTTATTTTTATTTTTATTAATATATATATTCTGCAGGTTTATAGATTACCTTTTGATATGTTTCTGTTAATTTACTGATGTACCAGGGCCTTAGAAATGCTTTTTTGCTCTTAATATCCCCTTCTTCTCTTCCTTCTGGTTTATGATGGAGGCGCCGTATACAATTGAACACAGGTAGTCTTCTTTTCACCCACTAGATGGCACTTTGGATTTATTCCATCATGGCTGAGGGGCGGGTTTTCCACCATGATTGGCCTCCGGGCGCCTCCATCGCATATATAAGACGTATGGAGTACCAAGATGGCCGCGCCTCAGATGACGTCTGGATGACGAAACGCGTAAAGCGTGGCCAAGTGATACGCATACGTCTTGTCCTATTGCTTTACTTCCGGGTGTGGAACGAGCGGTGGAACGCACGCCACACCACACTGTTTTCTCCCACTCAGTCTGACTGCCAACTAGGCAGCGGGATATTGTTGGCTTGTTTTTAGTATATTTAATAAAGCCTTTACATTTTACGGAATTACGCGATGGGATTCATTTTTATTCTATATGGATGTGCCTGCGGGGATTGATTGGAGCCAGCCCGGACACCGGGAGTGGAGATTCGAACAGGAGCCTTTACCAAGGACCATAGCTGCGGGATACAGCTGACAGGCCTGATACCCCTGCAGGGGTGTCCCCTTTCGGTGAGTGAGGGCACATTGGGGGGCGTTTGGAAGACAGGAGGATTTCACGGCACTAAGATCAATGCCAGATGTTTAAAAAGACTCACGATTTGCACCTTATGAAGAACTTTGCACTACTAGCCTTTTTATTTACATTTTATTTTATTAATATTCTTTGGGACATTTTGTGGACTCAAGATTTATGATGCATTTTCAATTCTCTTATGTGCATTTGTGATTATAGATTTCAATTTCATTTATACACCATTGGTTTTTTAGTTTATGCACTATTGATGTTCATTACGATTAGTATATGATTTTAAGGATTTCCTGATAGTTTGTTTGGGAATTCATTTCACATTTTTTTGATTCACCTAGACCTTGATCTATTTTGGTTCACCAAGGAGTGAATACACGCTGCACTTTTCATGGGGGCAGGTGCTGCACATACTTCAGCTATTCTCACTTAATTTGTTTTTATTTCATACATTGTTATTTATGCTCGGTTTGTTTCACAGTTCACTTGATATACCACACCAGTTTTTTTGTTTTTTTGATTTCAGTGGAACAGCGCCAATCACCCCTGTTTTGACCCCATCTCCTGTACTATGTCTGCAGTCTCTGACTGTCTCTTGTATCATGTCTACAGTCTCTGATCATCTCCTGTACTATGTCTGCAGTCTCTGATAATCTCCTGTATTATGTCTGCAGTCTCTGACCAGCTTCTGTACCATGTCTGCAGTCTCTGACTGTCTCTTGTATCATGTCTACAGTCTCTGACTGTCTCTTGTATCATGTCTGCAGTCTCTGATCATCTCCTGTACTATGTCTGCAGTCTCTGATCATCTCCTGTACCATGTCTGCAGTCTCTGATCATCTCCTGTACTATGTCTGCAGTCTCTGATCATCTGCTGTATTATGTCTGCAGTCTCTGACCATCTCCTGTACTATGTCTGCAGTCTCTGACTGTCTCTTGTATCATGTCTGCAGTCTCTGATCATCTCATGTACTATGTCTGCAGTCTCTGACCATCTCTTGTATCATGTCTGCAATCTCTGACCAGCTTCTGTACCATGTCTGCAGTGTCTGACTGTCTCTTGTATCATGTCTGCAGTCTCTGATCATCTCCTGTACCATGTCTGCAGTCTCTGATCATCTCCTGTACCATGTCTGCAGTCTCTGATCATCTCCTGTACCATGTCTGCAGTCTCTGATCATCTCCTGTACCATGTCTGCAGTCTCTGATCATCTCCTCTACTATGTCTGCAATCTCTGATCATCTCCTGTACCATGTCTGCAGTCTCTGACTGTCTCTTGTATCATGTCTACAATCTCTGACCATCTCCTGTACTATGTATGCAGTCTCTGACCATCTCCTGTACTATGTCTGAAGTCTCTGATCATCTCCTGTATTATGTCTGCAGTCTCTGATCATCTCCTGTACCATGTCTGCAGTCTCTGATCATCTCCTGTACCATGTCTGCAGTCTCTGATCATCTCCTGTACCATGTCTACAGTCTCTGATCATCTCCTGTACCACGTCTGCAGTCTCTGATCATCTCCTGTATCATGTCTGCAGTCTCTGATCATCTCCTGTACCATGTCTGCAGTCTCTGATCATCTCCTGTATTATGTCTGCAGTCTCTGATCATCTCCTGTACCATGTCTGCAGTCTCTGATCATCTCCTGTACCATGTCTGCAGTCTCTGATCATCTCCTGTACTATGTCTGCAGTCTCTGATCATCTCCTGTACTATGTCTGCAGTCTCTGATCATCTCCTGTATTATGTCTGCAGTCTCTGATCATCTCCTGTACTATGTCTGCAGTCTCTGATCATCTCCTGTACCATGTCTGCAGTCTCTGATCATCTCCTGTACCATGTCTGCAGTCTCTGATCATCTCCTGTACCATGTCTACAGTCTCTGATCATCTCCTGTACCACGTCTGCAGTCTCTGATCATCTCCTGTATCATGTCTGCAGTCTCTGATCATCTCCTGTACCATGTCTGCAGTCTCTGATCATCTCCTGTATTATGTCTGCAGTCTCTGATCATCTCCTGTACCATGTCTGCAGTCTCTGATCATCTCATGTACCATGTCTGCAGTTTCTGATCATCTCCTGTACCATGTCTGCAGTCTCTGATCATCTCCTGTACCATGTCTGCAGTCTCTGATCATCTCCTGTACTATGTCTGCAGTCTCTGATCACCTCCTGTACTATGTCTGCAGTCTCTGATCATCTCCTGTATTATGTCTGCAGTCTCTGACCATCTCCTGTACTATGTCTGCAGTCTCTGACCATCTCTTGTATCATGTCTGCAGTCTCTGATCATCTCCTGTACCATGTCTGCAGTCTCTGACCATCTCCTCTACTATGTCTGCAATCTCTGATCATCTCCTGTACCATGTCTGCAGTCTCTGACTGTCTCTTGTATCATGTCTACAATCTCTGACCATCTCCTGTACTATGTATGCAGTCTCTGACCATCTCCTGTACTACGTCTGAAGTCTCTGATCATCTCCTGTATTATGTCTGCAGTCTCTGATCATCTCCTGTACCATGTCTGCAGTCTCTGATCATCTCCTGTACCATGTCTACAGTCTCTGATCATCTCCTGTACCATGTCTGCAGTCTCTGATCATCTCCTGTACCATGTCTGCAGTCTCTGATCATCTCCTGTACCATGTCTGCAGTCTCTGATCATCTCCTGTACCATGTCTGCAGTCTCTGATCATCTCCTCTACTATGTCTGCAATCTCTGATCATCTCCTGTACCATGTCTGCAGTCTCTGACTGTCTCTTGTATCATGTCTACAATCTCTGACCATCTCCTGTACTATGTATGCAGTCTCTGACCATCTCCTGTACTATGTCTGAAGTCTCTGATCATCTCCTGTATTATGTCTGCAGTCTCTGATCATCTCCTGTACCATGTCTGCAGTCTCTGATCATCTCCTGTACCATGTCTGCAGTCTCTGATCATCTCCTGTACCATGTCTACAGTCTCTGATCATCTCCTGTACCACGTCTGCAGTCTCTGATCATCTCCTGTATCATGTCTGCAGTCTCTGATCATCTCCTGTACCATGTCTGCAGTCTCTGATCATCTCCTGTATTATGTCTGCAGTCTCTGATCATCTCCTGTACCATGTCTGCAGTCTCTGATCATCTCCTGTACCATGTCTGCAGTCTCTGATCATCTCCTGTACTATGTCTGCAGTCTCTGATCATCTCCTGTACTATGTCTGCAGTCTCTGATCATCTCCTGTATTATGTCTGCAGTCTCTGATCATCTCCTGTACTATGTCTGCAGTCTCTGATCATCTCCTGTACCATGTCTGCAGTCTCTGATCATCTCCTGTACCATGTCTGCAGTCTCTGATCATCTCCTGTACCATGTCTACAGTCTCTGATCATCTCCTGTACCACGTCTGCAGTCTCTGATCATCTCCTGTATCATGTCTGCAGTCTCTGATCATCTCCTGTACCATGTCTGCAGTCTCTGATCATCTCCTGTATTATGTCTGCAGTCTCTGATCATCTCCTGTACCATGTCTGCAGTCTCTGATCATCTCATGTACCATGTCTGCAGTTTCTGATCATCTCCTGTACCATGTCTGCAGTCTCTGACTGTCTCTTGTATCATGTCTACAATCTCTGACCATCTCCTGTACTATGTATGCAGTCTCTGACCATCTCCTGTACTATGTCTGAAGTCTCTGATCATCTCCTGTATTATGTCTGCAGTCTCTGATCATCTCCTGTACCATGTCTGCAGTCTCTGATCATCTCCTGTACCATGTCTGCAGTCTCTGATCATCTCCTGTACCATGTCTACAGTCTCTGATCATCTCCTGTACCACGTCTGCAGTCTCTGATCATCTCCTGTATCATGTCTGCAGTCTCTGATCATCTCCTGTACCATGTCTGCAGTCTCTGATCATCTCCTGTATTATGTCTGCAGTCTCTGATCATCTCCTGTACCATGTCTGCAGTCTCTGATCATCTCCTGTACCATGTCTGCAGTCTCTGATCATCTCCTGTACTATGTCTGCAGTCTCTGATCATCTCCTGTACTATGTCTGCAGTCTCTGATCATCTCCTGTATTATGTCTGCAGTCTCTGATCATCTCCTGTACTATGTCTGCAGTCTCTGATCATCTCCTGTACCATGTCTGCAGTCTCTGATCATCTCCTGTACCATGTCTGCAGTCTCTGATCATCTCCTGTACCATGTCTACAGTCTCTGATCATCTCCTGTACCACGTCTGCAGTCTCTGATCATCTCCTGTATCATGTCTGCAGTCTCTGATCATCTCCTGTACCATGTCTGCAGTCTCTGATCATCTCCTGTATTATGTCTGCAGTCTCTGATCATCTCCTGTACCATGTCTGCAGTCTCTGATCATCTCATGTACCATGTCTGCAGTTTCTGATCATCTCCTGTACCATGTCTGCAGTCTCTGATCATCTCCTGTACCATGTCTGCAGTCTCTGATCATCTCCTGTACTATGTCTGCAGTCTCTGATCACCTCCTGTACTATGTCTGCAGTCTCTGATCATCTCCTGTATTATGTCTGCAGTCTCTGACCATCTCCTGTACTATGTCTGCAGTCTCTGACCATCTCTTGTATCATGTCTGCAGTCTCTGATCATCTCCTGTACCATGTCTGCAGTCTCTGACCATCTCCTCTACTATGTCTGCAATCTCTGATCATCTCCTGTACCATGTCTGCAGTCTCTGACTGTCTCTTGTATCATGTCTACAATCTCTGACCATCTCCTGTACTATGTATGCAGTCTCTGACCATCTCCTGTACTATGTCTGAAGTCTCTGATCATCTCCTGTATTATGTCTGCAGTCTCTGATCATCTCCTGTACCATGTCTGCAGTCTCTGATCATCTCCTGTACCATGTCTACAGTCTCTGATCATCTCCTGTACCACGTCTGCAGTCTCTGATCATCTCCTGTACCATGTCTGCAGTCTCTGATCATCTCCTGTATCATGTCTGCAGTCTCTGATCATCTCCTGTACCATGTCTGCAGTCTCTGATCATCTCCTGTATTATGTCTGCAGTCTCTGATCATCTCCTGTACCATGTCTGCAGTCTCTGATCATCTCCTGTACCATGTCTGCAGTCTCTGATCATCTCCTGTACCATGTCTGCAGTCTCTGATCATCTCCTGTACTATGTCTGCAGTCTCTGATCATCTCCTGTACCATGTCTGCAGTCTCTGATCATCTCCTGTACCATGTCTGCAGTCTCTGATCATCTCCTGTACTATGTCTGCAGTCTCTGATCATCTCCTGTACTATGTCTGCAGTCTCTGATCATCTCTTGTATCATGTCTGCAGTCTTTGACCGTATCCTGTATTATGTCTGGGGACTCTTTCTAACAGAAGCCCTCTCTGTGTGCATCAGAGAGACTCCCGTCCAGGTCTCATTAGTGTTCTCTCTTCCTGTATTTTCTTTATTGTTAAGAGATCATGGGAGGATTTCAGGGTAACGAAGACTTCTTAGAGGAGCAGCTCTGTATTTGAGTCGTTGCCATAGAATCGTTTGTAAAGGGGAGGAGTTGGTAAGATGACTACGCCCATGTGGGGGCGCCAGAAATATTTCTGCACCCAGGCGCCGGTGACCCTAGGATCGGCCCTGCATGTCCTGGTAATTTTCTTGTTATGGTTGTAGAAATGGCAGCTCTATGGTATTTATGACAGTAATAGGCATACAGATGTGCCAGATGTTTAGATGTCAGTGCTGCCAATGTTGTTTTAGGCTGCATTCACACATGAGGGTTTTCAGCTCGTAAAACGCCTGAAAAAACGTCCGAAAAACACCCAACAAGCAAAAATCGAATGAATTTAAATGCCCCCTGTTCACATCTGAGAGTTTTGTAGCCTGAAGCAAAACGCCTGAAGCTCAAAAAAGTACATGAGCTTCTTTTTGGGCTGATTACAGGCGTTTTTCTGCTTTTTTACATTGGTGACCTTTTGACCTGTGCAAAATTGCGCCACAAATCGGGGTAAAAACATGCGACTTTCTACCTGAAAACAAAATGCTCAGGTGTGAATGCAGCCCAAAACATCCAGAAAAATTACTGTCTAGGTCGGCAGCCAGAAAAAAAAAAATAGAGGAACTTTTACTCCTTCAAGAAACTACAGACGTAAATTTATAAAAACACAGCAAAAGGCTGATTGATAATATTTAAAAACAATACATACAAAAAGATTATAAACAATGTGCATCAAACAAGTATGAACATAACCCCCTATTGTAGTATATCCCATCCACAATATATACCGTATATACTCGAGTATAGGCCGACCCGAATATAAGCCGAGGCACCTAATTTTACCACAAAAAACTGGGAAAACTTATTGACTCGAGTATAAGCCTAGGGTGGGAAAATGCAGCAGCTACTGGGTAAACAATGCCCATCTGCAGCCTCACTGTGCCCATTTGAAGCCTCACTGTGCCCATCTGCAGCCTCACTGTGCTCATTAGCAGCCTCACTGTGCCCATCTTCAGCCTCACTGTGCCCACCTGCAGCCTCACTGTGCCCATTTGCAGCCTCACTGTGCCCCTCTGCAGCCTCACGGTGCCCATTTGCAGCCTCACTGTGCCCATTTGCAGCCTTATTGTGCCCATTTACAGCCTCACTGTGCCCATTTTCAGCCTCATTGTGCCCATTGTCAGCCTCATTGTGCCCATCTGCAGCCATACCTTTGATTACTAAAACAGCGGGTGTCTCCCGCTGTGTTATGCAGTCTGTTCAGCGGTCGTCCATTGTAACAAAGCCCCACCTCCTCCTCGTCCGTGATAGGCGGAACACTGATACAGTTTCCCAGCATTGTATCAGTGTTCCTCTATCACGGACGAGGAGGAGGCGGGGCTTTGTCACAATTGACAGCCGCCGAATAGACTGCATAACACAGTGGGAGACACCCGCTATTTTAGTTATCAAAGGCATGGCTGCAGCCTCACTCGAGACCCTCACTCGAGTATAAGCCGAGGGGGGGGGGGGGGTTCAGCCTAAAAAATGGGCTGAAAAAGTCAGCTTATACTCGAGTATATACAGTATTCAAATAAAAACAAATTAAGTTTCAAGAGAAGCGTTGCTAATACTACTGCTAATACTACATTAAATCTATAACAATTAACTGAATAGGACGACACAGAGAATTTGCAGTTGTGGAGGGACTACAATCTCTTGACATGTTATGGTATGCTTCCTCAGGAAGGTGGAGACCAGAGAAAATGGTGAAAAAAATGTTTTGCTGATGTGAATTTTAGTAAAAGGGGGGAAAGGTCTGCTTTGAAGTGGATAATTCGATGAATGGTTTCCACCACACCAGCAAAAAAAAGTGAAGGATAAGGATGGAAAATATTTGTTGAATCTAATGGGAACTAGTAGATTTCTAATCATTAAATTGGCTGCTGGTAGAGAAATTGTAACTAGTCTTATGCAGGGCAGCCATCAGAAATTTTGAGGCCCCTTACACAGCTTTAGGCTTGGGCCCCACTGGGCCTGACCATCAACATTCCCCAGGGAATTCCCACTGACCTATATGATCCTATATCCCCCATTCCTTGTTCTCTTCCTCCTCCAGTCCTGTCTCCTGCATCCCATGTCCTCTTCCTCCTCTAGTCCCATCTCCTCCATCCCATGTCCTTTTCTTCCTCCAGTCCCATCTCCTGCATCCCATGTCCTCTTTCTCCCCCATTCTTATCTCCCCATCACCTCCTTTCCACGTCCTCCTCCTACAGTCCCATCTCCTCCACAAAATGCCTCAAGGGCCAAGAACACCTTACCATTCTCCTAGCATATCCTTACCTTACCATCTGTCCAAGGGTCATGACCGAAAACGGCCTGCCAACTGGCACCTGATCAGTACTCTCAGCCAATGGCTGAGAGAATTTGTACAAATGTTCGTTCAAAAATCTACTAGTATATGACCAGCTTAACTCCACAAAATGCCTCAAGGATCAAGTAAAACCTTACCATTCTTCTAGCATGTTCTTACCTTACCATCTTTCCAAGGGTCAGCCAATGGCTGAGAGCGCTGACCAGAGTGTTCTGGCAGGGGGCTGTCCCCCTGTCATACAATAGCACAGCGGGGGAGATCGCTGTACTAACATCGGATTGTTAGTACAGTGGCTCCGACCTGAGCTGTGATCTTTTTTCCGTTCAACCCTCTGGGTTGAACGAAATAAAAACTAGTAGTGTGTACAACTCTTAACATCAATTTATCCTCAATAATCACTGGAAAATTGAACAAATTTTATTAATATTAAACATTTCAAATGAAATTCTACTAGTGTATGGCCAGGTTTACATATTTTCTCTTCCTGTGTTGTAATCTGGTCAGTAGCAATGTTTCCTGAGGCTGATTGCTGAAAAGTCAAAATCAAAAGCACAACAACCTTTCACGTAAGGGGAGCTAGGCTTATTCCACATGATCGGGTGAGAAGAGTACCAAGTAGAAGAGCAACTTCTTCTTTGAACTGAGAGCCAGCTGTGGTGGCTTGACCCTTAGCCCGGGTTTACACCTATGCGAATTAGATGTGCGTTTCCGCACATCTAATTCGCATAGCAGGAGAATGTGACTGGCTCCCTATGGAGCCGGTTCACATATCTCCGGGGCGGCTCCGGTGCGCACTGCACAAAAACGCTGTGCGTCTTTGGCTGCGTTTCAGGGCCGAATTCAGGCATAGAATCGGCCCTGATTCATCCCTGAAACGGTGAACAGGGACGCACAGTGGTCCGCAGCGCATTATAGTGTGAACCCGGGCTCAAACACAGGTCCCACTGGGAACTCCTATTGGAAACGAAAGTCCTGGAAAACTTTAAAGAAATATATTTAAACATACTGCATTGTCATTTTTTAAAAGGTACATAAACTTGAAATTGATTCCTTGCCCTCTAGCCTTTGTTAACCTTTTAAAACCAGAGGAACCCTTGAAATAATGTTCAGGTGTTGGAGAACCCCTTGTAGGCTGTAGGGGCCAAGGTGGTAGGCACCCCAGAGTGAAAACACGACACATACAGCGGTTGAAATTGCAGGAATTGTATTGGCAAAAATGTTTCAACACACAGTAACCGAGTCTATGCAATGGCTTAGACAGGTTATACAGTACTTGCAGAGTGATGCACAGAAACAGGCAGCACCTGGCTGATAGGAATATGCAGCAAGAACTAGACATGGAAAGATTGCCCTGTAGAAACTTTGATGACAGTCCCTATGCTGTCCTTCCTCCTCTGGAACCTCTCTCCACATTATGCACACTCTCCTTATCAAAAGGGTTCCTGTCTCTAACCTAACCACACACAGAATGTGCGCCAACTGTAGAAAGAATCACTAAAGAAGGTTGCATGGGTCACCTGAGTGGCAGGATCCAATTGGACGCTGACATTGTAGGGGTCCAGGAGGAATGTGCATTCCTCCTTCCTGCACTCTGCATCTCTGCAGGGTGGCTGCTTAGTGCCACCTGTGCAGGGAGGTCTACACCCTGCTAAAACCAATTCATTGTGGGGGTCAGAGGGAAAAATGCCACATATATTAGTGGGTAGTGGGAAGAATGTCCCAGTTACAGTGGTGAAAAGAATGCCATCCTACAGACAGCTAAAAAGTCCATTGGTGTCATGCAGCTGGCTATGCCAAGTGGTGTTGGCCCCATAAATATGCAGGCACCATCAAATTCTGGATTAAACAGCCACAGCTCAAGGAATACCTGGTAACTTCTGGAAGAACCCTAGGATTCCACAGAACCCTAGTTGACATGGCTTTTCTAAGAGGGTGTTCATATCCTTTACTTAAAAAAATATATATTTATATTTATGTAATGTGTTCAGTTTTTGGTGAAATGCCCCAAGTTCACAATTGCCCCCAACTTAGTTAATTCCATTTTAGTTTTAATAGACAATCCTAGATTTAGAGGTGCCATTTTTTTTTTTTAATTTTTTTTTTCAATCTCATGCTGTAGAATAGAAGTGTTGCCTGCACCTCCGTAGTTGGGCCATAAAATGGAAGGTTCAAAACAATTTTTTTTAAAAAGCGCTCTCCCTTGTGGTTGTTTTTTTTTTTTTATAATTGTTCTTTCTAGCTTTGGCGGTGACAAAAACCCGTAACTTCTGGTTCTTGTATTTGCAGACAGTGACTGGTATTTATGCCACGTAACCATTATTGTGCCCAGAGAGGAGAGTTTGGAGTGGACGATGTACCCCTTCCCTTACCTGGCTTGTGTAGATCCTGAAGCACCAAAGGGCACTTTTGTGTACCAGCTTTTAGCCCATTACTACAATGATGAGAGCTCAGGTGGTGGGATATCATATTACCTTATGGAAGGTAAGTAATGTCTCAATATAATATAATATCATATAATACATGGACCTGATTGTTCTCTAGAAGATATTAAATCTTAATTCCAGACAAATCCTTTTCTTTTTTTTAGTTTTTGTGATGATTAGGGAAGGGTTAGAACTCTGTTTGCTGTTTCTGTAGCCAATGCAGAGATCCTCTGGCCTTCTGGCTTTACCTCATCTTCACATGATTCCATTGAAAGCCAGATAAAATCAATTTTCAGGTGCATGATACTTACCTGGACAAGCTCGCCTGCTGGGAAGCATTCAAGCCATACCTGCAGGGCATATTTACTTGGGAAATGAATGCTGATAAAATAACAACTACATTAAGTGAGCGCCAGGTGGTCCAGCAGGTGCTGGAATATGTTTTGAAACCCAATGCTTTAACACATGATGTATGGATGACTGCTCAGGATGTTCTGAAGCACCCTTCCGTCTTATCTGCAGAGAAAAAACAATTCTCTAGTAAACTGGCTTACTATAAGAAGGGAGAGAAAGCTGATCAACTGCTAGCTAAAATTGCTCAATTCCAACAATCTTCAAATAACATTGGATCATTCATTAACTCTGAGGGACAAATAGTGAATTCACCTTCCTGATACTGCGGGAACTGGTCCGTTTTTTAATCAAACCTATATATTTCCAACCCCCCCCCCCAACTTTGAGGCTTCCTGAAGTGAAACTAATTATTCTTGTTCAACATTAACTAGATAGGAAGGTATATTTTATTTTATAATTTTCTAAACCTTTTTTTTTTTACATTTCTTCAGTTGCTTCCTAGTTTCTGGCCTAGGCCAAAAGTATGTCATACATACTAGGAGGCTTCATGGGTAGAGTTGCCACTTTTTCTGGCACAGCAAAAAAAAATGTTTTAGCATAGACTATAGGATTATAACAGACCTAGGACATCTTTGGGCGCTCCAAAGAGAATAGTAATGCGGCATGCATAGTACCTCCTCACCCTCCTGTCAGGCCCTATTCTGAGCCACATTCCTGTTTAAATACTGTGTCCGGGTTTCAGGCTGAATGAACACATGATTCAAAACCTGGACTGTCCAGGTGAATCCCGGACAGGTGGCAACCCTATTCATGGGCATTTTCTTTCTGTCATCTGGAGGAGAAGAGGAAGAGCTATCTCAGCTAAACATATGTAGGACCCTCTAGTGTGCTAGAATAGGTTTTACATAGTTAGTGATAGTATAGGTAAATTTTGGCTTGGCCGGCAGCCAAGCCTGGGTTGAATCTGGGTCAGGGATAAGTAACTCAGGGAAGCTGGATGACACATCAGGCAGCACCTCTGGTACCTCCCCCTACTTGCTGGAACCTTGGAGAAGCTTACAAAAGAATAGGAGGGAGGTTAGGAGGAGCTGCCTGAAGTATGGGTGCCAGCCAATCCCCAGCAAGTGGGCTGGCAGGGAGTGGGCACCTCTTAAATACTCTGATTAATGCCAGCAGGGGGCAGTCGGGTGGAATCTGGCGATAGAGTGCTGAGGAGGCTGTCGGTGGCCCTTGAGGGTGCGCCTAGTCTGGGGGGGGTGACCTCAGGCCTGGGGCTCGGGTGCTGGAGGGATCCATTTACAACACATGGAGGAGTCCAGTCCTGGATGCACGGGAGCAGGTGTGAGGACAGGGGAAGAGAGTCAGCACATCCAGGAGATCTCTAGGAAGAAGACCGTCGGGTGGCTGGTGAGTGTGCAGTCTGGGAGGACTGTGGGGAGTAGCCGGGTGGGCTGGTGAAGGGGGCAGCTGCAGTCAGGCGAACTGGCAGTGCCTGAAGAGGTGGTGCTGGGATCAGTAGCCACAAGGATGTAGCTGGACACTGGACTTTTTCTCTACACATCAAAATGGCCCACGGTCCCTGCCTGTAAAGGGCTTTGCTTAAGGGCTTTGCTAAGAGGAGTGTATATAGCTGTACATAGGAAGAGTTGTCCCTAAAGAGTTCTAAAGTCAAGTGGGCATTCCATAATCTCCCTAATCCCTATTCAAGTTTTATCCCCTCAATAAAGTACAAAAACAAAGTGCTGGACTGTTCACTAAATCTAAGTTTTCCTGTGAAAATTTGGTGTGCCTGGCTGTACAGGGTGGGAGATCCCAATTCCGCAGCGGCTCTTATGTGGAGTGTGCTACACATAGCTTCCTGCCTGAATGCCTTAGCTAAGGCCAGATTGATTCCAGGAAGTAAATTCTACTGGAATCAGCTGCCCTTACTCAAGATGGCTGCAGTTATAAATGATAGGTGGGTGTTTTTAAAAGATATTTCTCAACAAAATAAAGCATGGAGACATGCATGAATGGGTAAGTTTTATTTTAAATATTAATAATGAAATAAATAGTGTTTTCAGTTTGTGGTGCTCAGATACAGTTTAGTTTCACTTTCATTCAATATATGCATGGCCTTAATCTGCCTTCACTATCCAAAGAACACCAAACATAGACTTCACCAATATTCTAGAGGAAATGCATACAGTGACCAGTTTGTTTACTAATTATAAAGCCCCAGGAGATGATGTCAACCTGCAGCTGGTTCTTCTCAATGATGTGGGTCCCCGGCATCGCTATCTTAGATTTGAGAGCCGGCTGTGACTTCCTGAGGAATCACAGCTGGATCCCCATTGCACATGTGTGAGATCACAGGGTGCAGTGATATTAGTCCTGCATCCCCTTAGGATGTGTTCCCGGAGGCAGGTATTTTAGGTTTTATGTGCTTTAAATAATGTATAAAGCATAAAAACATATCAAAAATTGTCAAACAAAAAAAAAAGATCAACTAGAACGTGCTCAATGCAGCCAATCAGAATTAATCTTTTAACAGATCTGACTTGAAATCTGATTGGTGGCTATTGGGTTTTCACCGATAGCACCCAATCATTGTTCTTATCGATACCTTGCATGCGTGTCCTAAATTGTACATGAATATTAGGATGATGATTCCTATTCATTATCTTCTTTTCAGGATATGACCAGCAGTTTGAGGTCAACAAGGAGACTGGTGTCATCAGTACAACAGGTTTACCACTGATTTGGGATAAGGAATATGCTCTCACAGTGCAGGCAATTGACAGACATGGGAAAAAAAGTCTGTATGCTTCTGTCTCCATTCTGGTCGGCTTGCGTCCTCCCCAGTTCACCAATATGACGTACAGTCTGTTTGTCCCAGAAAGCACTGCTGCTAGGGAGAAGTGAGTATGGAGATGGACATTTTACAATACATGCACGTGTACATACATACATGCCAAACCTTACTATACATATTACATTCTGATTGTACAATCTTCTTTAGATCTACCAATATGTAGTGCCTGGGTCTGGATGACTGAATCCAAATTAAATTGATATTTAAGTAGGCCCTTACATTACATCATACAAACCTCTTTAGATCTACCAACGATATAGTGTAAAGGCCTGCCTGATTGGGTGGATGGTTGAGTGGATGGTTTAGGTAGGTCATCATATAAAATAGTTTTGGTGAATTTTAAACTGGCCATACTGGCCATACTCAGAATTTTGTTCACAATTTTTTTTAAGCACATTCTTTCAACTTTCTAATTGTTAGTGGGACAAACCAACATTCGTTTTTTAAACTCAGTGATGAGAAAATTTGAAGGAGCAGGATAGAAAAAATGAATGAACGTCTAAGTCTGGGTACACACAAGCTGAATATTAGCCGGTATCAGTCGGTTCCACAGGAACCGGTAGACATTTGGTCAGTGTGTACAGCTGTCTTTGCGATAAAAGGCGATCTAAGGATCGGCTTTTGTCGAAGGGACAAGCGATAAAGCCAGCATCTGATCAGCGTGTTCTGGCAGCAGGGGGGGGGGAGGGCGGTCCCTCTGTCAGAACAAAAAGACACAGCTCTCTCTCTTGGGATTTGGGGTCCCCAGCTTTCCCAAGATCCTACAATTACTAACCCTTGCTTAGGCGAGACTACTGGTAAGGTCAGTATTTTTTTACACTTTTCTTTTAGAGGGAGAGGGAGGTTCTCAGAACCAGAGAACACAGTGGTCTTTATATAAAAAGCTCAGAATCAGTCCTTTATTTTAAAAAATAAAACAAATGTCCTCTGATATACATCCATCATCAATCAGGTCATCTAGCAATGCAGGTCCACATTAACCACAACTGCTGACCCACGCAAAAGAAAAAAACCCGCTGTCCGAGACCAGATCGATCCCGTTGCTTTCTCCACACTGAATGGAGTGACTGTTCCCACTGCCGCTAAAGCAGGGTCAACAGGGGTTGTCATTGACCAAATATGGACATGCCTTCTGATGTAGTCCTGAGCACTTAAGAAGAGCGGAGGAGAGCCCAGTAACCATGGGGGGGACGTGCCACCCATACTGTAAAAGTAATCAGCATCTAGTTGGTAGATGTTGACCCTGAACCATTCCTGAACAAATATGGCTCTGTCTTTCTGAAGAGAAATGTAGATGAAGACATTGTCAGAGGCAGTTCTTTGATCTGTGTGAGAAGTAGTAAATACCTGTAAGTCTTACAGATTTCTTATCATGCATGCACTTAACATAACATTTTTGATGCTAGATCCACTTTAAGCATCTACAAATTAATATTTTATCAAATATTTGACCCCTAAAGTTAGCATGTGTCCTTCTTTGTGCAGAATAGCAGTTGTAGAAGCTGTGTCTTTCCAGAGCCAGCCGATCATCTACAGCTTGCTGATGAATCCCAGCAGCCTCTTCATTATTAACCAGGAGAGCGGAGAGCTGAGCCTCACCCATGCTGTGGACTATGAGAGTGAACATCACCTCTACCACTTGTTGGTAAAAGCTGTGGAGGCAGACAGTGGACTCAGCAGTGTCACTGAGGTAATTGCATCACTTTCATGAAAATCCTACCGTACCTTAAAGAAAACCTCCATTGTGTCTTTACTAGTCATAGCACCAGGTTTGCTTTATAGGAAGAACCTAAAGTAGCCAGTACATACCTACTCAACACTTCCCAGTACAGACCACCGCAATAAATATCTGGTATAACTGGGAATAGGGGAACATATCATATTCCCTCTGCCTCAACACAATGCAGCCTTTGTACCTGAACTTCTATCCCCAAGTGCTGTTATATATGGACCAGTAATAGTCAACGTTTGATGTGCCAAAGTATGCTACTATTTACTTTCACTACAGAGGAGAATACACATTAGTCACAGGCTCATTAAGTTTAGAAGCCCATTATTACACATGCCACAGGTGCTAGATTCACAGATATTGCTATGGGAAAGTTTTTTTAAATACAAACAGTTGAATGGTCTAGAAAAACTGATATCATTGTGGCCATGTTGTGGTGAGTTTTGGACAAATGAGTAGCAGTTATTTTCTATTTTCAGCCATAGGTTTCCTCATTTTTTATCTATCTATCTATCTATCTATCTATCTATCTATCTATCTATCTATCTATCTATCTATCTATCTATCTATCTATCTATCTATCTATCTATCTATCTATCTATTTATCTATCTATCTGCCCTCGGCAGCATTTTTAACATGAAGGAACCCTTGATATAGCTTTTAAAGGCCCAGGAAATCCCTGCTAATAATTACTATATCTACAGTTAGCGTGACAGGCACTGGGAAGAATGCTTCTTACATTTGTGGTCATTTGAAATAATCCCCCTTACACTGAGCTAAAAAAATTATTGGTGTCAATGGTTTCATTATGCTCATTGATCAGGGCACGCCTATCAACCTCTGCTGGAATCTTAATTGAGAAAGGTTCTATCTATCTATCTATCTATCTATCTATCTATCTATCTATCTATCTATCTATCTATCTATCTATCTATCTATCTATCTATCTATCTATCTATCACACAAACCTTTGCATCTGCATTCTTCCACTGCCTTGCTTTGTTTCCAGTGACCGGTTTATTGTTTTCTCAGGTCATGGTTCACATCATAGATGATAATGATTGCTCTCCTGAGTTCCTGATGTCTATATACAGCAGAGACAACATTTTAGAGAATATTCCAGTGGGGACATCCTTGTTACAAGGTAGATTGATGCCTCCTGCATGTATAATTGGTGCTGTTTTAGCATTTTGCCCAATTTTGCATGATAAAGTGTAGCTATCAGGCAATTTTTTAATAAAAACAGAGAGCGTAGTCCATTTGTTATCATATTATCACTCCAGTTTTATTGTGGTTTTAATGTTGGACCCACAAAGCTGTAGTTACTACACCTGTAAAAGATCATTTTTTTAAATAATATAATTTTAAAGATTCATTTTGTAACCTTCAAAAATGTATATTTCCATCTTAATTAAATTACTGGTTAACTGCTTTGGGTAACTAAAATGGTTTACAACTAGCACCATCTAAATACTTGCAGTGTAGTGTAATTTGTCTGGTACTTTTAAAGAGTTTCTATATGTACCACTCATTGGTGCTACTGTCACTATAATGGCTGATACTACTTCCACCTCCCATGGTAATGTTATCCTGAACAAAGTGAACATTGGATCGCACAAAAGCACTACCCAATTTAAATCAGTATGTTTAATTAAAGATAACCAGTAGTGATCTAATACTAATTTCTGATATGTATATGTGTACCGATTCAGTTTAAATTCACTGGATAAGCATGACAGCCAGACAAATAGCTGCTCCCAGTGAATGGAATCTTTGCTGCACTACAGCTGCTGGTAGCACCCTATTTATCCAGCACTTCTGGGTGGTTGAATGGCTGTGCTTTCTGCTGCATGGAAGCACTAATAGTGTAAAAGCTGTTAGGTGGAACCACTGGCTTCTACGTCACTGGGAGATGCATACAACTAACACACTTGGTGGTTCAGCCCATTAACTTGCATAGTCACACTAGTAGAGTAGTAGCCGGTGAGTGGAACCATCAATTCCTACCTAGCTGCCTACTACCTAGACACAGACATCCAAAACACTTGGAAGTGTCAGATGCTAAAGATTCTACCACCTACTGTAGCTCTGTAAAAGTATTTTGTTAGTATTTAAATCCTCAAAAGCAACTATGTGAGGAGGGGACTAAACTTGTACTACAGTTGAGAAACATTGGTCTACATTGTATAATCTTAGCTTCCAGTAAAAACCCCATGTAGAGAGATGGTGGTGATATTGTACCATGTGTGACTGCATATAATGATCGTGTTTTTTTGTTTATCAGTGACTGCCCAGGATTGTGACTCTGGAACCAATGCAGAGATTTCCTACTTCACTCAAAGCTCAGAGTTTTCCATCACACTACAAGGAGTCATCCATTCCAGTCAGATACTCAACTATGAGCGAGCCAACCACATGTATGAATTTGTAGTAGTAGCTGTGGACAAGGGAAATCCCCCTCGTACTGGAACAGCATCTGTGCGACTACGCATGGCCAATGTCAATGATGAAGCCCCAATCTTCTCCCAGTCTGTGTAAGGACTTTAATATAGATGTAACATCACTTAGGGTAATATTTAATTTATAAGGCAGTGCAGGCTCTGATGTGGATAGTGCCATGCAGCAAGCTTACAGTACGCAAGCATCGAAAAAATTGTTTTGATTGGTCATTATTGATTAATTTATTTAGTTCACTGCTTATTATTAATATTATTATACAGGATTTATATAACCTCAACAGTTTAAGTGCCGTTTTACAAAATAAGGACAGACAGTACAATTACAATACAATTTAATACATGGGGGGCACAATGGCTAAATGGATAGCCCTTACACCTAGCAGCATTTGGGCCATGGGTTTGAATCCCAACCATGGCGCTACCTGCTTGGAGTTTGCATGTTCTCCCTGTGCCTGCGTGGGTTTCCTATGGGTACTCCAGTTTCCTCCCACACTCCAAAGACATGCTGGTAGGTTAACTGGCTCCTGTCTAAATTTGCCCTAGTATATGTACTTTATGTATGAATGTGAGTTAGGGACCTTAGATTGTAAGCTCCTTGAGGGCAGGGACTGATGTGAATGTATGATATATTTAAAGTGTAAATTGTCAGTGCTATGTACAGTAAGTACATGTAATAAAGAAAAAATAAATACAGTAGGAATCAGAGGGCCCTGCTCATTAGAGCTTACAAAGAGGCAGCAGTTTCATGATGGACTGAAGTGGAGATAGCCTATGAAAAGTTAAGCCAATGAGGAGTGAGTTGCAGTAGTCAATGCGAGAGATGACCAGGGAGCTTTGTAGTGTCATTGGTTATAAAGGGGCTTATTTTGGAGATGTTGCGGAGGTTGAGGTGGAGCTTTGGACATTGATTGTATGTGGGGTCAAAAGGAGAGTGCAGAGTCTGGGATTGCACCTAGCACCTTGGAATGCTGGGATAGGTTGATTGTTGAGCCGTCAATCTTGACAGAGAAGTCAGGGGAAGAGGTCTGTGGGAGAGGAAACATTATGAGTTTGGTTTAAGGAAGTGGTGTGACTTGCAGTCTTATATGTCTGTTAGTAAATTACTGATGCATGAGGAGACAGATGAAGTGAGCTGAGGAGTAGAGAGATAGATTTGGGTGTCATCAAAATAAAATGGTATTGGAAGCCATGGAAAGCTATTAACTGACCCAGGGAGGAAGTGTAGTGTGAGAATAGGCAAGGTCCAAGAACAGAACCTTGGGAAACCACAACAAAGAAAGGAAGAGGAGAAGAGGAAGTAGAAATGTAAGAAACACTGAAGGTGCAGTGTGATAGATGAATGAGAACCAGTACAGAGTACAGTCATGAAGACCAAAGAAGTAAAGTTTTTTGAGGAAGAGGGAGTGGTCCACCATGTCAAAGGCAGGAAAGAGGTCAAGGACAGTGGCGGAATTACCAGGGTCGCAACAGTCGCAGTTGCGACTGGGCCCGGCATTCCGCCACTGTGGGGGGGCCCAGCGGGGTTGATCTTCACACAGGACTCTGAGCGGAGATCGTGTGTCATAGATTAATAGCACAGAGAGACTGCGGCGGCATTAATCTTCTATTTGTCGGTCCTCTCTGGCAGGGATGAGAGAGGACAAACAGCTGATCTTATGGCTCCCCTTTCTCCCCCCTCCCCTCTCCTGTGTGCTCTGCGGGCAGTCTAGTGTGAAGCTAAAGAGCTCACATTTCCCGCGGAGCACAGAGAGGGGAGGGGGGAGAAGGGGGAGCCGTAAGATCAGCTGTTTGTCCTTTCTCATCCCTGCCAGAGAGGACCGACAAATAGAACATTAATGCCGCTGGAGTCTCTCTGTGCTATTAATCTATGACACACGATCTCCGCTCAGAGCTGTGCTGTCCTGAGAAGGCAGACAGCACTGATAGAAATTAATAGCAGGGACTGATGAGCACTGATAGAAGGCACTGATGGGCACTGATGAGCACTGATAGACAGCACTGATGAGCACTGATGAGCACTAATAGAAGGCACTGATGAGCACTGATAGACGGCACTGATGAGCACTGATAGAAGGCACTGATGGGCACTGATGAGCACTGATAGAAGGCACTGATGAGCACTGATGGGCACTGATGAGCACTAATAGAAGGCACTGATGAGCACTGATAGGCGGCACTGATGAGCACTGATAGAAGGCACTGATGGGCACTGATGAGCACTAATAGACGGCACTGATGAGCACTGATAGAAGGCACTGATGAGCACTGATGAGCACTAATAGAAGGCACTGATGGGCACTGATGAGCACTAATAGAAGGCACTGATGGGCACTGATGAGCACTAATAGAAGGCACTGATGAGCACTGATAGACGGCACTGATGAGCACTGATAGAAGGCACTGATGAGCACTGATAGACAGCACTGATGAGCACTGATGGGCACTGATGAGCACTAATAGAAGGCACTGATGAGCACTGATAGACGGCACTGATGAGCACTGATAGAAAGCACTGATGGGCACTGATGAGCACTGATAGAAGGCACTGATGAGCACTGATGGGCACTGATGAGCACTAATAGAAGGCACTGATGAGCACTGATAGGCGGCACTGGTGAGCACTGATAGAAGGCACTGATGAGCACTAATAGACGGCACTGATGAGCACTGATAGAAGGCACTGATGAGCACTAATAGAAGGCACTGATGGGCACTGATGAGCACTAATAGAAGGCACTGATGAGCACTGATAGACGGCACTGATGAGCACTGATAGAAGGCACTGATGAGCACTAATAGAAGGCACTGATGAGCACTGATAGACAGCACTGATGAGCACTGATAGACGGCACTGATGAGCACTGATAGAAGGCACTGATAGAAGGCACTGGTGAGCACTGATAGACGGCACTGATGAGCACTGATAGAAGGCACTGATGAGCACTGATAGAAGGCACTGATGGGCACTGATGAGCACTGATAGAAGGCACTGATGGGCACTGATGAGCACTGATAGAAGGCACTGATGAGCACTGATAGAAGGCACTGATGGGCACTGATGAGCACTGATAGACGGCACTGATGAGCACTGATAGAAAGCACTGATGGGCACTGATAGAAGGCACTGATGGACACTGATAAAAGGCACTGATAGGAGGCATTTATGGGCACTGATAGGAGGCACTGATGGGCACTGATAGGAGGCACTGATGAGCACTGATAGGAGGCACTGATGAGCGCTGATAGGCCACATTGATGAGCACTGATAGGAGGCACTAATGTGCACTGATAGGCTGCACTGATAGGTGGCATTGATGGGTACTGATAGGTGGTACTGATGGGCACTGAGGAACACTGATAGGCAGAAGTCAGGCAGTATTGATGGGCAGAATTGAAGAGTACTGATAGGTGGCACTGATGGACGCAGTTAGGTAGCATTGGTCAGGCAGTATTGATGGGCAGAATTGATGAGCACTGATAGGTGGTGCTGATAGGCAGAATTGATGGGCACTAATAGGCGGCATTAATGAGCACTGATAGGTAACACTTGTAGGTGGAAGTGATGGGCACTGATAGATGGCACTGATGATTGGGGCAGTGATTATCAGTGTAAACAATTTACTGACATTCTTGACAGTTAGTGGCAGTCCTTTCCTAACGCAAACACAGCGTGTGAGGAAAGGGCTGTGTATAACCAGTCTGTTTACATGTGATCAGCTGATCACATGGTAAAGGGCCGATGTGATTGCACTGGATGCATGTCCCAGGGGTCATGTGGGAAGCACGGTTTTGGGAGGATGTCCATGGACACCCTCCCAAAATTGGAAGCCCGGGGCTCGGATGGAAGGGGGGCCCATCATGGTTTCTTGCACCGGGGCCCTGAAGGTTCTAGTTACGCCTCTGGTCAAGGAGTAGGATTTAGCTGTTGGTAGCTGTTTGTGAGTTTTTTGGGAGCAGTTTCAGTTTAGTGTTGAGGGCGAAACCCAGACTATTAAAGGGTTAGTCCACCTAAAAGTGATATTTTAGCTACGGGTGTAGCCTCCTGGGCTGTCCACCCTTGGTATCTGATATGCTTTGGATGCTCTAACAGTGAGATCTCCCAGCCATAATGGCCACAACAAGTGTGAAGACCTAGGAAATGTCTATGTCTTACAAGTAAAGTCCTTAAGATATATTTAAGAAAATCGTAGGTGGTTTAACTCTCCAGCATTTAACAAAAACAGAAAAGTTGGTTTGGAGCAAACTGGTCTTACATTACAAATCAACATTAGTCTATTTCATGTATTGTGGGGTTATACCCCCTGTCAGATTTTTAATTATTGCCTGGCTTTGAATAGTTTTACTGTTATAACTACATTTCTCCTTGATAGCTATAACACTTTCCTGTCTGAAGATGCGGGGCCAAACACCTTAGTAGCGATAGTCCATGCTAAGGACCCAGATGGAGATGGAGTGTCATACTTCATTGTTGAAGGGAACGAAGATGGTAATTTTGAACTGGACAGTCAAAAAGGTAAAACAACAAAATGCCTTTTGACAAACATCTCTGTGTTGAATGTCTCAAGGTGCCTGAAAAAAGTACTGTCTGTCTTGCTCAGCCTCATTGCTTGGCAATCTTGATTGGTTGCTATTGGTGGGCAAGGATGGTTTTTATTTCTGACTTCTCCATAAGACCTTTTTTTTAACCTTAGTAATTAGACACCATTATGAATTATTACAGTTTTTTTTGTTACAATCTTTTTATAGGTATCTTAAGACTTCGTAGAATGCCTCTGCCCAGGCTGACGAAAACTCAGTATGTGTTAAACATCTCTGCAGTGGATGATAATATTTCTGGGGGATCATCCTCATTAATCAGTTTCACTAAAGTCATTGTGGGAATAAATGATGTTAATAATAATAAACCTATTTTCAGAGAGGTGAGTTTAATACTATGTAACAGAGCTACTATTACTTTAAACAAACCTGTGCGTTAACTTCTTGTCATCCACGTAATGCATATGTGCAGCAGCAAAGAGGGTGGGCTTGAACGCTCACACACCACACATATGCGTCCATAAGTGGCAGAGCTTTCTGTGCTGAGAGTGTGCTCAATGTGTGTTCCCAGCACAGTGACCGAGTTGTCATGGACAGCAATCAGGTCATAGTATGATCGGGAGCCATTAAGACTGTCTCCTGATCATATGACCACTGTGACAACCAATAACAGTGGTCACGTGATCAGCCGATCCTCTGACAGCCCATCTGTTAGTGAAACACATCAGAAGAGGTGTTCCCGAAGCGGGCCCCATGTTGTAACCTGTGTTATACATTCAACGTTTACCAATATGGGTGGTGGACTGCTCTTGGAACCAGAACGAGCTCTTGCTGGCATGAGCACCTAGCAAACGGGTAATGAAGCCGACTTTGTGGCATGGTCTGGTTTGTAGATCGAGAAGTAGGGTAAAAAGAGGGATCAGAGCAAGGACCTCTCCAATAACGTCCTGCCTCTTTTACAAAAACAATGGACTGTTGCGGTACCATAAAGAAAAGACTTAAGTTAAAAAAGCATAAATTTATTTCAAAATATGATAAAAAAGTCCCACAAGGGACATCAATTGTACATATTCATGATTTGACATGCATAGACAATGATAATTGTTTTACAGCATTGTTGATACTGGGTTGGTATAGCTAATGCCCTCACAAATATAAGGACAGAAATTATATGGTGTGATACTTGCAGACGTGACCTCTACGTTTCGCGGTCACAGCCGCTTCTTCAGGAGGCGTCTGATAGTATATAGTCTATGAAAGTGAAGAACAATACAGTATCAACATAACAAAATACATACATGGTTTTACAAAAAGTACATGATTAATATTGGAGAACATATTTGAAATTTGAAGTTTAGAAATTGCACTCACCAAACTATAACCATACAGGTTCTCTGGAGCGATATTGTGAGACGCCCTCACGAGGCGTTCCCCCGGGGGCGGGCCAGGGAGGCAAATTAGGGTAATGCTATTGTAAAAAGTTCAATAGAATAAGGTTTTAAACAATCAAACAGTGTGTCTGAATAAAAGGGTCACCCGGGAGTGTCAAGGTGGGAAGGAAAATGGGGATGGAAGGGGTGCCAAGGAGAATGGCTGGGAGGGAGAGGGGGAGGAGGGGGGGGGGAAGGGGGGGAGGGGAAAAAAAGGGGGGGGGAGGGACAGAAAGGGAAAAGGGAAGGAAAAGGAAGGGGGGAACAGGGGGAGGAAGGGGGAGGAAAGAAAAAGGGGGGATGAAGGGGGAAGGGACAGGGACAGTTATGGGGGTGGGAAAGAGGGGGAGAAAAAGCAAAGGAGGGAGGGAAAAAGAAAAGGCAAAAAAAGGGGGTGAGGGGGAGGGTTTGTGGTTTATGCAAGCCCTTCTGCAGAGTGCTGGGAAGATAGAATCCCTGTAAGGTTTTTATTACTACCTGTGTTCTCATTGGGGAGGGTTCCCCTTACTACTTTTGTAGTTACAGGTACAGAATGTAATACAGCAATAAACACCCAAGAAAGATTTAACTGTCCCAGCAGATACTGTATATGAAAACCTAATCAGTAATAAAATATGGCCATTTGCTTAAGCAATCAGGTTTTAGCTTTCATTCCCTACAGTGCACTAGGAAAAATAAATATTAAATCTGATTGGTCAATATGGGCTAGAGCTTGCTCTTCTTTTCTCTATTGGTCATAATGATGCACGTTGTCTGTAACTGAAGAAGTTCATGCAGTTGTTTTATTTAGCTATGCTATTACATTGCTGTGTTGCTTGATTTGCACAGTATTTTAACTTGGGATATTCCTAGCATCTGTCACCCAGCTGTTGTCCATCCTTTGTGTCGCTAGTGTGTCTTTTTTTTCCAGCACTTTAATTTTGAGTTTCATTTCTCTGTGCATAGTGTCTTCAGTACAGTGAGAACACCTGGGTCCTAGAGAACCAGCCTCCGGGTACCTTCGTCCTACAGGTAGAATCTTATGATGCAGACACTGGTGTGAATGGGGAGGTGAAGTACAGAATAATGCATCGAGAGGGAGCCACTCCAGCATTTTCCATTGATGCAGATACTGGTATTGAACTATATTTTATTACATTATTTCTTATAAATAATCATGAATTCATTGTTATGAGATTCTTTTTACGTAGAGATTTGTGAAGGTGTCACTAGGGGGAGCCCTCTGTGGCTCAGTTTAAAGTATGAGTACAGCAGAGCAAAAAGTGGAGGCTCCTTCCCTTGACCAGTGCCCCCAATAGCAAGCTGCTTGCCATGGGGGCACTGGTGCGTGCTTGCTCCCGAGCCCTGCTCTTTGCGTTTATAGGACACATAAAGCCGTGGCTTGGCCCCACCCCCCACTCTCTCCTCATTTGCTCACTGGCTGGGATTGACAGCAGTGGGAGCCAAAGGGTCCCGCTGCTGTCTCAGCCAATGAGGAGACGGAGTCCCGGGACAGCCGAGGCTTTCATGCATGCCGCTGGATTGAGAGGGGGCTCAGGTAAGTATTAGGGGAGTTGTAGATGGAGCTGCACACAGAAGGTTTTTTTACCTTCATGCATAGAATACAGTACATGATGGTAAAAAAACTTTCAGCCATTACAACCACTTAAATTTAGTCGAACTAGGGCAGGGCGCTGCATTTAGGTAAATGTACCTGAAGCATATTGTGTAAAGCATATCTAAAGCGCAAATATGCAATACATTTTTTTTCAGACGTGTCCTAGGGTAACAAGGCTCATTACCTGTACCATATCTATGGAGGAACAACATTGTCCTTGGAGAGGACTACAGAACATCTCTTCCTCTTTTACATAAACCTGGGGAAGGGGGTTCTATAGTCCTCTGAAATAACTGGGAACAATGTAACTGATAAGAATGCAGCACAGTCAGAGAGAGCAACAGGAGGTTATCAGCTCACAAGATTTCTGGCAAGGTCATTGAGTATTTGTTCACTTATGAAACAGATATAACAGAAGAGTTTCAATTGCAAGGGTTTAAATACTCTTTCAAGACAAACTGTCACTTTGCCTATTCATGATTTCTAGCCACTTACCGACCGGCCACTGTATATATGTCATTACTTTGAAGATGGATATCTCGGTAACGGCTGCCACAACCGAGGTATCCATCTTTAGGGCCGGCGGTTCTGTGTACGATAAAGGTGGTCTCCGTGGCGGGTTCGCCGCGAGATCACCGTTATCGGCAGCGGGAGAGGTGCCCACCCCCCTCCCGCCGCTCTCCCGATCCCTCCGCCGCTTACCGGTGCCGTCGGTAGCGGCGGAGGCAATTGTGTCCTCTCATTTCCTAGGTATGGAGATGAGTGAGGCTAAGATGGCCCCCACCCGTCTCCATACCATAGGAGGGCGGAAGCGGCGTCATTACGTCAGCTCCGCCCATTTGTCTTAAGGGCACTTTTTTTTTGTCATTTTTTCAAACGACTTTTTTTTTTTTTTTTGCATTAAAGTCCTAATATGAGATCTGAGGACTTTTTGACCCCAGATCTCATATTTAAGAGGACCTGTCATGCTTTTTTCTATTACAAGGGATGTTTACATTCCTTGTAATAGGAATAAAAGTGATCCAATTTTTTTTTTTAAAACAGTGAAAAAATAAATAAAATAAAGCAAAATAAATAAGAAAAAAAATAATTTTAAAGCGCCCTGTCCCGACGAGCTCGCACGCAGAAGCAAACGCATACGTGAGTAGCGCCCACATATGAAAACGGTGGTCAAACCACACATGTGAGGTGTCGCCGCGACCGGTAGAGCAAGAGCAACAATTCTAGCTCTAGACCTCCTCTGTAACGCAAAACATGCAACCTGTAGAATTGTTTAAACGTCGCCTATGGAGATTTTTAAGGGTAAAAGTTTGACGCCATTCCACGAGCGGGTGCAATTTTGAAGCGTGACATGTTGGGTATCAATTTACTCGGCGTAACATTATATTTCACAATATAAAAAAAAATTGGGCTAACTTTACTGTTGTCTAATTTTTTTATTCAAAAAAGTGAATTTTTTCCAAAAAAAGTGCGCTTATAAGACCGCTGCGCAAACACGGTGCAAAAAAAAGTATTGCATTGACCACCATTTTATTCTCTAGGGTGTTAGAAAAAAAACAATATATAATGTTTGGGGGTTCTAAGTAATTTTCTAGCAAAAAAAACCTGTTTTAAACATGTAAACACCTAAAATCCAAAACGAGGCTGGTCCTTAAGTGGCTAGATAGGGTACCCCCTGACTGACCCTCACCTTTGCTGCCCGCCTGCCCCCCTCTAGTATGTTCACCTGTCAGAGCCCAGGGAAAATCCCTATGTAAGCTTTGCAATGGAGCTGTAAGCCATGGCAATAAACCATAACAACCTATCATAAATTAGTGCAAGAAGCCAAATATAGGAAGAGAGAGCAGAGTGGCAGAAATTAGAGCTCATCAGTGTGCTGCTTCTCCTTTTACTGTCCAGTCAATGGGCTGGGATGGGGATAACAAGCAATCAGAAATAAGTTTACTGCAGCCAGGTCAATAAAAGTTTAAATTTGATTTGGTTACAGAACCTTTGCACACAGTCTTTGCACTTCCGTATCTAATTATCTTGTATGTGTACAATAATTTAGGTGTGATCAGCACAGCTCAAAGTTTTGACCGGGAGAAGCAAAGAGAGTACACGATTTCTGTGACTGCCACAGACCAAGCTCAAGAGCCCCTAATTGGAATTTGTCCAGTGACTATACTTATTGCCGATGTCAACGATAATGACCCTAAATTTGAGAACAGTCGTTACCAATGTGAGTACAAATGTCCACAAAGGCTAAACACCTATTTATCTGTTAGTCCTTAGCATTTTAATAGAAAAAACCAAGAGTCTGTAAGTGACCATCCAACTGAAGTGAATTGAATTTTAAGTTTGCACATTATCTTTTATTCATCTAGATTTCCTGCGAGAAGATACAACAGTTGGAACTAGTTTTCTTCGCATTGCTGCTCTAGACAGTGATCAAGGCGTTAATGCTGCCATAAGTTATACAATATCAGCAGAACAACCAGAGTATCTCCAGATAAACCCCAGCACAGGGTGGGTGTATGTCAACCATCCCATCTCCCAGGTAAAACTTAATTGTGCTATGTCCAGTCTTATGCCCCGTACACACGGTCGGATTTTCAGACGGAGAATGTGTGATAGGACCTTGTTGTCGGAAATTTCGACCATGTGTAGGCTCCATCACACATTTTCCATCGAATTTTCTGACACACAAAGTTTGGGAGCAGGCTATAAAATTTTCCGACAACAAAATCCGTTGTCGGAATTTCCGATCGTGTGTACACAAATCCGACGCACAAAGTGCCATGCATGCTCAGAATAAATAAAGAGATGAAAGCTATTGGCTACTGCCCCGTTTATAGTCCCGACGTACGTGTTTTACGTCACCGCGTTCAGAATGATCGGATTTTCCGACAACTTTGTGTGACCGTGTGTATGCAAGACAAGTTTGAGCCAACATCCGTCTGAAAAAATCCTAGGATTTTGATGTCAGAATGCCCGATCAATGTCCGACCGTGTGTACGGGGTATTACTCTTTAGGTCCTTGCAGCGTACATCTGTGCTAAGGGCTGTGTTTGCCCAATGCCCACACATGGATGCTTAGGTGTTTCGTGCATCTCCATGCAGCCAGTCCCATTCATGTCAACTGAGATTCAGTGTCTGCACGGAAACGTACTGTAGCTGTTGCTCCCAATTTGACAGCTGTGTGGGTCTATGGCCCCGAACACAGTCAATGTGGGGTTGATTTACTAAAGGAAAAATGACTGTGCACTTTGCAAAGTGCAGTTGCACTCTGCAAGTGCAGTTGCTCCAGAGCTTAGTAAATGAGCAGAAGCTCTGCTGACTTCCATCCTATCATGTGCAAGCAAAAATACAGTTGTTTTAATTTTCCTTGCACGTGATTGGGTATTCTTTGCAAAGTGAAGGTTATAGAAAAATATATAATACCTCTAGCGGGATTTTTAAGGCAATGAATACAAAAAATATTTATAAAATCAATTTATTTAATATTATTCAGCATTAAAAGTGTATGGATTTTTTAAATTTTTCACAAATAATCATGTAGATCAGTGGACATAGAACAAAGAATAAAATAAATTCCAAAGCATGTAGTAATTCTACAAATACATCCAATACAAAATGAATATAGAGAATTACATATGGAAAATAACTTGAGGAAGAATGTGATGTATCACACTACCCAGTGCGGTCACCCTAGATGGCCACCCTGGTGTGAGGTAGTGGAATTCCAACGCGTTTCAACGTTTAAATCTTAAAAGATACAAGTCTTCTTCAGGGAAATTACATCACAGTCTAGAAAATCAGAAAAACAATACTATTATGAACTGTACATGTATATACCAAACATATCCCCTGCAATGGTTGTATTCTCATGTGACTTACGCTCTCCCGGGACAACCCAGTAAGGGGCTGCATGCCAGAGGCCAGAAACATCCCACATCAGAAAAGCCTGGACTGTCCTAATACTCTACAAGGCGGCTGGATATAATAGATGATCCAAAAGTTCGACGTCCTTAGCCTCAAATAAAAATTGATGGCTATCTGTGATGGGGCAAAGCAATAAATATCAGTGATATGTGTGGTCAAACCCCACAACAAGTCTCATATGCAGAGAGGTACCCCCTTAGTCCTATGTATGGGACACCCATACCTCCCATGGAGTGGGGAGTCCCAAATATACAGAGTAGAGCACACTTACTTCTAAGTAGATAGCTGGTCACTGAGTGATAAGCCGGGGGGAAGTTTCCGTGATGCCAGAGGTTTGAAGCCTGCCCCATGTGCCTGGATGAATGTCCAGGGAAGAATGGCGCCATTTGCCGTCTTTGGCGTCCTATTTGTGGTGTGGGCCGGTGGATGGGCGGAGACCAGACGCCGCGCTGGCCAATGGCGCGGCTTGTGGAGGTCGTTGCTGTCAGGAGCATTCAGCGTGAGGACGCCGAATGCTACCTAGGCAACCAACTCCGCTGAACAGGTCTGCGCATGCGCGACGTATCAGCGCGCCTTTACGTAAAGCTGGGAGGATCAAGGATGATGCTGTGAGCACCAGCGGCCATCTTGAAGACGGGCTGTGCCCACACTAGAACAAAGTATCGCCGCAAATAAGGGCTCGGGAGTAGAGCTGCATCAAAAGTGGATGCAGCCAATCCAAAAGATCCCCTGATGATTCCCCAGTAGCATGTCCCCCCCATGGTTTGAAGGGCCGGGGGGGAGAGAGCCAGTGGGGGGGGAGGGGAAAAAAGAAAAATTAATGGTAGTAAGAACATAAGTGATAATAATGAAGGTAATGATAATGAAAAATAGGGTCGCTCAGAGGCTTTAGGATAAATACCACAAAAGTTCCCCCCCCAAAAGGTATTTTTCTGGAGAGGGAAGGGAGGACTGATAACCACCGACACAGGGATTCCCGCCTGGCAAGTATGCAAGGCAGGGCAGAAAGGCCCCATAGCTAACTAGAGCAGTGGGGCCCCCCTGTGTCGGGTAGGTATAGGACTACCCAAGTGTATCTGAGAGGTGGGTGATGGATCCTAGGCCTCCGCGTAGCTAGCTCCCCCCGAGTGGCGCCCATGGGAGCGACTCATCACAGGAGATAAACCAAAATTTATTACAGTGATATTGGATGGAAATCATGGTAGAGCAGTAAAATCGAATATACAAACATAATAGAAATTATATAAACAATACATAGATAGAAAAGTAATTCCACTGGGTGGGGGTTGTAATGTATACAGGCCCCAACCCAGCTGTAGTGAATTCGTCAACTTAGTGAGCTATACAGAGCTGACATTATGTAATAAATTAGAAACCCCCAAAAGGCTAAACAATCTTCAGATAATGTCCGAACAATATCTCAGGGGTCAAAGATGTAATAAAGGGGGGGAAAAAGGGAGAGGGGGGGGAGAGAATATGGAGGGATAGGGGGTTTTGGAGTCCAGGGGAGAGAGGAGACGAAGGTAAAGGGATGAATAATTTAAGTTCAATGTACGTAGCGTGGAGGAGGGGGCATGCCCCTAGTCGGTTTTACCTGATCTAAAGCCCTCTAGGAAGGGCCTAAAGCTCTCTGTCTCATTGAGCCCTGGGGGAGTGGTGGCCCTAAGGCGCCTGATCCAGCGCATCTCGCGCTGGAGCAGGGCCTTGTTCCAGTCACCCCCCCTGGTGGGTATGTGTAATCTAGCTACCACAGTGAAGTTGACCTTAGGCATCCTATACCCATGCTGTTTGGCTACATGCCTGCCCAATGGCAAATATAGGTTGCCAATACTCATACTATGGATATGCTTCTCAACCCTCTTGGTGAGTTCCTGTCGGGTTTTCCCCACGTAGAAGGCCCCGCACTGACATTGCATCAGGTAAACGACTCCCCGCGTTTTGCAATTCGCGAAGTGTCGTAATTGAAAGTTCTCCCCATTTGGTAATGTAATCATGGTTCTCCTACCTATAACTCCACACTGGGCACATGCTCCACAGGGATAAGTGCCCCAGGTTTTGCAGGGGTCCGTTCTTGCACTTCCTTTGTACTCGCTCTGGGTGAGCATATTTCCTATAGAACCTGGTTTTGTGTAAGTAATTTGAGGTCTGGGGTGACCAGGCCGCTTAAGATGGGATCTTCTGTAAGAATGGACCAGTGTTTGGAAATAATTTTTCTTATTTGTTGATGTTCGTTGGAAAATTTCATAATAATTCTAGTTGAATTATCTTCCTTCATCAAGTTTTTCTTTTTAAAGATTAGGTTTCGTCTGTCCATATTCTTAACTCGGTTAAACGCTTTTTTGAGAGTTGTTTTGGTGTATCCTCTCTCTCTTAGTCTGGCAGTCAGTTTGTTGGATTCTTGCTGGAAGTTTTCGTGTGTACTGCAGTTTCTCTTGAGTCTTAGAAATTGACTGAACAGAATGGATCTCTTCAATGGCTCAGGATGGAAACTATCCGCATGTAGCAGAGTGTTCCCCGCTGTCTCTTTTCTGTAAAGATTGCTGTGGAGTACTCCTGTTTGGTCTTTGGAGATAGTGATATCCAGGAAGTTGACCTCCCTGGAATCATAAATCATAGTAAAGAAAAGATTAAAACTGTTTACGTTCATAGAGCTCAGGCATTCCCTGAGTCTGTCTTCTGAGCCATCCCAAATGATGAAGATATCGTCTATGTACCTCTGCCACATAAGTATGTGGTCAGAGTACACAGACGATCCCTCTCCCAGCAAGAAGGTCTTCTCCCACTCCCCCAGGTACAGGTTGGCGTATGAGGGAGCACAGCATGTCCCCATAGCCACTCCCTGCACCTGGAGGTAGTGGGAGCCCTCAAATAGAAACACATTGTGTTTCAAAATAAATTCAAGCATTGTGAGTATGAAGGCATTGAACTTCCAGTCAGTGGTTGCTCTTTGCCTCAACACTCGTTCGACAGCTGCTACTCCTGCATCATGTGGGATGCTATTATATAAACATTCCACATCGATAGTGACTAGGAGGGCAGAGTCGGGGATAGTCAAATTATCAATGATCTGCAACAGGTGGATCGTGTCTTTGGTGTAAGACGGTAAATCCATGACGTGGGGTCTAAGATGGTAATCTATTACCTGGCTAATACCTTCCGTGATTGACCCGTTGCCTGAAATGATGGGTCTCCCTGGTGGATCTTCTAATCTTTTATGCACCTTGGGCAGGGCGTAGAAGGTGGGTACCCGGGGATGTTGTGTTTGTATAAACTCCCACGTTTCTTTGTTGATGGCCCCTTCATTGAGCGATTCATCCACCAGACAGTAGAATTCCTGATTATATCTCTCAACTATTGCTGGGGATATTCTTTTGTAGCATTCGGTGTTGTTAAGAACTTTGGGGCACATTTTTACGTAATTTTCGTTGTCCATGAGGACAATATTTCCCCCTTTGTCCGATGCTTTGATTGTGATGTTCAAGTCGCTCTTCAAGGTTTTAAGTGCATGTCGCAATTCTGGATTAAGGTTGTTTTTCGTTCTTAGTCTGTCTAGTTTTTCAATTTCTTTGGTTGTCTGTTTGACGAAAAGCGCTATCGCTGGATTGAGATTGAGCGGAGGAAATTTATGTGATTTTCTTTTGAACTTTTTATCATTTTTTGTGTTAAGTTTAGTGGCTTCATCTTCAGACTCTTCTTTTTTTTTTTAACAAAAAAGTTTATTAAGGTTTTCCAAAAACAAACATTTTATAACGGGTTAGTCATAGATACATACATCTTACAGAGTTTTCTTACATTTCTCAACAGATATAATTGTATTGGTCGGAGCGACACTATGCTAACAAGAACATTGCGCCTAACCCGGTTAGGGGTATAAGGGGCCCATTGATTACCTTCAAATCATACACTTCAATCCCACAGTCATATAAGGAGACACAGAATTTTATTAGTGAGGAACAGGTTATGTCATGTCATTTATCGTGTGCCATGACCCGGGGTCCTCAATCAATTGTTAAATGTTTTGCCTTCACCCATGCTGCCCAAATCTTCCCAAATTTTTTAGGACAATTTCTTCCCATATATGTCATTTTATATAATGGTAATGCTTTATTTATCAAGGACTGCCAAAGCTGTCTGGTGGGTGGTTGGGCCTGATTCCAATGTAATAGGATTGCCTTTCTAGCGTATAGTGTGGTATAGAAGATAAATAGTTTCTTCCCCCATGAGACCTCTAGGAAGTCGCAGATACCTAACAGAAGAGGGATCGGGCTGTATGGGACCTTCACTTTCCCAATAGAGTTAATATCAGCGAGTATATTTTCCCAGAATTCCTTCACACCAGGGCAGGACCAGACTGTGTGGAAGAAGTCAGCGTCATCCGAGCCACACCTAGCGCATCTCGCCGACCTATCAGGGTAAATTCTTGCTAAACGTACTGGAGAGTAATATGCACGGTGAAGAAACTTAAATTGCATGAACCTGTCCCTAGCCGAAATTGTAAGGGGCAAATATTGCTGAATCCCCTCTTCCCAGTCGTCATCTGTCAGCTCCGGAATATCCCCCCGCCATATCTCACACAACTGGGATACTCTAGATGTATCATGCGACGCAAATATATTATACAACGTGGACAGCGTTTTCCCAGTATCCTGGGATTTAAGTGCATTTTCCACCTGCGACTCCTCCAGATTCAGTTGGTCAGGGAACTGGGACCTGAATGCATGGCGCAACTGGAGGAATCTAAAAAACATATGATTCGGGAGATCCCTATCCCTTTTTAAGGCATCGAAGGAGATCAATCGGCCCTGTGATACTATATCCCCCAAAGTTTTGACCTCATATCTAGCCCACACGACCGGGTCAGGAATAGAGTGAAAGTGAGGCAGCCGAGGGTTGCCCCATAAGGGAGTCGCAGGGGACCAGTCATTGGGTCTCATAAGCTGTTTTTGAACCGTATCCCAAACTTTAAGAGTCGTTTTCATGGGGAGAGTCACATGAGCATTGGATCTGGGACCTCTATGAACCAAATTCCCCAATTCCGCAAATGAGCCCACCAACGCCGCCTCCGTAGTGGAAGCAGGATTGGTCGGGTCCTCCGAGAACCACCACTTAACAGTCACTAGGACCGCCGCCCAGTAATATTTCAGAAAGCAGGGTAGGGCCAGTCCCCCCAGCCCCCCCGGGAGCTGTAGAGTTGATCTGGCTATTCTAGGGGCCTTCCCGTTCCAGATAAATGAGGTAACAATACTATCTAAGTGTTTAAAAAAGGTCATCGGTATAGAAATTGGAGTTTGACGGAATAAATAGGTAAATTTGGGTAATACCGACATCTTGATTAGGTTAACTCGGCCAACTGGTGTTAGAGGTAGGGATTTCCATGTGGCGCACTTTTGAGAAAAGTGATTGACCACCGGGTTTAAGTTGAGGGTCATGTATTTTTTTAGATCTCGATGTATTTCTACACCTAGATATTTAAACTGAGAGACTCTGCTAAGCTGCCCATCAGCCTGCAAGGATGCAGAGCCAGCATGAAGAGGGAACAGGATTGACTTCCCCCAATTTATGCAAATGCCAGAGAATTTTCCAAATTTATTAATTACTGAGAGGGCTGTTCGTAGGGAAGTGCCATCATCTCTAAGATACAGTAAGGTGTCGTCAGCATATAACGACACCTTTTCCTGTATTGGACCCCTTGTAATCCCCTGAATCTCCGGTGTAGCACGGAGGAGGGCAGCCATTGGCTCAATCGCCAGGGCAAAAAGTCCTGGCGAGAGGGGGCACCCCTGCCTAGTCCCCCTACCAAGGGGGAATGCCGGAGAGAGCACTGTACCCGTGCGTACCCTGGCAGTCGGGGCTCTGTACACCATCCTGACCCAGGAGAGGAAGGCCGGACCGAATCCGAATCTGCGGAGTACCTCCCAGAGATAGCCCCATTCCACAGAATCAAAGGCCTTCTCCGCGTCAAGAGAGGCCACAATCTCGTCTTCCACACCCTCCTCCCCGGAGGCCAGGACTGCATACAGCCTACGAATATTTATATCAGTGCCCTTCCCCGGCATAAAACCTGACTGGTCTTCATGTATAAGGGTAAGTATTACTTCGTTTAGGCGTCTGGCGAGAATTTTGGTCAATATCTTTGCATCAGCATTAAGCAGGGATATGGGTCGATATGAGGGGCATAGATGGGGGTCCTTCCCTGGTTTGGGTATAACCACTATAATGGCTTGTGCCATAGACAGTGGGAGCTCCCCCGTTCGTAGAGTCTCCGTGAGCATTGCATGTATCCTATGGGCCACCTCACCTACGTATAATTTATAGAATTCAGGAGGGAGACCATCTATTCCCGGAGTCTTCCCCGTCTGCATAGAACCCAAAGCCTGCTGGACCTCCTCCAAAGCTATTGGGGCATCTAAGCTCTCCCTTGCCACGTCTGTAAGTACCGGAAGCGTTACCATGTCTAAAAAATCTGAGAGTTCGTCAGGAGAGTATTGTGTCTTAGAGGAGTACAGAGTTGAGTAGTAGTCAGCAAAGCAGGCATTAATTTTAACTGGGTCAGATACCAGAGTCCCATCACTCTTTCGGATACGGGCTATGGTGGAGATCGAGGATTGCTCCTTGGCCAACCAGGCCAAAAGCCTGCCTGTCTTGTCTCCCTGCTCGAAGATTCTCTGTGTCTGGGCCAGTTGGCGTTTATTTGCCTTGGCCACTCTAAGGAGCATAACCTCCCGGTAGGCTACCCTCATATCCTGTGCTATAATAGGGTTAGAGGTAAGGGCAAATCTAGTCTCTAAATCTCGGGCCTTCGCTTCCGCTTCCTCCAATAACATTGCGTCATTTCTACGTTCCCTGGCTATGGATGACATGTAGCAACCTCTAATGTAAGCCTTAAAGGTGTCCCATACAGTCCCTGGTGTGGCGGAATTGGCATTAGTTAACCAGAATTGCTTAATCTCTTTGACCATCTCTACTTCTATTGTAGGGTGTTCAATCCAAAACCGAGACAGCCGCCAAATTCTATCTGCCTGAGGGGTAGTAGTTTGCAACGTACACAGCAACGGGGAGTGGTCAGATATCCCTCTTGAGAGTATCTCAATGTCTATAACCTTGGGGAGCATGGGCAGGCTGGCATACAACAGGTCAATACGAGATAGTGTATTGTATGAGGAGGAATGGCATGTGTACATACGGTCCGATGGGTGTTTCCATCGCCACACGTCTTCCAATCCCATTGTCTGGGACCAACGGAACAATGACGAATCAGTGGCGGGGTCTGGGGTCAGTTTATCTAGAGAGGGATTCGGAGGGATATTAAAATCTCCCGCAAGGATCACATTATCTGTAGGAAACTGGGCAATCAGGGCAACCATTTTCTGTAGGAGAGAGACATTAGCCGGAGGCGGCAGATAGACCCCCACCACCACAATGGCTACTGTGTCGATGACAGCATGTAACAGCACATATCTGCCTTCTGGATCTATACGTACATCCAGGGGTTCAAAATTAAGAGATCTATGGACCAAAATACTAACCCCCCTGGCATAACTAGTGTGGGTAGCATGGTAATGATGTCCCACCCAAGGTCTCTTCAGTCCCAATACCCTACCTCCTTCCAAGTGTGTCTCCTGAAGGATGCAAATTTGTGGGGTATATTTTCTAAGGTAATCAAAAACCAGAGAGCGCTTGATTTTATGGTTAAGACCTCTGACATTCCAGGACAGGATCTTCAATGGAGCCATATCCCGGGAAGACAGCTAAATTCAACGGGGAACCACATATCTCTGGGATTTACGGGAGGGCTCCCCCCATCCCACCCCTCCCCCATCAGTGGGCGAGCAAAAATCCCCCAGGAAGGTAATAGGACAGGAGACTTTCTAGCGCAACTTAATCCTCTGGTGTTATAGAACCCTTTGTATTGAAATGCAGTCAAGCATGCAGATACAAGAAAACCAAGAACATAAATAAAACTAAACAAACAAAAAAAACCAAACTTCCCTCCCTTCCCACCCCACACCCCTTTAATTGAACCTTGGGGTGTTTGAGTACCCATAACAACCATAAACCAACTTAAATGTAGGAGAAAACTCCTATGGGGGCAGTGTGTAGCAATCGACACACCTAGGACCTAATGGCGCGCAGGGACTCCACTACACGCATTACCTGTAGGCCATTGCTGATAAAAAGGAAAAATACTTGGCAAGGGAACAGAGAAACCCTTCAGCATTTACCCTACCACTCACACTTAGATCACTCTAAGGGTACAAACTTAGTTATACAAGCTATTCGCTCAACCTGTAGAAAATAAAGAAGGTTAATCAGTACATAACAAACATCTATACTTCTCAATTGAGACCGAACCAGGGGGCAAAACTTTGTACCCCCCTACTCCTCTATCCGATCGGCAAGTCCACAGGCGAATCACAGTTCTGGTGAATATACAAGTGTCATGTGCAATCACATATCTCTGAGAGTAAAAGGCCCGGAGAAGCAGCATTCACCCCCCACCCATCACTGAGCAGGGAGTCTAGTATATCCATCGTCCAGGGGGGGGGCCACGGGGCGGGGGGGGGGGACCAATGGCAAAAAGGAGAGAAAAAAAAAAATTCAAATATCACAGGGAAGTCAAAGGTGACCGACCCCTCCCGACCCCAAGTACAAATCTATTCATCAGAATATTGATCTTCTCCCATATCAACATCAGACAGTGCGTCCGGTCCGCATCTTTGATCTTGTCCCCAAGAAAAAACAAACGCACTGCTTCCTGTGGACGCCAACCGTCTCTGGTAAGTTAACGGAGTATTCTTGGTGGTCTCAAATTTACATATTAATGACTGCGTGGCAAAGACTCAAGCCATCTGGACGCCTCTTCTGGGGAGGTGAAGAATTTTGTAGTCTCACCGTCCACCACTCTAAGCCGCGCTGGGAATAGCATGTTGTATTTGAGCCCCCTGGTGCGCATCTGGGCTTTGACTTGGTCAAATGTCCTACGCTGTCTCTGCGTTTCGACCGAGTAATCAGGGAACAGCATGATCTTCGCGTTTTCAGATCTCAGTTCCCCAACTTTCCTGGCTTCTCTAAGAATTAAATCACGGTCTCTGAAGTTTAGCATGCGGAATATGAAGGTTCGTGGCGGTGCTCCCGGCGGACCCCGGACCGATGGCATCCTGTGAGCGCGTTCCACCGCAAAATGAGTAGAAAACGGAGCCCGTGGGAGAAGAGTGCGGAGCAGATGTTCCGTATAGGCCTCTGGATCTCTTCCCTCCACTCCCTCCGGAAGTCCCACCAGTCGCAGATTGTTCCTGCGATTTCTGTTTTCCTGGTCTTCAGCGCGGGATTCCAGGGTTTTCATCTTTACTTGCAGTGTACGTATGGAGGCACTGTGATCCCGAATGGTATCTTCGTTGTCTCCTATTCTTCGTTCAGCTTCCGTGAGCCTATCACGGTATTTGTCCATGTCACGTCTTATGAGGCCCATTTCGGATTGCATCTGTTCTATTTTCGTGGTGAGAGTAGTTTGGCAGCCTGTTATCGCTTGCATTAGTGCTTGGAATTGGTCTGTGGCCAGCTGAGACGATTCTGCAGATGTTTCTATGTGCTCCGTTTGGGACGCCATGTTAAGTCGCACTGCTGCACGTGTGTCTCTGGCCGGCGGTGGAGTTTTTTGGGCCGACTGCCGTTTCCTCTGTGCACCGGAGGTCGCCTTACGCATACCCAGTCTAATAATTAGCCCTTCAGCCAGGAGATTGTGGCTATGCACTTTGTAGGGCCAGAGTAAGTTATCCGTGCAGCCCGGAGCTCCCTTCCCCCGCCTCACAGCAGGGTGCTCCACGTATGGATATCTCTCAGTGACGGCTTTTTACAGTACCGGATGTCTCTGTCCTCGTGCCCCAGATTAGCTCTGGTAGCAAGTCACTGCACAGTGGGGTGAAGAGAGTGGCTATGTGTCTTTAAGAGGCAGATGATTACTTCAGACTATCAGGTACATCAGTGTGTGGTTATGTTACACGGGATCAGAGCACAATGCCTGTAGTTCCAGCCTCTCACTCCTCCCCAGGGTTCTCCACTTGTGTCTGCCTGGCGCTGGGTGAGTTTGTAAGGCAGGATGCCGCCGTTTATATGCCCCAGCAATCTCTCCCACGGGCTTGCAGCAGATCCCCCTGTCAGTGGGTTAAGGCTTGTACAGGCAGAGGAGAAGGAGCCCTCTATAGCCAGGTGGCAGGGGATCAGAGCGCGAGTCCCATGCAGCGTCGATCCCCCCTCCTCCCCCCGCACAGCAGGACACTCCACGCGGTCTCCCTGGCGGCGGATTTAACTTGTCCGACGCCGCCGGTATTATGACCCAAATTACCTCTCCGGGAAGCTCAGGGTCAGCCGCAGCTCAGGGGGATCAACAGGGCATCTCTATATCCCTTGAAACGGATAATTAGGCCGATCAGGAGCGGAGCTCTTGTCCCAAACGTCCTGCTAGGTCGCCATCTTGACCACGCCCCCTTCAGACTCTTCTTCATTGCCCTCCCCTTCTCCCCATTCTTCCCAGAAGTTTTCTGCTGCGTTGCTCTCTTGTAGCAGGAGGTTTAGATCTCTGAGAGCCTTAAAATCAGCTGTTTTTAGATTTGGTGCTAATTCCGATTGTGTAGCTTTTTGTTTTGTATATAAGCTTTTCAATAGCAATTTCCGGGCAAATAGGTGAATATCCTTTGTTATTTCGAAGGTATCCATGCTTTGGTTGGGACAGAAGGAGAGGCCTAGTGATAGCACTTTCTGCTCCTCATCGGTTAGTTCGTGTGAGGAGAGGTTGATGACATTTAGCTCTTTGGAGTCGGTGGGTCCGTGGCTATCATCAGAAGTTGCGTAAGAGGCATGGGGCTTGGTAGTGGTGTTGTGTTTCTGTCTAAAAAACTATCAAGTTGGGTTTGTTGCATTTTAGGAATGGCCCCTTGATCTTTCCGATTTACTTTCGCTGGATTGGGTAAAAGGCCTCGTGTATTCCCCTGCGTTGTGCCTTTATACGTGTTTGATTTATTACTCGGTTGTAACTCCCTTGTTTCCTGCTCCATGGTGCGTTTTTTGTAGGATTGTTTGACCTCTCCTTCAGTTTCATGCTGTCTTCCCAACGGTCCTTTTCTTTTGCCTCTGAATTGGCCCGTATGTGACGATGCTGATGAGGAGGAGTTTGATGGTGTGTCCGATGAATAATCATTAGATTGATTGGCATTTTCTTGATATGGAGTTCTTCTTTTTCTATTTCTTTTGTTGTTGGTATTGGCTGTGTTCCATCTATAAGCCAATATTTGAGGCTAAGGACGTCAAACTTTTGGATCATCTATTATATCCAGCCGCCTTGTAGAGTATTAGGACAGTCCAGGCTTTTCTGATGTGGGATGTTTCTGGCCTCTGGCATGCAGCCCCTTACTGGGTTGTCCCGGGAGAGCGTAAGTCACATGAGAATACAACCATTGCAGGGGATATGTTTGGTATATACATGTACAGTTCATAATAGTATTGTTTTTCTGATTTTTCTAGACTGTGATGTAATTTCCCTGAAGAAGACTTGTATCTTTTAAGATTTAAACGTTGAAACGCGTTGGAATTCCACTACCTCACACCAGGGTGGCCATCTAGGGTGACCGCACTGGGTAGTGTGATACATCACATTCTTCCTCAAGTTATTTTCCATATGTAATTCTCTATATTCATTTTGTATTGGATGTATTTGTAGAATTACTACATGCTTTGGAATTTATTTTATTCTTTGTTCTATGTCCACTGATCTACATGATTATTTGTGAAAAATTAAAAAAAATCCATACACTTTTAATGCTGAATAATATTAAATAAATAGATTTTATAAATATTTTTTGTATTCATTGCCTTAAAAATCCCGCTAGAGGTATTATATATTTTTCTATAGATTCACATGGGATGATGGCAATGACACATCCACACCACCAAGGTCATACTTACCCAAATTGCAAAGTGAAGGTTTACCTCCTTTACTAAGCTCTGGAGCAACTTCTCTTGCAGAGGGCAACTGCACTTTGCAAAGTGCACCGTCTATTTGCCTTTAGTAAATCAACCCCTGTGTGTTCGGGGATCTGCACCCTCATGGATGTCAAATTGGGAGCAGCAGCTGTGTCCCAATTGACATGAATGGGACTGCCTGCACGGGGATGCACAGAACACCTGTGCATCCCCATGCTGGAAAACACAGCCCTCGCATGTGTATGCTGTAGTATGCCTCTGAGATTTTGGCCTTAATGAATTATATGATGGGGTGTGCCAGTAGAATTTGTGGAAACAGGACAAAGGTGGCAGGACTGGTAGCAAGGCTGCTCTAACTATCCTGCTGACAAACATTGATTGTGGCACCTGCATATATCTTATACAGAACTACCAGGAGCAATCCTGATTATTATTACTGTAGGCAAAAGGAAAGTAGATAGGCAGCAGTGGCTTGCTTTCTGATTTCATTCCCCGCCTTCCTGTAAATGATGGACCTGTAAGCACTTAAAGCTATTCTCCTTGCAGATTTAAAGCGTTTGTTACCCCCCCCCCCCCCCAATAAAAATGGATATCCTTGTCCCTTAAAGCAGATTAAACAGCATAGTGCTTGTGCTGTGTAATCTGCCCCTCCCTAAATTGTAAAAAACCTGGTTGAACCTGCCACTTTCTGTATCCCCCTCTCTGTATTGACCATGAAAATTTAGGGCTGCTGAGCTCTGACCATAGAGGTGCGAGTACGTCCCTCCGTCATCCGCAGCCATGCTCTCAGCTCTCCTCTCTCACCCTCATCCACTCTTCCCTGCCTGTCAGCTCTGTGTTGTGTGTCTCTGTCTCCGCCCCCCCCCCCCCCCCCGCTGCTATTAGTAGAAATCAAAAACTTACAATGGTCACTGCCAGCCTCTCTATGATACTCAGACATACCCCTCTGCATATGTCTTTTCTAAAAACGAGGCTTGTAAATACCTATTTAGAGCTATCTTCAGGCTGGTCACGTGACTCGTGGCCGCTTTACATCTCCAATACAGGGCTTCTGCGGTAGGGGCATGACCTCCTCAGCTGACGTCAGAGGGAGATCTCGGCCCCTCCTGCAGAAGACATGTATCGAAGCTGTAAAGCGGCCGCAAGACACATGACCAGCCTGAAGATAGCTCTAAATAGGTATTTACAAGCCTCTTTTTTAGAAAAGAAATATACAGTGTGGTATGCCTGAGGGGCTGTCACGGATTTCTACTTTTGCCTTAACAAACACTTTAAAGCTATTCTCCTTGCAGATATAAAGGACACAATATAATGCAGCTCTATTCATTAATAAATCTTTAAATTTATGCAGTATAAGCATCTGAATATCAGCTTATTGAAATCCACTGTACAGCAGAACTTAACCTGGATAGGGGAGAAGCAGCACAAGAAGCCATTGAGCTGTGTGGTGGAGGAGAGAGTGACAGACTGATTAGTATGTGCTGCTTCTCCTTTCACTGTCCAGTCACAGGTTGGGGGTGGGGAGGAAATCTGTAAGTATGACTAAAACACAGTAAACACAAATATATAATGTGTTTAAAATGTTTCTAAAATGCTTAACCACTTTTGCATTTCGCTAGACTTCTCGCATTACTCGGCACATTTTTGCCACAGATGGGGGGAACCGCAGCACCAGTGTCGAACTTACAGTGGCCATAACTAACATTCTAAACCAGCCACCACAGTGGTTACAAACAATATACTGGGTCTCTATCCCAGAAAATATCACTCGGGACACTAAGATTGTGGTAAGTGTAGTCTGCTTTCGCTCCACAGCAAATGTAATGATTTTATAACTGTGTAAATTTAATCAAGGCTTATTTAGATAACTATTTTCTATTGCTTTTTTTTTTTTTTTTTTTTATAAATGTAATAATTTAAAGCACAACTCCAGTCTGATTTTAGTTTTGGACAAAGTGGGGAAAGTGATGAAGCCCCTATCATGTTTTTATTCGTAGCCTGTATTCCCACTGGGGATGGGACATCGCTCCAGTGGGGTCACATGCTACAACACAACACTACTTTTCAGTAAATATAAAAGTAATTATTACTCATTGAGGTACACTGCTTATTAAATTTATGAGAGTTACCGCTATGTAACAGGATTTGCCGTTCTTTTAGCAGGTTAGAATTATCTTGCTCTTGCCAATCCTCCATTTTAATAAAAATACATTTTCGGGCCAAAAACAGCAACCTAGAGATAGAGGCCCAAGCTTGAGGAGTAAATAATTCCTTGTCTAAGAAACCTAGCACACATGTCAACGGGTCATTATGTAACAGAGTCTGAAAAGCCTGATTAATGATATTAATAATACCCTGCCAATAGCGTACTAACTTGGGGCATTTACAGAGCATATGAAGAAGGTCTGCAGGGGAACCTCCACATCTAGGACATTCTGGTCTCTCTATGGTGCCATTGATATAATTTGTGTTCTATGTTCTATAAGCTCTATGTATTACAAAAAGCTGAGATAGACGTTGGGTCGGTGATATAGATACCACAGATAGGACCTGTTCCAAAATAGCCTGCCAGGTTTCCCCATCCAGTGAATCAATATCCTTAGACCAGCCTGTCCTAACTGGTAGCTGTATGTTACAAAGGGAACTATTCAACAATGAACTATAAGACCCCTTTCACACTGGGGCCGCGGCCTCTGTTTAAGCAACGCTTTTCGGCCGCTAGCTGGGCACTTTTAACCCCAAAAAGGAAAAAAAACTGTGCTAGTCCAGTACACAAACAGGGGTGGACCAAGCTCGCCAAAAAAAAAGCTGCAATTAATGTGAAAAGACACAGATAAATAAATAAGAAAAAAAATCGCGCTAAATTAAGTCCGAAGTGAATTAAATTAGATGCATAATTTATATAAAAAAAGTCCCATTATGTATGAACATTGCACACAATGATTTTCTGATCGATTGAATTCAAAATATATGGAACACCATGTGAAATCAAGGCTTACCAGATAGCAAGCCAAAACGTGCGAATGGCTTTAACCCCAGCCTGGGTGATGAATCTTTAAACCAGGAAAATTTAAATCCTCCCGCAGCAGATATGCGATCTGTGGATAGTGATATAAATCAAAAAATATATAACATAGCGTGATACTGTAAAAATTATGAGTGGTGTACACATAGAAATAGATGCTCAGGAGCGACAAGGGACAAAACTGTCACCAATGTGAGAAAGACCAAAACATGAGTGACCCAACACCACATAGATTGCCTCCTTACCAGGCACTAAAAAAATCAGGCAAATAATCCCCTCAGGAAGGCCAGAAGTCATCTGGGCTCAAAACATACACCTGGATGTCAAAGGCTAGTATCACTCTTCAGCGTGGACCGAGCGGATCATCCGACCATGAATGTCAGTGTATATACCCAAGGGAAAGATATAGCACACTATAGTGTAATACCGTCACTATTCATTTATTAAAAAAGAGAGATGCACTTACAAAAGCGATAAAATTTCAGACATAAAACATAAGCCAGCCGGCCATTGTTTTATGTCTGAAATTTTATCGCTTTTGTAAGTGCATCTCTCTTTTTTAATAAACTAATAGTGACGGTTACTCAACCCTCTCAGTTAGCCCCACTTGTTTATATTCTCCAACTCTTTTTTAACTCTAGTTATACCCTCAGGCCCTTTTCCTTCTTCAAGCCATCTCCTCTGACACCTATTCCTTACTTTTATATCTCCTTGTCCTCACTTACCAATACTGATTATGGCTGGATAACTAAAGGAACAAAGCTAAGAAAACTATGCATGTTTTACCCCAGCTATGGGGGATATGTGTGGAGCTTGATGCTACCAGGGTATGTCAGAGGTTTCCAAATTTGGTATGGGAAGTTTTGCTGTCCAGTTTTCCTATCATCCTCATATCATCTCCATATCTGGCCACCTACTCGTTCATTTTAATTTTTTTTTATTTCAGACGGTGAAAGCCACATCTTTGCTGGGTGACCCACGTGTGACATACAACATGGAAGAAGGGCTTGTTTCAGAGACAAATAACCCCATTCGTTTCTACCTGAAAACAAACAGAACTGACAGCTCAGCATCCATATTGGTATCTGAGCCCCTGGATTACGAGGAGACCAAATTCTTTACCTTGAAGATCAGAGCCCAGAATGTTGCTACAGTACCTCTAGCATCTTTTACAACTGTTTATGTCAACGTGACTGGTATGTTACATCTAATTTTTGATCTGTCTGTGAAAGCCAGTTCTATTGGAAAAATAACCAAAGTCCAGGTTTCACAGTCATCACTAGAGGTCCAATCCTACCTTACAGTTTCCTTAACAATAGACTGATTGTATTATTAATATCAAAAAGCTTAATTTGCTTTATCTAATTGCCCATGTCCTGTCTACTAATGTCAGAACACCTTATCTTTTGCAGATGTTAATGACAACGTTCCATTCTTCACATCCTCCACATATGAAGTGACGTTACAGGAAGGGGCTGAGATTGGATCATCAATTGCACAAGTTATAGCCACAGATCTTGATTCTGGCCTACATGGAAAGGTTTGCAAACTGTTTTAAAATACATCAAATATAATTAGATTCCCCAAGAAAGTAGACCTACTACCTATAAATAGCAAAGCCCTTTTTCAGTGCCCTGAACAATTATTTGAAAGGTTACAGCCAATCAGCTCATTAGGAACTAGCCATGCAAAGGTGGCATGTTAAGAAATACTTATTTCGGTATAGCAATTTTATTTCTGACTATGTTTGCTAGCAATGAAGAACCTCATGCATGAAAATATCTGAAGGCAGAAAAGTTTGCGTAACCGATCAACTTCTCCCTCTCATTCTTCCATACTACATGGCAAATATGATGGGGGGAATTTCTTTGAGCAACAAAAACTTAATTTTGATGATCATCATCCAGGCATAGCTGTAGCGTAACAGCAGCATAGTGGCTTAGAGGTTAGCACTTCACCTTTGCAGCACTGGGGTCCTCTGTTTGAATCCCAGTCAGGACATTATCTGCATGGAATTTTCATGTTCTCCCTGTGCTTGCATGGGATTCCTCTGGGTACTCTAGTTTCCTCTCACACAAAAACACTCTAGCAGGTTAATTGGCACCTGTCTCAATTGGCCCTAGTATGTGTGTGTTTGCATGTGCGAAGCTTACTCCTGAAGGATCTGCTGATGTTTAGGTTCCCCTGTTCCTGGTGTTAGAGACCCACTAGGCAGTACCACACTATCTGACATGTCAAGTCTGAAAGAAGGAAAAGAGTGGAAATGCAGCAACACAGCGGTGAGAGTAAACTTTCCTCAGAACTATAGTCTGCGCTGAGTGGAAAATATCACCCTCCCTTAAAGGGCCAACACTACCTGGGTCAGGGGCGGACTGACCATTGAGCCACTTGGGCACTGCCCGAGGGCCCTGGGCCACTAGGGGGCCCCATCAGGGTTGCCAGCCTCAGTAAAACCAGGGGCAGTATGTATAAATCTGTGTTTTTTTACATCTGTCTGTGTATACTGTGTGTACATGTATTTTTTATACTGTGTGATTGTATACTGTGTGTGTGTATACTGTGTGGCCCCATAATCTCTGATTGCCTGGGGGCCCCATAATCTCCTATTGCCCAGGGGCCCCATGAGTTATCAGTCCGCCCCTGACCTGGGTACAAATGTGAGATAGGGACCTTCAACTGTAAGCTCCTTGAGGGCATAGTTGTTTGCACTATATAAGTACCTGTAATAAATAAACTGTTTAATTAGGCAGGACCCTGCACTACCGACATGTTGGTAGCTCTAAAGGAGATTTTAATGTGTGTTGTGAGCTCTAGACTGAGAGAGTGGGATGTCGCCCAGCCCAGAAACACATATAAACTTGCATGCAATAGATTTTGCAATAGATTAACTGAAATTTAGATTATAGTAAATTATGGGGACTTGCTCACTTTGGAACCATTCTAGCATATCCGGAATAGTATAAACATTTCACTGATTGCTTTAAACAATTTGCCAGATGTTGCTCTATAAATTAAAAAAATACAAAAAATAAGCAAAATGCATCCTTTAAATACTACAATTCAAGCCATTGTTACCTGATGTTTACCAGCAAAAGGGATTCTGTGCCATGCAGGTTCAATATACCATACTGAGAGACACCAGTGGAGACCACCAACATTTTACCATTAACCCAGAGACTGGAGTCATATACACATGCACATTGTTTGATAGAGAAAAACAAGCATCCTACCTCATAGAGATTCAGTCTCAAGATTCTTCAGAATCAGCCCGTCCAGGAATGCAAGGACACCCTAACACAGGTAAGCCTATATAGAATTGTCACCAAGAGCTTAGTTTACTTGTTAATCTCTACAGGAGTTACTTTAGGCCTCTCTTGCTTCTTAAAATTATAACTGGCCAAAGATAATCAGAGGGTGGGTTGACATGGGGACAGTATCTAACTACCAGAGAGTCATTTTTTTTATTTCTCTACGTAAATATGCTCAGTAATAACCTGTGCATAAATGGTTATATATTTCAAGGAGGATCAGGAGAAAGTAGGATGATATCCCCAGCACTGGAGGGAATGCTAGTGGTCAGTCAAAATTTTCCTATATGGCTTCTCTAAACAATAGTTGACCCCAGTTGTCTTATTGTCAAATTTGCCTTGGCTGGTTCAAAGAGCAATCTGTATTTCAATGGACATCTTTAAGGCACCATGTCATCAACTTAAAAAAAAATGCATGTAAAAGCACAGAAAAAATAAGTATTTTAAATGCTTTTTTTAAAATGTAGATTTGCAATGTTCCTCTAAACTTGCTAGTAAATTTGACACGTTCAGAAGAATCAATTCCCCAGCACAGCCCCCTTCCTCCTTATACATTATAGCCCTCTCATCTTCTGGGAGTGTATTACTCTCTGTGCGCGCCAAGCTCCTTCACTCCTCCCTTCTCTTCCCTTCATAATATTTTGTGTAAAAGCTGGTGGATGAGCATAGGATTATGTTATAGTGCAGGGGTCCTCAAACTTTTTAAACAGGGGGCCAGTTCACGGTCCCTCAGACTGTTGGGGGGGCGGACTATAGTTTTAAAAAAATATGAACGAATTCCTATGCACACATCTTATTTGTAGTACAAAAAAACAGGAAAAAATACAATATATAAAATAAAGAACAATTTATTCACCATAAATGTATTAGTATTTCACAGAATCCCCTCATCTCAGAACCCCCCCATCACAGACTCTTCTCCATCACAGACTCTTCCCCCCCCCATCACAGATTCCCCTTAACACAGACTCCTCTCCATCACAATATACAAGAACATATTTGGGGGGCACAACATACAGTGCGTTTAAATTCAAGATGGTGCTGCTATAAGACCTACAAACAGTACAAAATATTTTACAGCGCACACATACAAGAATGACATTTCCTGCAGGGCTAGTTAAAAACGCCTGAACATATTCAAAAAATACGGGGGTTTGGTCACACTATATGGTCATATAGTGCTAAGCGTACTGCGACAAAGTACCCCGAATTAGTGGGAAAGACAAAGAGACCATAATTGCAGTGGCCGGGAATCGAGCCCGGGCCTCCCACGTGGCAGGCAAGAATTCTACCACTGAACCACCAATGACCATATAGTGTGACCAAACCCCCGTATTTTTTGAATATGTTCAGGTAGGTAGACCAGGTAGGTAGGAGAAGGGAGGAGGGAACATTTTTCAAGAAAAGTTAATGTTACAGTGGTTCTACACTTTAAAGGTTTTGTACCCTAATGCATTTTTTGGAGCTGTACTGTATGTGTCTATGGATGCACACAGCCTTGCTCAGGAGCACGCCCTTATGTATGTCCCCATAGCAAGCACTCAGCTTGCTATGGGGGCACATACAGGAGGGGAGGAGTGGAAAGGACCAGCGGGGGCCCCAGAAGAGGAAATAAGGGACCTCTCTGTGCAATTCCATTGCACAGAGCAGGTAAGTATAGCATCTTTATATTTTAATTTTAAAAATGAAGGTGTAAGTTTGAATTCTACTTTAAGGAAAGGCGAAAAAAAGATTGGTCTGGCAACAGGGTCTAGCTTTACCTACAGTACATCATTTTCACCGATGATGTAACCAACCAGAGCATATATAGTAAAAATTGAATAGACTATCAGTCAAGAAAAAAGTGTTAATGACCACTCAAATGTTCAAAACACTTACAAAATCCCTGAAATTTTTTTAGGAAAAGCAGTAAAAGCAGGTGGATATGTTATCATAGTTTTACTGATCCTCAATATGCAAAGCCTAAATGAAGATATATAGATGAAGGTACAGTTCAATAACTCTCTAGTGTATATGCTTCAAGATGTGTAATTTAAATTAGTGGATAATGCACAGCCAATGGCTAATTGGTTGATGTGGTTAACAACACTACTTTTCTTTTGTTTCAATTTTTACATAGTCAATGATTGTCTTTGTAAGAAAATTTCTAAAGAGGTGGATCCATGCACAAAAACGTGACTTAAGAACTGTATTGTCTTTAGATACGGCCTACATGAGAATATTTGTCAGTGACATCAATGACAATGCACCTATGTTCCCACTACAGAGATATGAGGCTAGTGTGGAAGAGGACAAAGATGTGGGTTATGTTGTAATAACTGTAAGCGCTGTGGATGAAGATGAAGGTGAAGTATGAATTTGTCTACTTATTGCGTGTTATATTACAAAATGGTCATTAATCTGTGGAAAGCTGAGATGTAAACTTTAGAACGCAGCCGGAGAGTTGTCTCCCTCATATTATAGACTGGGAGTACTCAAAAGGAATGACACCTTTAGTAGCTGGAGTAGGGAAACTTCATTGGGAACTATGTGGGAGAAATGTCCTCTCTCTGCGGTCCAAATAAAATATGCCAGTGAGAAATTCAATCCAATAAAGTTCACCTGCATTTAAAAATATTTTTTCTCTTAGTTTGTGTAATGAAATCCTAATAATACACAGGCTTTCCAAAATTAGCTTTTATATTAAAGCCCCAACAAACAATTTTATTTTAGTTTTGATTACTGTAGGGAAAACATTTACTTTCTAAATCTATTGCAGATAATTTCCCTAACTTCTGTGAGGCTCGTAAAAGAAATGAGGGGTATTGGTGTCACTGGGACAGAAAAGCACGGACAGCAAAAAAATTTTGTCAGGAGTAAAAGCATTACTCTTTTTACTAAAAATGTTTTTTTTTTTTTTATCTGTGTGCCTGTTGAAGAGATCTCCCATCAACTCCTCTCCTGGGAGGTAAATCTTGCTAATAAAGATGCAGACTGTAATAAAAACCTGACAGAGGTTTTAACTCCTACCTGCTATAGCCAAAGTTGGGCTGGAAATGACAGCTCTTCTTTTATATGTTGCTGGCATGTTTTAAAATATTTCTGCAATGTCTCCCACTGCTACTGAAACAGTAGCTTGTACAGGAAGAAATCAATACTGGAAGAGCAAATGTCATACATTAGGATCAGTGGTGCCAGTTTTACTAAATCTAAAGCTGTCCATTGACATTAGAGAGTAATCAGTCATTACACAAGACCTGAATGTTCTCAGTGTAAGCCCTCTGGTGTGGCCTCTGTTATTGTGTAAGCTTTAACAAAAAGCTTACACAAAAAAGTAAAAATAAAAATAATAATATTTGTATTCAGCTCCCTCTGATTCAATACTTTGTAGAACCACCTTTTGCTGCAATTACAGCTGCAAGTCTTTTTGGGATGTCTCTACCAGCTTTGCACATCTAGAGAGTGACATTTTTGCCCATTCTTCTTTGCAAAATAGCTCAAGCTCTGTCAGATTGGATGGAGAGCGTCTGTGAACAGTCTTCAAGTCTTGCCACTGAATCTCAATTGGCTTTAGGTCTGGACTTTGACTGGGCAATTCTAACACATGAATATACTTTGATCTAAACCATTCCATTGTAGCTCTGGCTGTATGTTTAGGGTCATTGTCCTGCTGGAAGGTGAACCTCCCCCCCAGTCTCAAGTCTTTTGCAGACTAATGCCCCGTACACACGATCGGACATTGATCGGACATTCCGACAACAAAATCCATGGATTTTTTCCGACAGATGTTGGCTCAAACTTGTCTTGCATACACATGGTGGCATAAAGTTGTCAGAAAATCCGATCTGAACGCGGTGACGTAAAACACGTACGTCGGGACTATAAACGGGGCAGTAACCAATAGCTTTCGTCTCTTAATTTATTCTGTGGCACTTTGTGCATCGGATTTGTGTACACACGATCGGAATTTAACCGATCGGATTTTGTTGTCGGAAAATTTTATAGCCTGCTCTCAAACTTTGTGTGTCAGAAAATCCGATGGAAAAAGTCCGATGGAGCCCACACACGGTCGGAATTTCCGACAACACGCTCCGATCGCACATTTTCCGTCGGAAAATCCGACCGTGTGTATGGGGCATAACAGGTTCTCTTCTAAGACTGCCCTGTATTTGGCGCCATCCATCTTTCCATCCATGTTTCACGGTGGGAATGGTGTGTTCAGAGTGATGTGCAGTGTTAGTTTTCCGCAACACATATAGCGTTTTTCTTTTAGGCCAAAAAGTTACATTTTGGTCTTATCTGACCAGAGCACCTTCTTCCACATGTTTGCTGTGTCCACCACATGGCTTCTCGCAAACTGCAAACTGGAATTCTTATGGCTTTCCTTCAACAATAGCTTTCTTCTTGCCGCTCTTCCACAAAGGCCAGATTTGTGGAGTGCACGACTAATAGTTGTCCTGTGGACAGATTCCCCCACCTCGGCTGTGGATCTCTGTAGCTCCTCCAGAGCAGTGTTAATTTCATCAACGAAAACTTTTTCGTCAAAGATTTCATCAGCGGCATTTTTACAGTGACGAAAATGAAATGAAAAGTACAGCACATTTTCGTCCACTGATGAAAACTATGACGAAAATCAGATCCGTTTTCATTAACGAATGAAAACTGGATAAAAATGTGAGGAGGGACGTTTACCCTTGTGAAGTAACTTCCGTTTTTTCAAGAAGCTCCGCCTGCTTCCCCAATCTGCTCCCAGCAAGCAAGTGCACTGTGACGAGACGACTGCCAGAGACAGTGAGAACAGCACTGTGCATTACAGGCCAGCCAGGCTGAGGCCTCCCGAGTCCCGACTCCTAATGAGACGACCGTGCCGCCAGGTGCCCAGAGAAAAGCAGACTGTGAGTGTATAGTAATAACACATAGCTCCCAACTGTCCCTGATTTCGAGGGACTGTCCCTGATTTGGAGCAATGTCCCTCTGTCCATCTTTCCTCCTCATTTGTCCTTCATTTTAGTCTGATCTATAAAGTTGTATATAAAATGCACTTTTTATCTTTCAAAAAGTGTTTCCCAGTGCTAATCCTTTTATCCAAATTCTAAATTGCTGCATTTGTAAATTTTAAAAGCCAATATAAAGGAATAGTAGTGGTGGAGCACTGTGCAGCATTACAGGCCTTCTCAGACCATCATCCAGAGCACTCTGCAGCATTACAGGCCTCCATTCCAGACAACCTATCCCAAAAAGCATACAAAGGTAAGCACAGTACACTTAACTCCACTTTTGTTGAGAACAGGCTTATCTGTGTACATTGCAGGGATTTTTTTTGGGAGTGATTTCATATTATCTCTCAGCTGCTGCTTTCCCAGAATTGAAGTATCTCACCAAAATCTATATAAAGAGATGTGGTCACTGGGAGGGGCACTGTCAATAATTTCCGTAGGGTGCCTAAAGGCCTAAGGCTGGCCCTAGGAAGGACCATACATGTTATATATTATAGAGCGACAACTTAGAGCTGACTGTGTGGGGTGAGAGAGAAAGTAAAATCAGAATAACTTGATTTTTTCCCCCCTAATTCAACCCCACAGATACATAAAACCTCGAATGACGGGCCAAGTCAAGGCAGTGCACCACCACAGAAAACTATTTGCACTGCTCTTTTAACTGTTTCAAAATACAAAATTGACTCTAAGGAGCAAGAGGCCACTGAGGCCAGGGAGAAGGCCATAACAAAATGGATTGTGTGCACCGGATTACCAGTCAATTTGATCTGCTGCTCTATGCTGCCTGTTTGGGGAGATGCTCTGCCTGGGTCTTTTGTGGCATTTTGAAAGAAACTGAAAGACTGCTTTGATGTGGATGATGCTTTTTCCACTTCCTGTGATTTTTCAATATTCTCCTCTTCTTACACATAATCTTCAGAGTCGGACAGATCCTCATCTTGCAAGTGAGGCAATGTGGATTTTCTTATGGAACAGGCACACTCCTCTGCCTTCTTAACCGCTTGCCGACCGCCGCACACAGATATACGTCGGCAGAATGGCACAGGCAGGCAAATGGGCGTACCTGTACGTCCCTTTAAATTTGTCGCCTAGAGGGCGCTAGCACGCCCACCGCGGGAATGTGCCCGCGGGTCTTGGGAACGCGATGTTCGCTGGCGGTCCGGGATTGCGGTGTGGAGAGGTAGAACGGGGAGATGCCTATGTAAACAAGGCATTTCCCGTTCTGCCTAGTGACATGACAGGGATCTACTGCTCCCTGTCATCGGGAGCAGTGATCGCTGTCATGTCAGTGGAAGCCCATCCCCCGCACAGTTAGAACACCTCCCTAGGACACAATTAACCCCTTGATCGCCCCTAGTGTTTAACCCCTTCCCTGCCATTGTCATTTACACAGTTAGTGCATTTTTATAGCACTGATCGCTGTATAAATGACAATGGTCCCAAAATGGCGTCAAAAGTGTCTGATGTGTCCACCATAATGTCGCGGTCACGATAAAAATCGCAGATCGCCGCCATTACTAATAAAAAAAAATAATAATAAAAATGCTATAAATCTATCCCCTATTTTGTAGACGCTATAACGTTTGCGCAAACTAATCAATATACGCTTATTGCGATTTTTTTTTACCAAAAATATGTAGAAGAGCACATATCGGCCTAAACTGAAAAAAAAAATTGTTTTTCTATATATTTTTTGGGGATATTTATTATAGCAAAAAGTAAAAAATATTGCTTTTTTTTTCAAAATTGTCGCTCTTTTTTGTTAATAGAGCAAAAAATCGCAGAGGTGATCAAATACCACCAAAAGAAAGCTCTACTTGTGGGAAAAAAAGTACATCAATTTTGTTTGCGTGCAACGTCGCATGACCATGCAATTGTCAGTTAAAGTGACGCAGTGCCGTATCGTAAAAAGTGCTCTGGTCAGGAAGGGGCGTAAATCCTTCCGGGGCTAAAGTGGTTAAGCAGTTCCTGAATATTCTCATCTGCCACATCCACAAGGGTTTTCACAGACCACAGAATTGACAAAAAAACAAGCAGCTGCTGCAAGCACTGGCGAGAACATTTCATCACTTACTTGGATCTAGGAATGAATGAAGCAAAACGCTGGTTCACATTCTCTTTCATTCCCTGTGCAATTGTGGTATGGTCTTGGTAGCTAGTGTTCTGTTTAAAGTCTTCAAGGTGGCTGAGAAGAGAGTAGATCTAAGAGGGCAGGGACATGGACATGGTGTCACTCTGGAGGGTTTTAGTATGTTCCCCTCTGCAAAAGGCAGCAGTAGGTCATGCAATGATCTGAGCTTTTTTCATTTAACTAGGGAGCAAGCTGTGTCCCATCCCATGTTATTTGTGATTTGGCAGACCAATTTTTTTCAGTTTAAGAAGTCTTTCGATCATGTTGAATGTACTAGTAGTATTACTTGACCAGAGTGTGGGGCAGCCATTTAAAAGAGTAAGGCCACAATGCTCCAATATCTTCAGTGTTGCAATGGAATGGAAGACCTAAAGACGGTCACTATTGATCTTGCTTTATCAAAGATTGTTTTAACATTTGCCTCCATGCACCAAACGAGACCACACATGGTGTCCGGTCCAACATCTTATGGGAAAAGTTTTACACGAGATACAAATAAAGTGGAAAAATAACAAAGATACTCCAGTAGAGCAGACAACCCCTAAGATCCTTAATTTCATATCCATTGGATAATTGACTGTAGTGTCATCATGTAAAAGAATAATAAAAATGGCTCACCACAGATCATTAATTTTGGACTCTTACAGCCACTTTCTGTCATGGGGGAGTCTTCCTCCCCACAGCTGGGTGGTTCCTCTGCTGCTGCTGTAGTTTGTTTAAATGCTGCCACTAAATTACTCTTATTGTCTGTTATAACACTTAGAATCTTCCTCTTTGGTATGTCCCACTCATGCAGGCATTTGTCCACAGTGATTTCATTGACTGTGCAGTGTGTGGGTGGGCTTTGGGCTACTTGCTCTCAACAAAAGAAAAGTAGCATGCACTTATAGCAAGGAATGAAGCTGTGACTCAAAAAAATCAATATTTTTTTGTAACAAAACTTTGCTTTACAGAATAAAGACCTTATATAATGGCTAAATCTGTGTCTGTGTAGTTTGTTCAAACCATAAATAATAACATGATATTAGGTGTTTTTTTTTTTACTCCAGGAGTGTATAATGAGTTTTAAAATTCTAGAGAAATGCTTAAAAAATGCATTATTTAACTAAACACATTCAATTTTAGTTGAATAAAATAAATTTATTTGACTAAAATGTACTGGAGATTTTAGTCGACTAAAATGTAATGGAGATTTAGTCGACTAAATACGGCTAAAACAATAGCAGAAGACTAAAATGGGACTAAAACTAAAATGCCATTTTAGTCCTAAGACTAAAACTAAATAGAAATTTGCTGCTAAAATTAACACTGCTACAGAGTTACATAGTTACATAGTTAGTCAGGTTGAAAAAAGACACAAGTCCAGCTAGTTACAAGACAAAGGGTTCCCCTGGGTGGACTTTTCCGGCACTTGCAAAGGCAAACAGGTGGGGTATGTAAAAAGTACTTTTTACATACCCCACCTGTTTGCCTTTGCAAGTGCCGGAAAAGTCCACCCAGGGGAACCCTTTGTCTTGTATCTATAGATTATTGGACGTGGCACGGCTCTTTCCTAAACTAGTTGGTCACCCCTTTTTCTGTTCAAGTCCAGCTAGTTCAACCAAAAAAAATCCAATCCAATATACACAATCCTTTGCCCACAGATCCAGAGGAAGGCGAAAAACCACAGCAAAGCATGCTCCAATTTGTTACAGCGGGGGAAAAAATTCCTTCCCGAACCCCCAAGAGGCAATTGGATTTTCCCTGGATCAACTTTACCTATAAATTTTAGTACCCAGTTATATTATGTACATTTAGGAAAGAATCCAGGCCTTTTTTAAAGCAATCTACTTAAAAAAAAAGTACCATGTGCCTCTTAGCTACTTCTCTGATTAATGCTCTCCTTGCCCAGCCTGTCAGTTTAGGTGGACGGCCATGTCTTGGTTGGTTTGCAGTTGGGCCATCCTCTTTCCATTTTTGGATGATGGACTGAGCAGTGCTCCGTGAGATGTTCAAAGCTTGGGATATTTTTTTATAACCTAACCCTGCTTTAAACTTCTCCACAACTTTATCCCTGACCTGTCTGGTGTGTTCCTTTGCCTTCATGATGCTGTTTGTTCACTAAGGTTCTCTAACAAACCTCTGAGGGCTTCGCAGAAAAGCTGTATTTTTACTGAGATTAAATTACACACAGGTGGACTCTATTTACTAATTAGGTGACTTCTTAAGTCAATTGGTTCCACTAGATTTTAGTTAGGGATATCAGAGTAAAGGGGGCTGAATACAAATGCACACCGCACTTTTCAGATATTTATTTGTAAAAAATAAAAAAATAAATATTCATAATTTTCCTTCCACTTCACAATTATGTGCCACTTTGTGTTGGTCTATCACATAAAATCCCAACAAAATAAATTTACGTTTTTGGTTGTATTATGACAAAATGTGGAAAAATTCAAGGGGTATGAATACCTTTTCAAGGCACTGTACCTGTTCCACTGCCTACCGCCTTTCCAATGTGAATACGTTTTTTTTGCCTTCAGCTCACTGGATAGTTCTGTATATACAGCAAATATATGATCAGCAGAACCAATAGATTAGGTTCTTTTAACAGAGATGCTGAGGATGCACAGGAGTGCAGTGATTATTATATTTGTTTGGTTTGCTAGTGTGAAATAAGGGACTGGGGCAGGGGAAATTCTCAGTAAAGCTATAAAAAGTTTAAAGAAGGTTTCCACAAAAAAATGGAAATCTTTTGTCTCTTCAATTGTTCTTAATGGGAGTGGTCAATCCATATTTGGATTTCAGTCCACTAAGCATTTCAGATAACAGAGGGTTGAGATTTCTCCATTCTTTCCTTTCGCATGGAGCCTTCGTTTCCATCTTATATTTCTCATATTAGTACTGTTTCTTGCAAAATATGAGCTTTCCAGATTTTAATTTTTAATACTTTTTCACAGGTGCCAATGCCAAGCTCAGATACCAGATCACCAGTGGAAATGTCAAGGGCATATTTGACGTGGAACCAGAGATCGGAGCAATATTTCTTACCCAGAGCCTGAATTATGAGCAGGACATGCTCTTTGAGTTAAGACTGGTGGCATCAGATGGTAAATGGGAAAATCACACTCTTGTGGTCATCAGCGTGGTCAATTTAAATGACGAGGCCCCGGTCTTCACACAGAATGAATATCATGACAGTATTCTGGAGGAACTGACAGAGCTCCCTGTACTGGTGCTGCAAGTAAGGACCCAAATAATTGCTGAACTTTTACTGTGAGTTTAAGAAATCTATACAGTGTGTATAATTTGTGTGCTGAGATCCCCAGCAGCATGCACCTAACCCCTAGCTTCCTAAAAGACTCTGTAGTCCCTTTTTCATAAAGGTCAGATTACTTATTAAACTGTCAGCCTGACTCATGGAATACTACTGTGCACAAAAAAAAATCTGAGCACTAAGGACTACTTACATATTGTCCCTGGGCTTGCTAGAGCTGATCTTTCTCCATTACCAAAATACAGTACAATGTCTTGTTCTGCACTGTACCTCTAAGTGGAGACAGCCATCTTGATAGAGGATCAGCGATTTGCTTCCTCATGTCAGAACTAGTGGGGTAATAGTGAAGAAGCTGCAGGATTATATGTAGAAATCACAGATCCACAGAATGGATGATGGATGAGCAAGCAGTAGGTGAGTTCTTTACCAATTTGTGGTATTGGTGAAGTGGACGTTTACAATCTGGTCATGTTCTTGTGTGGTGGGGATGCCTGGATCACAAGACTGACTGAACAGAACTTCGAATCCCTTTGTATAGTTTTTTGTGTGTATATAGTTCTATTTGGATGTAAACTATTTTATTCTAGCTAAATTCCTGGACTCACTTTTAAAAATATCTTTATGCACTAGATCTGTTTTTTTTCCATGAACCCGTTTCCAATTTGATTAACATAGTATTCTTTGTATTTTTGTTTAATGATAAAGAAAATAGCCACTCTTTTTTTTTCTTTTGTTTGTTTTGTCCAGGTTTCTGCTACTGATCCTGACCAAGAAGCAGATCAGAGTGCTCTTCGTTACTCCTTGCATGGTCAGGGAGCCAACAGTGAGTTCATCATTGATCAGTACAATGGAAAAATATATGTACAGAAAACTGTAGACCGAGAACAGAGAGCAACTTGGCGCTTCCTGGTTCTTGCCACTGATGCAAATGGTGAAGGTTTGACTGGATTCGCTGATGTGATAGTTGATGTTAAAGATATAAATGACAATCCACCAATGTTCCTGTGCACCTCTGATGGCTGCTTTGTGGGCTATGTACCAGAAAATTCCCCTGCAGATACTACAGTGATGGAGATGACAGCTTTTGACTTGGATGACCCAAAATCTGGGAAGAATGCCATTTTGACCTATAGAATTGTCCAGAATGTCAAAAATGAGATAAACCTTAATTTGTTTGGAATTCATCCTTCTACTGGCTCCATATACACTGTGCTGGGTTCTCTGGATAGGGAGAAGGAGGACAGATACCTGATTGTTGTAGAAGCTAAAGATGGAGGTGGCCTTTCTGGGACTGGAACTGCCACAATTATAGTATCTGACGTGAATGACCATGCCCCGGTATTCTCTCAGAAAATGTACACAGCCTCTGTTCCTGAATGTTCTAATGTTAACAGTGAGGTTACTGTTTTACATGCCTGGGACAATGATGAAGGGGAAAATGCAATGATGGCATTCAGCATTGCTGGAGGAGATGATGACCGCAAATTCTTTATAGAGACAGATAAGATCCATAAACGGGGGATCATTCGTCTCAGGAAAAAAGTGGACTATGAAAAACCCTACGAGAGATCATTTAATCTGACCGTAAAGGTTGAAGACATGGATTTCTTCAGTGTGGCCTACTGCATCATCCATGTTGAAGACTCAAATGATCATGCTCCAGTGTTCTATCAACATATGTACGAGTTGCCTCCAATGTCTGAAGATGTCTCCATTGGCACAACAGTGGTTCAGGTATCTGCAGTTGATTTGGATTCAGGAGTGAATGGTTTGTTCTCGTATCACATTCTGGACTCTTCTGATCCTGGTGGACAGTTCTTAGTTAATCATGATGGCCACGTTGTGGTCTCCAAGCCATTAGACAGGGAAGCATCTCCTTATCATCGGCTGGTGGTACTAGCCACAGACATGGGTGAGCCGGCCCTCACTGGAAGCGCAACCATTGTTTTCAGCCTTGAGGATATAAATGATAGTGCTCCTGAATTTGAAGTCCAATATAGCCCAATCATCTGGGAAAACTCAGAGTATCCCCATGTTGTACAAATAAACAAAACATCAACATTATTATATGCTAAAGACAATGACACAGCAGTTAATGGTCCCCCATTTTCATTCTTCTTGTTAAGTGACACTGTGGCTACTGGTGATTGCAGTCTGAAAGACTTTCACAATGGAAGTGCCATGATCACTGCTCTGCGCAGCTTTGACAGAGAAATACAAAAGGTGTTGTATTTTCCGATTGTTATTACTGACAGTGGGAATCCTCCTATCACATCAACAAATACATTGACAGTTGTAATCGGAGACAGAAATGATCATCCTCATTCTTCTGGACATATGGACTGTACGGTCTACTCATATAAGGGTAACAAATCTCAACTGCGCCTGTTGACAGGAAGCAGGGTTTCTTCTATCCCTTTACATATACAAAGGATAATGCATCCTAGATACTGTATTTATAAAGAATTATCAGTTATCAGCGAGGAGCTCTGCAAACCTTTTAAAACATAAAATATAAATGAAATGTATATACAGTAGGTCATGGAGCACCAAAATGTCTTCAGTTTTCTCTATAAACTGTTGTAAGCATGGGTGTCGCTAGTGCTGGGCAAACAATGCTTTTCCAACATGTCTAGCAGGGTTCCCCATGTCCTGACGCTACACCTGAGAAAACATATACCTGTGCTCAAATCTCAATAGCTTGAACATGTATTTAAACTATCAGGTGCCAAAGGGGTGTGACCACATATGAACACTACAAATTCTGGATGGACCCTTTGCACATTGCTATACACCCTTTCCAGCAAACTATGCAACGAAAAACAGGGATTTTTAGTTCATACATATTGCAATACATGTTTAAGCTGTTCTACTGCGTCAAAGTAATCCCTCTTATGGCCAGTCCTACACTGCGTTATCACTGCAAATGTTATGGAGGACACCATGCCAACATGGGGCATCAAGACATAAGATGGGGGGGAGCTACTAGATTCAGGTCTGGTCACTGACCTGCGTTACAACAGAGAAAAGACAGTGGACACCATGCCAACATGGGGCATACAGGCACAGTAATCACTGGCTTTAGACATAGCTACTCCACCTATCCGACAGGGATACAGTATCTTGCATAATACCTAACTGGACAGACTGACACTGTGCCAGTTTGTGAAATGTAAGCACAGAAGCAGGACAGAGCTGCCAAAATTGACAGGACAGGTGTGAATGAAAGGAATCTTTTTTGTCAGAGCAGAAGTAATTCTAATGCCCTGTACACACGGTCGGATTTTCCGACGGAAAATGTGCGATCGGAGCTTGTTTTCGGAAATTCCGACTGTGTGTGGGCTCCATCGGACTTTTTCCATCGGAATCCATCGAAAGTTTGAGAGCAGGCTATAAAACTTTCTGACAACAAAATCCGTTTGCGTCAATTCCGACTGTGTGGGGACAATTCTGACGCACAAAGTGCCACGCATGCTCAGAATAAATTCCGAGACGGAACTGCTCGGTCTGGTAAAATTAGCGTTCGTAATGGATATAGCACTTTCGTCACGCTGCAATGTTTTAAATTGTTTAATGCAGCGCACTCTCTTCTTCTTTATAATGCTAGAAGAATGAAGTTGTTTTGCTGCTCATATTCACACAGACTTCTCACAAACGTCTTTCTTTATTATTTATCGTGATTTCATAAATATAATATTTTTATTTGTCACATCTCCCGAAAAGAATTAAATTTTTTGATGTTTTTAGATTTTGCTTTTTTTGTTTTTATTTTTTGAAATCCTGATCTTGTTATTTTTTGTATAATTTTTTTTAACTCCAGAAAAGTTTTGGGTGTGTTTTGTGTGTCAAGTTACCACAACACCATTATTATCTTGTATTATTTTATCTCAAGGAGGTTGCTTGGTGTTGGTGTCCCTTGTTAATTTCACATTTTAGTTTTGAAATGTACCTGCCTCCTCACAAACAAACTGTCCTTTTTGAAGGAAACCACACATAGGCGAGTATAATAAAACAAACCAAAAAATTCTTAAGGGGTCATAACCAAAGAAAGAGGGAGGCATCGCTGGAGAAACAGCAGAAATTGGCGAAGCCTTTGGCCCCCAGGGCACACATCAATTATTTTACTGCAAAATTGGTGGCCTGAGGAGTCCATATATAAGGGAGTACAATCTGGACCAGAAGTCCAATAGATCATGAACAGCAGCAGATGACATGTATTATCCCCAGGCTGTGGTCATACAAGAGCCTGCATCTTTTGTCAGACCAGACTGAACCCAGGCCATCACTTTCTTGTCTTCCTTACACGCTTCCTTCCAGGCTGTGTCTGTGGTGTTGGAGGTGTGGCAGGAGGAGGAGGAGGATGATGCAACTCACTCAGGTGGATATTGGGTGTGATTTCGCCCCTCAACCCCTTATTTAATGTTTTATAAATGATTTCCTCACACATGAGGCCTTGGCCCCCCTGCATGTCCTGCAGTTTTGTGGCAGCCATGCAGGCAAAGGCCTCTTCACGAGTGGGGGTGGCTCTGAGGGACGCAGAAGCCTCCTGAATCAGCCTGAGCGATGACTCCTCCACGTTACTCCCCTTCCTGGGTCTTTTGTTTGGAAGGCGGAGGGGAGGGACCTGCGATTCTGTGAGGCTCCTACTGGGCCCTGCCGCCTCCTGGCTGCCACTTACCCCCGCCTCCTCCTGGCTGCCACTAACACCCGCCTCCTCCTGGCTGCCACTAACAACCACCTCCTCCTGTGTGCCACATTCCACAGCCTGCTCCTGGCTGAGGTCTTCCTGTGTATGAAAAAGGGACATAGTTTTATTTTTTTCTTCATCAATCACACACAATTTTCACCTCATGACTGTTGCAAATTGAATGTTAACAAATATAAAAGACTATCATTCTGAGCCCAGCATTTTTCATTCTTGTCCCAATTATTTTTGCCCACTACTGTCTAGTGATATGTAAACCACTTTATTAAATCAGCAATTAGTGATCAATAATAACATCTAGTAAACATCATTTATTTATTGACAGGAAATATGTTGAACAATGCTATACCTGGCTCAAGCTGGGCTCCTCCACTTCTTCCTGGCTGGAAGGCCCAGGTTGGACATCGGAAGCCTCAGCTTGGGTGAAAGATAGGGTGGAAGGAAGAGTGGAAGGAAGGGTTGAGAGGGATTCCCTGTATTCAGTCTGGTCTGACAGAAATCGCAGTCTCTCATAGTACCACAGCCTGGGGACATAAACGTCATCTGCTGCAGCTCCGGATCTCTGGGAATCCTGGACCTTCTTGCGCTCCCTAAGATAAGTGCTCCTCAGGCCACCAATTTTGGCTTTTAAATAGGGGATGGTTGCCGTGGGGACCACCGGCTTCACCAACTCCAGCAGTTTCTCCAGTGCTGCCTGCCTCTTTTGTTTATGATAATAATGTGGGTGTTTGACCTGCCACAGACAGGGCAGCTCCCTGTATTTGTCTATAAACAGGGGGAGGAAGTTGTGATCATTGAAGCCATCCATTTTATCTGCAATACACAATACAAACCCTAATGTCAGGCTAAAGTCTCCTAATCTTGTCCCAATATAGGCCTCAATCTATAAGCAGTATAGGCCCAAGTTTAAATGTTACCTTCGTTATCACGATCGGCGCTTCCGATACTCCTTCCTCTGCTCACAGATCGTACGTACGACGCACACGTGTTACGCTTTATATACACTGCGCATGCGTGAAACTCCGCCTGCCCCTGATGTTCTTTCTAGTTTATTGCCCACCCCTTCTCGTTTGGCGCAGTGGGGAAGAGCACATGGCGGAGACACAGCAGGTGCGTGCTAATAGCAGCAACGAGGAGCAGGAGGAAAGGCCGGAGCCAGAAACGTCACGATCCCGGAGGAGATTTAAGGCATTAAATATGTCCTTTGTGGAGATGGTGGAGATGGTCGACATATTGAAGAGGGCCGACTATGACGGCAAGTATGGACCTTACCCCAACCCCAATGTCAGAAAGGCCAAGATCATAGCGAAAGTTGTGAAGAGTCTGCACAGAAATTTTGGGGTACGGCGATCCAAGGATCAACTGAGGAAGCGATGGTCGGATCTCAAAATCAGGGAGCATGATCAGTATAGAAGGATCAGGAGAGTGCTGCAAAAAAGTAAGTAGTTGTCCTGTGTTCCTATTCTTTATTTTTCTAACGTTCGTGCTGCTCCATGTGCTTTTCTTTAGTGTTGTACATTTTAAAATGGCAACTTTCATGTTCATGGACACATTATTCGTTCGTAGGAAACATTGTTCGTTCGGCCAATAAAACACCTTGTTTTGTCCAGATGCAGTTCAATACATTTTTTATGCCCTACTTCTCCTAAAATAAGTTTGTTGTCTAGATGGGTTTGTAACTAGAATGAAATGCAAACTAGATTCTGTGTAAGGAGAGGACACTCAGCAGCTGTTTACATATCTGGACGCTGGCGCACTAGTGTGGGACAACAGAACACCCTTTTTATTAGGGGGCCCCACACAGGTGCGCCATCTGTGAAGCTTGTACAAAACAGGTAAGTATTCAAGCTTTACAAAGGTCCAAAAATATTTCTTCATCTTGGAACGCTGCCAAAACAGACAATTGTACCCCACTTCTAAGCAATGTTTCATATTCCTATTTCTGCCATCAAATACCTGTGTGCTAAGTATACCTATTTTGGTTCACATAGGGAAGAAAAGACTTGGAGGACACCACTCTTTGGAGAAGACCACGGACCCCCCACCTCAGGAAGAACGTGAAATTACCCAAACCCAACCAGAGGAGGAGGAAGGAGACGTTGTGGAAATTGTCTCCACAACAGGTGAGTGTCTGCGACCACAGCTTCAGGTAATAGATGGATGCCTTCATATTTATAATACATGGTGTGTTATTTTTTTTTCTTTTAGGTGATCGTGATGTTGTGGAAGAGGAATGTCACTTCACCAGTGAAAGTGCCTAGATCCTCATCGGGGAGATAATGGGGTGTAATAGGGATTTGGAAAACATCAAGAAAAACATCAATGATGTTCAAAACAAAATGAAGAACATCATTGATGTTTTAGGGAGAATTTAAAACACCCAGAAATCCCTAACTTATTGCAGCTTTATTTATTGTTATTTTTATGACAAATTTTTGACATATTCTAGTAAAGCCAAATTTTGAAGATGCACACAGTGTGTCAACATGTGCTATCTGCCATCACGGGAGATCAATGTACGCGTTTTGTGGGTGCAACCCCTTCCTCAATAATACAGTAGCTGAGAGGAAGGGGTTGCACCCACAAAACACGTCCCTTGATCCCCCACGATGGCAGCTAGCACATGTTGACATTAGGCAATTTGTGTGCATCTTTCAAAATTTTTCCAGAGGTGACTTCACCCCATCTGCTGAACGCAATATCAAACACAGTTTATAAATACCCATGTCTGATATTGCCTTCACTTTCTTGAAAAAGTTGAACTTTGTAAGTTCCAGAGTTGTGTATTTTTTTATGATTGTAAACATGCCTGTTTTACCTTAATAAAAGGCAATTTCTACAAATTTTAATGTGACCCAAAAAATTGTTAGACAACAAACTTGTTGGTTTGTTCAAAAAAACTTTTAGAAATGCACATGTGATTGTGCTTTGATTAAAAAAGATTGATAATCAACAATGTGTGGCTTCTTCTTTCAATGCTCAAAAGCATTTTTTAGAGTAAAGTTGGTGTTTTCAGTGGCAATGGTGGTTATTTACTAAAGGCAAATCCACTTTGCACTACAAGTGCGATTTTAGTGCAGTCTCAAGTGCACTTGTAGTGTAAAGTCTATGTTCCTTTAGTAAATAACACCCAACAGTGCTTTCTAATTTTCCACAATCACGCCATTCTCAGGACTCCACAAATTTAGGGCATGGTGTTGAAAATTATTATTATTATTGTCAGTAATGCATTACATACATTCACAATAAAAACAAGGTGTGTGTGTAGCAGACCCACAACATAAAAATTAATAGTTAGCCGAAGAAGAGATTGTCACCTCATGTGTCAACGAAATTTCGTTTGCACTGTTGAAGAAAAAGGCCAAAAAATTAGACCATTAATAAAAGATAACCGAGGAGACAGCTAAAAGAAAGCCAAGCAGGAAATCAAAGCAAATATTTGTTCAGTTTAAAATATATTTTTATTAAAAAATGTCTCAGACATTGCCTGGCATATCGATGGCCCCACTAACCGCAAAGTATTCCATGTATCTTATACGCACCTCACGGGCACTCTGGGGGGGCAAGCCAGGACGGCCAGCTTGAAGCGCCATCAGGGTTGGTTCATTAATATTAATTCCGGCATCAGGCCCAACTGAGCCAGCATAGTTCCAAGAATTTCTCCTTAAAAAGTTGTGGAGAACACAGCAACACAGGATGATGTGATTCAGTTTATATTCCGCCATGTGTATGGGTGTAAGAAATAGGCGGAACCGGCTGGTCATTATTCCAAACGTGTTCTCCACCACTCTTCTGGCTCTGGCCAGCCGGTAATTAAAAACCCTCTGGTCCGGGGTGAGGGTCCTCATAGGGAATGGCCGCATAAGATCGTCCCCCAGCGCAAACGCTTCATCCGCAACGAAGACGAATGGGAGTCCTTCCGCATTGTCTTCTGGAGGTGGCAAGCCCAAGCTGCCATTCTGGAGATACCTGTAGAAATCCGTGTGGGCGATGACTCCACCATCTGACATCCGGCCATCCTTCCCCACTTCCACATACAGGAACTCATAAGTAGCCGACACCACCGCCAACATCACAATACTATTGAACCCCTTGTAATTATAATAGTATGACCCCGAGTTGGGTGGTGGGACGACGTGGATGTGTTTCCCATCAATTGCCTCTACACAGTTAGGAAAGTCCCACCGCTGGGCAAAGTGGGAGGCCACAGTCTGCCATTCCTGTGGGTTGGAAGGAAACTGTGGAGTCAAACAAGAACCAAAAATTCATCATTTTGCACATAAACATTGAAAGCAGATTAGACACAAACATTCTTGGCCAACATCAGTATAACATTTATTTTAGGGAGTATTTAAAGAAAAAGGTATAAGGTCCACCTATCAGATTCCTCCCCCCCCCCTCTCATGGGCGATTCAAAAAATTTTTTTGGGGGGGAGATGTTTTGGACAGGTAACCCTCTCCACTTCATTGAGAGATGAATGCCTAAATAATGTGTATTACTTTGGCCAGCCCCTCCTTACTTACACTATTGGCAGCCCACTGGACAGGTAAGAAGTGTCATAATACAAAGATATAAATACACACTGTACACATTTTAGCACATTTTTACATTCTGCTATTACCTATCAAGATAATAATATAATCTCTTACATAGGTTACAAAAACTTGAAACAGTACCATTTGAAAGTATTCAGGCAGGCCCATGCTTTGGGGAATCCATCCATAAATCTGACCACAAAAGAGGTAGGTATAGTGTGTATGGTTTTGGCAAAGTCAGCAGATAGATTGGTATCAGCTGAGTTAGCAGTTGGGGGGAGGGAGGGTTCCAAATGAATTTAAAGCACAAAAAACATTTTTAAACATTTTAGGGGGTATTTAGGGTAAAGCACTACTATGGAGCTGACAAAATACATTGTTAAGTGACTAGACGAGGTGGATATAGGCCCAGGAGAGCATGCTGGGGAGGTAAGTGAAGGCAAATATGCATGAAGGACAAAAAAAAATTGTAAAATAAAACCAGCATGCATGAGGACAAAGGGGACATTCACAGCATATTACAATCATGGTAATTAGGGAATAAGGGAAGAAATACATTACATTAGCAAACATTAAATACAATAAAATGTTATGTTAAAGGATAAAAATCTTACCTTAATATAGTCCTTCTGCAGGACCTGGATGATGGCAGAACAGGTCTCTGGGATAATGATCCCCAGAGCCTGGAGAGAGATGCCTGTCGAGAACTTGAGGTCCTGCAGGCTTCTCCCAGTCGCCAAGTACCGCAGGGTGGCGACTAGCCTCTGCTCCGCAGTGATGGCTTGCCTCATGCAGGTATCCTGCCTGCTGATATAAGGGGTCAGCAAAGCCAACAAACGGTGAAATACGGGGTTCGTCATCCGGAGAAAGTTCCTGAAATCGTCAGGATTATTCTCACGGATCTCATGGAGCAAAGGTTTGTGACAGAATTGGTCAAGCTGGAGCAACCACTCCTCCTCGCCCTGTTCATGGACTGGGCTTGTGTCAAAGTAAGAACCCCAACACCAAGCCCCCGCACAGCACAAACTCTACGATGAGTACGTACACGCAACATGGCTAGAAAACGGTCGGCTGGTCAGAACGAAGTAACAGAACGCACTGAAGAACAGCAAGGCCTGTGAAGAGCGACCTGAAAATCAATAACGAGCGGACAAGAACACAATAACAAATCAATTGGAACTCGCTGTACGCACTGAAGACCAGATACAAACCTACAAGCACAAACTGAACACCAGAAATACGATCTGAAAACCACGAGTCTGAAAAAGCGCGAATCGTCTCTCACCAAACTTTTACTAACACGAGATTAGCAAAAGGATCCCAAAGGGTGCCGCGCTTGGTATTGAACTGCCCTTTTATAGTCTCGTCGTATGTGGTGCACGTCACCGCGTTCTTGACGTTCAGAAATTCCGACAACTTTGTGCGACCGTGTGTATGCAAGACAAGTTTGAGCCAACATCCATCAGAAAAAATACATGGATTTTGTTGTCGGAATGTCCGATCAATGTCCGACCGTGTGTACAGGGCATAAGAGATGAGAATGACATCACAACCAGCATGCATTGCATAAAGCTTTCTATTGCATCAAAAGTGGTGGAATTCAAGAGAAAAATGTATGCAATACACACTGGTTGTGCCATTACCCTTTAGTCCACCTGGAGCAATATGAACTGGTATATGTTGGACAAGCTGTTAGTTTTTTTTTTTCATTACCACAGATATTTAGATGTCAAATTACCAAGTACAGATAGACAACTAATTATGGTGTGTAGGCATAAACTTGATGTTCCAACATAGCAATGTCAGTATTATACCATAATTATTTACACCCAGCTACAAGTATTAAAAAGCAAAAGAGAGGGGTAGTGGGACTTTAAATGAGGCATGGGTAGGTCTTTGAAATAGTCTAGGATACCTTATATTAAATTAACTGTCACCACCCCTTAAGGGGCTTATAAGCTGTATAGCCATAGAGAATTGCTAATCAAAGAAATGCATAGACATCAGTTCATGAGTAATAATATAATAATAATATATTGCATCATAATATACAATACATAAATCATGCACATTGAGGCATAATAAAAATAGTAGTCATGTTGATAGAAACGCTGTTTATAAACGCTGTTTATAAAATAATTGATACAAGCAATCACAGTTCTAAAATGGATATACAAAAAAGGTGAACAAGGTATTCCGAATAACAATGTTAGTATGTATAAATGGTATACGATAGAATTCATAGATGAACCAAACTTGAAATGGCAACCCTGAGTGTAGACTCTACGCGTTTCATGGCGTTTAAAGCCAATCATCAGGAGTGGGATGCATCAAGAGATGACTAGGAAAATAAATAAAACAAATAAATAAATAGATCATTGGAGTCTCGATTAAAATCATGCTTACACAAGGCAAAGCAGGTATTTTAGAATATATAAATGCACATTACCTTTTGGCAACAACCCAGTACAAAACCCAACAGTCCAATTGTGGAATAATGAAGGTGGCCCTGAGAGAGCTGTCTCCCCCGGGGTTGAGGCCAAGGACACACAAGGCTAACCCCCAAACCGAAAGTCTCCATGGGGGCTGGAGAATCGGAGAGGGGGTGGAAGACACCCATTTCCCTCTTTGACCTGTCATGCCCCACTTCACTAACGCAACTACTCAATCTGGGTTTTATAGTCCCAAGAGCTAATTCTTACGCTGGCATCCGCTTTCTTATTTCCCCTTCATTTGGTCCATTCAGTAACCTACTCGTTCTCTGGATCACTGGTTATTTCAATTTAGTCTCTACCCTCTGTTAGTTCAGAGATACAGCCCATTCTTTATCTCTTCCCTTTGTTTTTTCCATTGCCTGTTTGGCACGCCCCACCCACAGGGCGGGTGGTCCGTTTTGATTGATCTCTCTTCCCCCGGGGTTGCGATGCGCCCAGCTCCTTCTCCCCCACCCATCTCTTTAGCGATGGGGGCGGGGCTGGATCTTGGCGCATCGGCGTCATGCCCAGCATGCCGCAGGTGCGGTGTCCTCCCGACGCCGACCTGCGTGATTATGCTCCCTCCATCCCACCTAGGCTTGATGGGCGGGGATGAACCGCCGCTGAGATCTCTGTGCCTCAGTTGGTTGTCTGCCCCATCTATTTCTTTGGCCAAACGTGATTGCATGACGTTGGCTGGGACACGCCCTCAGGCTGAGGATACAAAGGTCGGGATGAGCCGGCAGTTCATTCCACACTTTTTCTCAGGAGGAGAGGATATATGGGTCTTCATCCACACCTCAGGTAATCAGGCTGTTTCTCTTCCCATCATCACTATCACACATCTATTCACATCATGCTTGATTTCTCTTTATACAGGTGTGCATTATTTATTTATTTCTACGCCTCTCATTTAAATACCAATACATTGGCAACATGCTAGTATACATTATTTATATATATATCTTTTGTTTGTTGGTTCTCACCACCCAGTTATTTTTGGGGCAGGTGTCAGACATACACTCTAGTGCCAGTTTGGTTTTACACATCCCCATCTCTTTGTTACACATCTCCTCCTCATTATCCTTTTTTCTTTCATTTATTGCAGAACTTCATCTGTGGCCCATACATGTATGCCTCCTTCAAATCTCATCTTGGGTTCACCAAACCAAACGTACAGAACTCAGTGCCTTTCATGGAAACACTCTCACTGCACCTCCGAACAACACCTCAAGACATCGTTCACATACTACTATGCTACAGACCACCAGGACCAAAGACCAATCTCCTCACACCGCTCACTGAATTCTTCTCGATGCACACCTTGAAAACCAAAAACCTGCTGGTACTTGGGGATTTTAACCTGTGGGCAAACTCTGCCCAAGACCCCACTGCAACCGCCTGCGTCAACCAAATGGAAGAACTTGGCCTTCAACAACTGATAAACTCTCCCACGCATGGTTCAGGACACACCCTAGATCTCATCTTCAAACAGAATATGGACATCAACGTATTTGACAACACACCGCTACCATGGACGGACCACCATGCTATCAAATTTAAAATCACCACTAACACCATCCTGCAAAAACAGAAACACGTAACAGCAACACACTGGAATAGATCTCAGAAGAAACTTCACTCTGATCTCTTCAAAACTACATTATCGAGCAAAATTCTCTTGCTAAACTCAAACCTCTCAACAGAACAAACGCTCAACTCCCTAAACAATGTATTACTACAAACAGCAGACTTCGTGGCGCCAAAACGTAGAACACTCATCCGCAAAAAAAACTCTAGCTGGTTCAACGGTACTCTCACCCTACTCAAGCAAGAACGTAGAAGAGCTGAAAGAGCATGGAGAAGAAATCCTACCAAGGAAAACCATGCTAACTACAAAGCACTCACGGGGAAATACCACAAGGCAATCTTCAAAGCCAAAAAAGAACATTTCTCAGACACCATCTCATCCGCCTTAAACCGTCCGCGGGAACTGTTCAAAATAGTGGCTCAGTCTATGAACCCGACCTGCTTAGAGCCCCCAGAAAACGATACTCAAGAATTCTGCAATGAGTTATCAGATTTCTTCATCGACAAAATCGACAACATTCAGAAATCAATCTATCAGAAAACAACGATCACCCTCACTGAACCAAAGCAAAAAGAGGATATCGACACAAACATCACTCAACCACCGAATTTCATTTTGTCCCCAATCACCATAGACACAACCAAAAACATCATCAGAAGCCTTCGAGACAGCACATCACCGAACGACATCATCCCCACTAAACTGCTTAAAGAATGTTCCGACATCTTGGCTCCTATCCTAACACAGCTCATAAATCAATCATTCAAAGAAGGGACTGTGCCAACCTCCCTCAAGCAAGGCATCGTCAAACCTCTGCTAAAGAAAGCCAATCTCGACCCTAAGGACCCTAACAGCCGCAGACCAATAACTAGCCCCAACGCCATCTCCAAGATTATGGAGAAAGCGGTAGTACAACAGCTACAACTCCACCTGGACACACACCAACTCCTGGACCCTCTGCAATCAGGCTTCCGCCCAGGCCATGGCACAGAAACAGCACTTCTCAAAATATGGGATGATGCCCTTGAAGCAGCAGACGACGGAGAACAGAGTCTCCTGGTACTGTTAGACCTCAGCGCAGCATTCGACACAGTAAACCACAACACTTTACTCGTCCGCCTCGCTGAAGTAGCAGGAGCAACAGGTTCTGCTCTAAAATGGTTTACATCCTTCCTAGAGAATCGCTCCCAGACAGTGAAACTAGGTACATTCACCTCGGAAACCCGGGCAGTCTCCTGCGGAGTCCCTCAAGGATCACCCTTGTCACCAGTACTATTCAACATATACATCCGCCCACTTCTCAATATCATCAGGAAAACTGATCTTTGTTTCCATTCATACGCTGATGACACCCAACTCTACCTTCGTATCAACGGACAAAAAGACCTTCATCAGCAATTACAGAAATGCCTCTCCTGAGGACTGGATGACCACTAGCTCCCTCAAACTCAACGGATCAAAAACAGAACTTCTTCTCCTACAAGCTAACAAAAATTCCAAAATAAAGACTACATGGACACCTCCCACCATCCTTGGACAGACCATCTCCCCAAGCACCAAAGCCAAGAGTCTCGGTGTCATTTTTGACTCAGGAATGACAATGGATGCACAAATAGGATCAGTGGTGAGCGGATCCCACCATCTCCTCCGCCAACTACGTAGACTCATCCCCTTCATCCCAGAAGAGGACAAAGCGGCAGTTGTGGGAACAATCATCAATTCCCGACTCGACTACGCAAATTCGCTCTACGTAGGACTACCCCAATATCAGCTTGCGCGCTTACAACTCATCCAAAACACGGCGGCAAGACTGTTAACAGGAAAAAAACCCTGGGAATCCATCTCCCCCTCCCTAAAGAGCCTACACTGGCTAACCGTGAAGAAACGGATCACATTCAAGACCCTCTGCCTCACCGACAAATGCGTACAAGGAAACGCCCCACCATATCTCCGCGAGAAAATAAAACACTATACACCGAATCGCAGTCTTCGATCAGCTAACCAAAACCTCCTTACCATTCCCAAATACCGCTACAAAGCAAAGGGAGAACGAAGATTCGCAGTCCAAGGACCTTGACTATGGAATGCTCTTCCTACCAACATCCGCATGGAAGAAAACCACCAGGCCTTCAGAAAAAAACTAAAGACCTTCCTTTTCTGAGAAGCTGACATCAGAGAATGCATCCAGCGCCTTGAGGCGATTCAGTTCGCATTTGCAGCGCTTTATAAATCATTCATTCATTCATTCATTCCTACTTTGGAAGTGTGTTTTGGCTGTCTGGCTCTCTCTTTGGCTGCTGTTCCTCTCCACCCCCTCTCCGATTCTCCAGCCCCCATGGAGACTTTCGGTTTGGGGGTTAGCCTTGTGTGTCCTTGGCCTCAACCCCGGGGGAGACAGCTCTCTCAGGGCCACCTTCATTATTCCACAATTGGACTGTTGGGTTATGTACTGGGTTGTTGCCAAAAGGTAATGTGCATTTATATATTCTAAAATACCTGCTTTGCCTTGTGTAAGCATGATTTTAATCGAGACTCCAATGATCTATTTATTTATTTGTTTTATTTATTTTTCTAGTCATCTCTTGATGCATCCCACTCCTAATGATTGGCTTTAAACGCCATGAAACACGTAGAGTCTACACTCAGGGTTGCCATTTCAAGTTTGGTTCATCTATGAATTCTATCGTATACCATTTATACATACTAACATTGTTATTCGGAATACCTTGTTCACCTTTTTTGTATATCCATTTTAGAACTGTGATTGCTTGTATCAATTATTTTATAAACAGCGTTTATAAACAGCGTTTCTATCAACATGACTACTATTTTTATTATGCCTCAATGTGCATGATTTATGTATTGTATATTATGATGCAATATATTATTATTATATTATTACTCATGAACTGATGTCTATGCATTTCTTTGATTAGTAATTCTCTATGGCTATACAGCTTATAAGCCCCTTAAGGGGTGGTGACAGTTAATTTAATATAAGGTATCCTAGACTATTTCAAAGACCTACCCATGCCTCATTTAAAGTCCCACTACCCCTCTCTTTTGCTTTTTAATGCTCATACAGGGATGGAGACATGGTTATGGTAACTGTGGGGCCCAATCAGGTCAACTGCTTTACAACCCAGCTACAAGTAATTTTTGAGGACCTTTCTGATATACAGTATGTAGATATGGCCATTGTAAAGATTATTTCTTTATTGTACTTTTGATCACACATTGACCTTATTGACATTGCACTTAAAGAGGAAGTAAACCCTCAGCAAAAAAACGAAAAAACAAAAATCCCTGCAAGACAAAGGCATAATTAGCTAGTATGCATAGCATACTAGCTAATTATGTATTACTTACCTCAGATCGAAGCCCCCGCATCGGTCCATGTCTCCCCTTCGACCGCCGACATGCTGTCCCAGAGTGACTTCCAGGTATCGCGGCTCTGGAGCTGTGATTACCCGGAGCCGCGATGACGTCACTCCGCGCATGCGTTAGAAAGTCCGTCAAAAGTCCGTCGAAAGTCCGCTGAAAAGTTTGTCGGACCAGTCCAGTCGAAAAGTCCGTCCTTGTGTACCTGGCATAAGAGCCCTTATACACTGTGCCGCCTAGGGTGTCAGCGGTAAAGCAGCAGTTTACCGTCGCTTTAGCGGCGCTATTCGCCCGCTAGCGAGAGCGGTTTTAACCCTCCCGCTAGCGGCCGAAAAGGGGTTAAATCCGCCTGCAAAACGCCACCAGAGTGACGTTTCGCCAGCTCGGGCTTTCACACTGGAGTGAATGGAGCGGTTTCGGGCGGTTTGCAAGCGCTATTTTTAACGCTATAGCGCCTGCAAAATGCTCCAGTGTGAAAGGGGTCTCAGTGTCACCACTGGGGGCTGTATGGAGCACGTACCTTCTCATACTTTGCTCAGAGTCACGCTGTGTCACAGAAGCAGCAGACTTATTTCCTCCGGCTAGCAGGCAGACCTCCGGTAAGTTTGGGGGGTTTTGCTTCCTCCAGACACCCCCACCTGGGCTGAACTCTTCCCCTCTTCATGAGGCAGAGTATAAGGGGGAACTAAAAAAGATCGGCAATGCCATTTTCTTTCACCGCCCCTACTCGGCGGCGGCTTCCAGCTCTCCTCTGTGCCATTCCTCCCTCACTCACAAGCCGATCCTGTCGGGAAAACTCTTTTTTGAAAGAGAAAGGAGGGGGCGCGATGCGTCGGTGGGGGCAGGGCTTAGCACAGAGTTGGCATCCTCCAACGTGGGAGTGTGTTTAAAAAAAAAAAAAACTCCATTTGTGCTGGCTGCAAAATTGTCAGAGAGACATAAGAGCAAAGAGGAGCATGAAAGAGGTTTTGGTGACACAGGCATTTCCTATTTAACACATTTACTATTTGCATCAGGCTGAGCATTAATAGCAGTGGCAGTGGCTGGACTATTGCTCAAGCAGTGGATGTGATTTCTTCTGGTAGTACCTCTGCTTTGTGCATCTGGCTAAGGTCAGAAGGGGGGGAGTGAAACACCCCCAAAAAAAGAGCTAAGAGTGTCTCCCTCAAGCTCTGGAAAGCCTACTAATCTCTACAAATGGCATCCTCCCCTGAGAGGGGGTGGCTGGTTAGAGTGAGCATCGGGGCCATGAATTGTTTGCAACTGTTTTCAGCACTGCAGCCCCTGTTTATTTTACTAAAAAGATCTTTTTTCCTCAGCCATGATAGGTTTTAAAAAAAAAAAAAAACTTTAGCGACTTTAATCGCATCCCAGTGTGGGTCAAAATGCGACAGGTTCTCTTCCATTACCCTGGACCCTCAAACTGAGGAACTAGTGGCAGGAGAAGTCAAATTTACTCAGGGGACCGTGGTGAGGCTGATGACTCTTCTGAGCTGTCAAATGTGGGAGAATCAGCTGGTTTCAATCTTAAGATTGATGGTGCAATTTCTTGCTGAATGGTCCACTCCACATTTATGTACCCTTAACTGGGTGTTTGGGTTCACTAAAGCCTCCTCAAGCTGTGCATACCCTTTCCTGTTCATTCATTGTTGGAAAAGCTTTTTTGTATCTGAGAGGATCACCCAGATAAGCATTATTTTCCTTCCTAAAAAGTTTTCACACTTTATCCTATGGTAGAGGAAATTCACTAAGTAGGGTATACCAGCAATTAATGCTGCTATATTCTCTGTGAATAAGAGTTTGACTTGTCCGGCAATGCTCAAATGCTTAGGGATCCAACAGATAAAAAGTTGGAATTCCTATTAAAAAGAAAAACACTTTTTTCTCTGGCGCTGACAGTAATTGCTTAATCGTTGAGAGACCAGTTTAAACAGGTGTTCAAGGTTATCCTGCTCAGCAGGCCCAGGATCTGGCAGCTTTATGTTTGCAATAGTTGCTATGAGAGATTCTGTCCTTCAGGCCTTGCGCCCTTCGCTAAGCACCATGCAAAAGCTGCTGGCTAGTCTTCCTTTTTGTGCTGAAACAGCTATTTGGGGATGTTTTGGATAATACATCCAAATAAATTCTAGTGGAAAAAGTACCCCTTTTTGCCATTTAAGAAAAGGAGTAAATGTATTTTTGTTTTTAAAGCTCCTTCTGTGCATCAGCCTCCAGGCAGTCACGACGGCTTCTGCCATCAGGTTCAAAAGGTAATCCTCAGGGTTAACCCCAGGGACAAAAGAGGTCTTTGGGGAGAAAACCTACAAGATACTAAAGCTTCCTTATAAGGAGGCATCCCCGCTCGCTCAATAGGGGAAATTCTTCTGCAGTTCTCAAGGATCTGGCAGGAAGAGTGTCAAGACGAATAGGGGACTTCCTCAATAGCTCCAAGGTATAAACTGGAGGTCCAAGAGTTCCCGTCTCCTCGTTTTCTCAGACCAAACGTTCCTAAGGATCCAGAGAAAAAGAAGTCTTTCTCTCAATCATTGGACCATATTTTGGCAAAAAGTGATCATGGTGGCCCCCATGTAAGAGCAGAGGTTGGGGTTTGGTTAAATCCAAATGGATATTCTGGATCTCAAAAATCTAAATGCAATTCCTGAATATAACCACTCTATTTTCGCATGGAGTCAATCCAATCGGTTATCTCCATCCTACAAGGAGGAGAACTTGTGATGATGGTGTCAATCGATGTCAAAGATGCATACCTTCATATGCCTATTTCCTCGCTCACTACTAATATCAACTTTTCAAGGTGGAAAATCTTCATTTTCAGTGTGTCGCTCTGCTTTCCGGTCTAGCTACTGCACCTTGAGTGTTTATGAAGGTTCTGACCCCTCTTCTAGCCAGATTAAGGGCCCAAGGTATAACGATTATGGTTTACCTGGACGATCTGTTCTTGATTGTCCGGTCGGTAGCCTGCTTAGACCAAAGTATGGTCACCACATTCAACTACCTGGAATATCTAGGTCGGATTCTCAACCTAGGGAAATCTTCTTTAAAACCATGAAGAAGGCTAAAATACTTGGGTCTGATCATAGGTACACCCAGAAAAGGGTATTCTTGCCCCAGGCAAAGATCAGCGCCATAAAGGAACTGATTCAGGTGGTTGAAGCAAGATGAATTCTTCTATTCAACTTTGCATGAGGTTGTTGGGAAAGATGGCGGCTTCATTCAAGGCCATTCCTTATGCTCAGTTTCATTCGAGACTGCTGCAAAACAGTATCCTATCGGCTTGGAACAAAGGGTTCAAGCTCTAGATTCCCAGTGTGTCTGACTCCAAAGCCTACGGTCACATCACCCTGAAAGTGCCAGATCTCATCTGATCTTGGAGGCTAAGCAGGGTTGGGCCTGGTTAATACCCGGATGGGCCACCTGGAAATACCAGGTGCTGTAGACTGGGTACGCCAGAGCCTCAGTTTATGGTTAATATCCAAAAATCTGCAAAGGGGAAAATCCTTCCTTCAGTTACCACAGAAGTGGCCCAGATCAAAAATGGCCTTGCCCATTATCATTCTAGAAATTCAGGCAGAGCACCTGAACGTTCAGTTTACAGTATTGTCCTGCCAGGATTCAATCCGTCTATGCCACAGCAATGGCCTTTTTTAATCACCAAGGGGGCACAAGAAGTTGTGTGGCCCAGAGAAAGGTGAATCATATCCTATCTTGGGCAGAAAACAATATATTTTGCCTATCGGCGGTCTTCATTCTAGGAATAGAAAATTGGCAGGCGGACTACTTGAGTCGCCAGCAGTTGTTCCTGGGAGAATGGTTCCTTCACCCCGATATCTTCCTGTCAATATGTTAAAGATGGGGGATCCCGGACAAAGATCTGTTTACGTCCAGGTTCAACAAAGAAATTGACAACTTTGTGTCAAAAACAAAGGATCCGCTAGCATGCGGAACAGATGCCTTGCTATTCGCGTGCAATCGGTTCTCACTGATTTATGCATTCCCTCCTATTCTGCCTGCGTCCACGACTTCTTCGCAGGATCAAGCAGGAAGGGAAGTCGGTGATTCTTGTGGCCCCCCGCGTGGCCCAGGAAATCTTGGTATGCAGAGATCGTAAAGATGACAGTAGGGGACCCATGGACCCTACCGCCACGGCCAGACCTTCTTTCGCAAGGTCCATCCTACTTTACAAACGTTAAATTTAACAGTTTGGCTATTGAGACCCACACTCTGAAGAAACATGGGCTGTCAGGTTCAGTGGTTTCTATCTTGGTTAATGCAAGGGAGCTAGGCTCCATAATTATATATTATGGTGTCTGGGAAGCATATGTCTCGTGGTGTGAAACCAGGGGTTGTACCCCAGGAAATAGGTCAAAGGTAGAATCCTTGACTTTCTGCAGATGGGGTAAGAAATAAAGCTGGCCTCGAGTGCTTTCTAAGGACAGGTCTCGGCCTTATCGATATTATTTTAACGACCACTTGCTTCACTTTCTCTGGTTCGTAACTTTATTCAGGGGGTAACACGGCTTAATCCCCGGTTAGGTCACCCCTGAACCCTTGGAAATTTAGTTTTGGTGGCATTACAAAACAGCCTTTTTTTGGACCAATACGACATATTACCTTGGTCCTTTTTTTAACAAGGAAACTATTTTTTTCTGGTAACCATATCTGCTGCAAGAAGGGTATCAAAATTGGCTCTTTTTTCTTGTAAAGAGCCATATTATTATTGTTCACAAGGATAAGGTAGTATTGTGTCCTCATCCTAACTTTTTACTGAAGGTAATATCAGGTTTTTATCTAAACCAGGATATTGTTCTATCTTCATTTTTTCCAGAACCCTGTTCTATGGAAGAAAAAACACTACATTCTCTTGATGTGGTGAGAGCAGTCTACTTAAAGACGACTGCTCAGATTCTGAAAACGGATGTTTTGTTCTTATTGCCTGAAGGTCCTAAAAGAGGACAGGCAGCATGGAAATCTACTATTCTAAATGGATTCAACAAGTAATCATTCTAGCGTATGGTTTAAAGAGGTAGTTTCTACTCTCTCAAATCAAAACGCACTCCTCTAGGGCTGTTAGTGCTTCGTGGGCAGTGCATCACCAAGCCTCCATGGCTCAAATCTGCAAGGCCGCAATTTGGTCTACAATCCATACATTTACCAGATTCTATCAGTTAGATGTAAAAAGACATGAGGATGTCGCCATTGGGCGCAGTGTACTGCAGGCAGCAGTATAAGTCATCTGATCTCATGGTGCCCTACTTTTGTTGTGTCTCCCTCAGTTGGCATTGCTCTGGGACATCCCAGATAGTAATTACTATGGCTCTGTGTCCCGTGATGTTCGATTAAAGAAAATAGGATTTTTATAACAGCTTACCTGTAAAATCCTTTTCTTTTGAAGTACATCACGGGACACAGAGGTCCCGCCCCTCTTTCTAGTATAGACTTGTATTGCTTTGCTACAAAACTGAGATGCTCCCGGTATGGGAGGGGTTATATAGGGAGGCAACTTCCTATTTAGGGTGTGCCATTGTCCAGCACCTGAAGGTGGACTATAACCCACATAGTAATTACTATGGCTCTGTGTCCCGTGATGTACTTCAAAAGAAAAGGATTTTACAGGTAAGCTGTTATAAAAATCCTATTTTTCTGCCATTCTGAAAATTGTGATTTGTAACATTACTGATCGAACAAAACACCAACACCATACAATACAATATTTGACCTATAGGATGGCTGTTATATACAGTATATATGAGTGCATACAGCTCTTAGAAGTGCAGAAATCACTTTTGCAGGATATGTTACTGAATCGTAAACATGGAGGTACACAGTAACTTCTAAGCATAATGAAAGAGTGCATAATGAAAGACTATGAATGTGTATAATTAAGTCAGAGAAGTGGAGGTGCCATTGTGTGGAGTATAAGCTAATTATTATTATTATTATACAGGATTTATATAGCGCCGACAGTTTACACAGCGCTTTACAACATGAGGGCAGACAGTACAATTACAATACAATTCAATACAGGAGGAATAGAAGGGCCCTGCTCGTTAGAGCTTACAATCTTTGAGGGAGGGTCAAGTTATACAAGAGGGTAACAGCTGTGGGGGATGAGCTAATGGAGAAAACAGTGCAGTTGTTAGATGGAGGCAGGATAGGCTTCTCTGAAGAGGAAAGTTTTCAGGGATCCCCTAAAGGTGGATACATTTGGAGACAGTCTGACAGATTGGGGTAGGGAATTCCAGAGTATGGGCGAGGCTCGGGAGAAGTCCTGGAGGCGGATATGGGAGGAGGTGATGAGGGAGCTAGAGAGCAGGAGGTCTTGGGAGGAACGGAGACGGCGATTAGGTTGGTATTAGATCACTGGCCAATTTGATAGACTTTACTGCAGAGTTGCCCTCTCATGGAGCTTTTGAAATACACAGACAACCTAATAGGGGAATGAAGAGCATTACAGAGTAAATGTAATAATAATAAATGTGGGAGATGTCTTGGATATTTTATTGGAGTGGTAACAAGTGAAGATAACAGTAGCAGATGTGGAGAGCAGTCTTGAAGTACATGTAAAAGCTATGAGACAAAGACGATCTAAAAGCGCCTTAAGAGAGAGATGGCACTGAGATACATACTAACTTTACCTTGGAGCAGTTAACCATATAAAGAAATGTTAGCAATTCAAATGCCCTGTACACACGATTGGACATTGATCGGACATTCCGACGGCAAAATCCGTCTGATTTTTTTTAGACGGATTTTGGGCCAAACTTGTCTTGCATACACACGGTCGCAGAAAGTTGTCGGAAAATCCGATCGTTCTGAACGCGGTGACGTAAAACACGTATGTCGGGACTATAAACAGGGCAGTAGCCAATAGCTTTAGTCTCTTTAATTATTCTGAGCATGCGTGGCACTTTGTGCGTCGGATTTGTATACACATGATCGGAATTTAAACAATTGGATTTTGTTGTGGGAAAAATTTTTATCCTGCTCTCAAACTTTGTGTGTTGGAAATTCCAATGGAAAAAGTCAGATGGAGCCCACACACAATCGGAATTTTCGACAACACAATCTGATCGCACTTTTTCCATCGGAAAATCCGACCGTGTGTACAGGGCAATAGAGAGAATCTCTTCTTCTGCATAACAGAAAATTCAGCAAGAAGATTAAGAGTTTATGGTGGGGCTGATCCAGATTCATTAACTTTTATGTGGAGATCATGATCCTGGAGCACCAAGAAATAACTGACTAGTAGTAGGTTTGTCCTTTTAGAGTGATAATTCCAAATATGTGACTATTTATGTGCCCATGGAAAGCCACCATTACTGCATAAATGTATTTCCTAGTTATAAAATAGACATAGTTCTTCTCCTTCCCAAAAAACTTACTGTATCATAATACAATCAACCTTTCCTCCACAAATAATGAAAAGTACCATTTTATTTCTCCAAGGGATTCTGCCAGCTGTTGCTCTTGGAAAAGTTGTAGCACCAGACCAAGATGACTGGGAACACAAATTGTATCAACTAGAAAGTAAATCAAGGTAGGTAAAATAATAAAAAGCGAAAAGAACATGAATGATGTGCAAAGTGCACTGCAGTAACCCATAGTATTCAATCAGAAATCTCCTCTATACATACTTGCTGAATGAGTGAACCATACACAAGCTGAGAAACTTATTGACAAGCAGACACTGTGAAGACTAAGCTGTCATATGCTTTCCTTTAGAACTGGCCTATGTTAATGTCTGTTTTATTTGGTGCCATCAAGATATTCAGTGCTTGGTCTTTAGCAATAACATGAAAACATGCACAAATATATGGAACATCATGAATAAGAAATCTGCCCAAAAGAGCTTACAGTCTAAAATCGAAATCTACGCATATCTATATCTAGAACACTGGCTACATGCGCTCAATAATAATTAAATTTCCTGTGTGATTTTTAAGGGCACAATTACATATTGTCCTTGGCTGGTCCTTGTGGCTCTTCTTTACTGGGAAGTGTAAACTCTGGAAAAAGCAATGATATAAATGCTGTCAAGCTATATACACTATAGGGGTAATTTATGAAAGGCATATCCACTTTCCACTGCAAGTGCACTTGAAAGTGCACTAAAAGTGCACTTGGAAGTGCAGTCGCTCTAAATCTAAGGGGTAGATCTGAAGTGAGGGGAAGCTCTGCTGATTTTATCATCCAACCATGTGCAAGCTAAAATGCTGTTTTTTATTTTCCTTGAATGTCCCCCTTTCAAGTGCACTTGCAGTGTAAAGTGGATATTCCTTTAGTAAATAACCCCCAATATTTATTTTTATGCTTATGACATATTTCATTTAATGTATATTATGCTGTATTTAGCTACACTTCAACACATCATGGTAACCTTAATGCTATTAAATTGCAGGATTTTCACTCTCCATGATGCCACCGGCATGCTGACCATCAGAGAAGGGGCTCTGCCAGGGACCTATAAAATGAGGGTGAGAGTGACAGATGGCATGTGGCCTGATGTGGTCTCTACAGTTAAGGTTGTGCTCACTGACATTACTGAGAAAGAAGCTCATAACGCTGGAGCCATAAGACTGCAAGGTGAGGAAAGCCCCGCAACTGTCCACAAAACTTCCAACATGTATGGCCAACATAAGAATTGGGTTACACAAAGATGGGCTTTGAAAAAAATACAGAAACATTTCCAGTTTAAAGAATGGGCAAATTAAGTCTGATTTCATGCATTCCTGCTATTATCTTTTTGTTCGGTAAGCTAATGGCTTCTTTTAGCGCAGCTGAAATAGTGAAACATGTGAAAAGAAGGCTAGAGCTCTACCTGTTGGTTGGATAGAAGTATGCAGTAGTTCATATCTACCTGTGTAAAAAAAGTAAATATATGTTTTACCATGTTTATTTTTTTATCTCAAAATACTAAAACATGTTCCAATGTCTTTTATCTCCAGGTATCACAGCTGAAGAATTCATAGCTCAGACACCCAGCATTGGAAGTAGATATGAACAGATGAGGGATCTGCTGTCAGACATAATCCCCTGTAGATGGGAGAATGTGAACCTGTTCAGTGTATTGAATGTTCCTGACCTGGATAACACAACTGATGTCTGGTTTACAGTGTCCGGACCTCCCTATTACCAGGCTGAAAAACTGAATGGGATTGTGGCTTCCCACCTAGACAAGGTGTGATACAATCTTTCCACTGTTCAATCTTAGTTCTGCCAACATGGCTCAATCGATTAAATACTCTGCCATGTTCTTCGCCTTTTCTTTCTAGTTGAAACTCCCTGATAAACAAACTGTTTGCAAGAGATCATTGAGAGAGGTTAATCACAGCAGTTATTACTGCTAAAAAGTAGAAGTAAACCCATCACTTTACCAGTTCCCTAAAACACTTACATTCAAGGAATGCTGTAAATGATAATTTTCACAATTGCTTGTGCTCTCAGCCAAACTGTCAACCAAACTTATAGAGAGTGGGCAACATTAGAGGGTATGGAAGCCTCATATAACAGTAGTTTATAGTGCATAGCTATTATAGTTGTACTTAGTTAAAGCTGAACTCCAGGAAAATATAAAAGGCACAAATAATTTCAGCTCTGTAATCATGTTTCTTTAAATGCAAGCAATGTAAATCCTCAATTTGACTCTGTAGTAGCTTTTTGCAATCTACTGTACAGTTGAGCTCAGAAAAGGGAGGGAGACTGATGCAAAAAAAACAAGCTGATAGGAGGAGAGAGCGGAATGACACATAAATTAATTCATCAGTATGCTGCGTTTCCTGCCTTTTCCACCCTCAATATTTTCTGGGTCAATGACCAGGTACAAGTTTGCAGCAAGCAAGGACAGAGTGAGGTCTACATCTTACATGGTAGCCAGACCTTGCTATTAGTCTCAGCTATCCACAGGAGTTTATATATGTGAGCTGAGGCTCAGGACTCTCTCTCTCTGCTGTGAGAGCCTGCTGCTGTGTGAAAAGACTGAGTGCTGACAGAACACTAAAGAGGTACAAGAATGGCCTGTTTGTTTTGGGGAACCCATTAAGGGGCTACACCATTAGTCAGGACCTGACATGAATTTAGATAGTGACTTGGACAAGCAGATGTTTTGTTTGTTTTATGTTATGGACTGAATAAAAGCACAGGGCAAACCTACTTGGACTTTTCTAGGGTGTTCAAGTTTTGTGCATGGTTCACCAATACCAGCTACTTTTTCCCCTCTTACCAAAAAAAAAAAAATGCATGAAACATGTTTTAAAAATGACATTTGAGATTTGTTGACTATGTATATAATCTTGTATTGTCCATTTTTGTCTCATAATCAGTAACAAGTGTCTAATGTACATAAGAGGGAATGACATTATATTCTCCACAGATAGAATCTGCACTGGGGGTACAAGTGGATACGATTGGAGAAGACGAGTGTGATAAGGCACAGTGCAGCCACAAGACTGGATGTATCATTGGGAAAACATACAAACACATGCCCACTATGATCAGATCCCCCAACGTCTCCTTTGGATCAGTGACTGTGGTGACACAAGTCCAGTGCTCCTGTGCTGCCCGAGAGTATCGGCATCTATCCTGCTCCTCCTATCCAGTCAACCCGTGCATTAATGGAGGCACCTGTATAGACACTGCACTTGGATATAGGTAAGCTATGGATTATGCTAATAAGCAAAAAAAATACATGAATGTTTCCACACTGCAATTTTATCCAGGGGACAATACAATTGTGTTGAAGCCAGAAAATTTTACCTCAGTCTAAATGTTGTGTAAAGTACTGTAGCCAAATTCCAGAGAAATCCTCACTAGTGGGGTGGGTCTTATTTCTGAAACCTGTGCGGGAAAACTTTACTAATGTGACACTAATCACATTCAAACATCCAAAGCGGACTTGCCAATCTGATTGGTGGTTGGAAAGGGATTCTTAGTACAATGGACAGGGTTCACAGTTGCTAAATTGATGAAGGGGGTGAGTATCCCCAAAATGTGTTTCCAAGCAACATTATCCTGGAATTGCACATAGGCATGGTTTCTACCAAGGGGCGAAATCTGAAGACTCGGCAAGAGGTGTGTGTCTCTTCCAATGTCAGTGTGCATTCCAACCACCAGTCTCTCAGCTACACTATCTGGACACCTGTGCTGGTGGCTTCAGCGGCAGTACCAGCTACATGTTGCCTCTTACTAGATATTCATTGTGAAAAGATTTTAATCTGTGAGTGTTTTATTTTTTACTTTTAACATTAAAGACAGCTACCCAACTTCAGTGTGCTCCTTCTTGAGCTTTAAAATTTTAATTTTCTAAGAGCAGTCCTCTCTGTTCCTCTGCAAGGCAAGACCATTTGTCATTTCTTCATCCATAAACTGATTGTATTGTATGTAGCTGTGAATGAATGAATGAATGAATGAATGAATGAATGAAGGATTTGTAGAGCGCTGCAAATGCGAACTGAATCGCCTCAAGGCGCTAGAATGCGTTCTCTGTTGCCAGCTCTTAGAAAAGGAAGGTCTTTAGTTTTTTCCTGAAGGCCTGATGGTTTTCTTCCATGCGGATGTGGGTCGGAAGAGCGTTCCATAGTCGGGGTCCTTGGACTGCGAATCTTCGTTCTCCCTTTGCTTTGTAGCGATATTTAGGCATGATGAGGAGATTTTGGTCAACTGATCGAAGGCTACGATTGGGGTGTATAGTGTTTTATTTTCTCCTGAAGATATAGCGGAGCGTTTCCTTGTATGCATTTGTGGGTGAGGCAGAGGGTCTTGAATATGATCCGATTCTTTACTGTTAGCCAGTGTAGGGACTTTAGGGATGGTGAAATAGATTCCCAGGGTTTTTTTCCTGTCAACATTCTTGCCGCCGTGTTTTGAATGAGTTGTAAGCGCGCAAGCTGATATTGGGGTAGTCCTAAGTAGAGCGAATTTGCGTAATCGAGTCGGGAATTGATGATTGTTCCCACAACTGCCGCTTTATCTTCTTCTGGGATGAAGGGGATGAGTCTGCGTAGGAGGCGGAGGAGATGGTGGGAACCGCTCACCACTGATCCTATTTGTGCATCCATTGTCACTCCTGAGTCAAAGATGACTCCGAGACTCTTGGCTTTGATGCTTGGAGCGATGGTCTGTCCTAAGATGGTGGGAGGTGTCCACGGGGTCTTAATTTTGGAATTTTTGTTGGCATGTAGAAGAAGAAGTTCTGTTTTTGCGCCGTTAAGTTTGAGGGAGCTGAAGGTCATCCAATCATCAATTGAACTGAGGCATTCTTCTAATTGTTGATGATGGTTTTTTTGTCCGGTGATGCGAAAGTAGAGTTGGGTGTCGTCAGCGTATGAGTGGAAGCAGAGATCGGTTTTCCTGATGATATTTAGAAGTGGGCGGATGTATATGTTGAATAGTACTGGTGACAGGGGTGAGCCCTGAGGAACTCCGCAGGAGATTGCCCGGGTTTCCGAGGTGAATGTTCCTAGCTTCACAATCTGAGAGCGATTCTCTAGGAAGGATGCAAACCATTTTAGAGCCGGACCTGTGGCTCCTGCCACTTCTGAGAGGCGGACAAGTAAAGTAATGTGGTTCACTGTATCAAATGCTGCGCTGAGGTCCAAGAGTACCAGGAGACTGGATTCTCTGTCATCTGCTGCTTCAAGGGCATCGTCCCATATTTTGAGGAGTGCTGTTTCTGTGCCATGGCCCGGGCGGAAGCCTGATTGCAGTGGGTCCAGGAGTTGGTGTGTGTCCAGGTGGCGTTGTAGCTGCTGTACTACTGCTTTCTCCATAATCTTGGAGATGGTGTTGAGGCTTGTTATCGGTCTGCGGCAGTTAGGGTCCTTAGGGTCAAGATTGGGTTTCTTCAGCAGAGGTTTGACGATGCCTTGCTTGAGGGAGGTTGGTACAGTCCCTTCTTTGAAAGATTGATTTATGAGGTGTGTAAGAGTAGGGGCCAAGATGTCGGAACATTCTTTAAGGAGTTTTGTGGGAATGATGTCGTTTGGGGATGTGCTGTCGCGAAGGCTTCTGATGATGTTTATAGTCGTGTCAGCGGTGATGGGAGAGAAAGAAAAATTCGGTGGTTGTGTGACGTTCGTGTTAATATCCTCTTTTTGCTTTGGTTGAGTGGGGTTGGTTGATCTTTTCTGATGAATTGACTTCCGGATGTTGTCGATTTTATCGATGAAGTAATCTGATAATTCATTGCAGAATTCTTGAGTATTGTTACCGGGTGGCTCTAAGCAAGTCGGGTTCATTGATTGAGTGACTAATTTGAAAAGTTCTCGCGGACGGTTTAGGGCAGTTGAGATGGTGTCCGAGAAATGTTCTTTTTTGGCTTTGAAGATTGCCTTGTGGTATTTCACAGTAAGTTCTTTGTAGTTGGTACGGTTTTCCTTGGTGGGATTTCTTCTCCAGGCTCTTTCAGCTCTTCTACGTTCCTGCTTGAGTAGGGTGAGAGTGGCATTAAACCATCTCGAGTTTTTAATACGGATGGGTGTTCTGCGTTTTGGCGCCACTGAGTCTGCTGTTTGTATTAATACCTTGTTTAGGGAGTTGAGTGTTTGTTCCGTTGAGAGGTTTGTGTTTAGCAGAAGTATTTTGTTTGATAGTGTCGTTTTAAAGAGTTCGGAGTGTAGTTTCTTCTGGGATCTATTCCAGTTTGTTGTTGTTGCCCGCTTCTGTTTTTGGGAGGTGGTGTTGATGGTGATTTTAAATTTGATAGTGTGGTGGTCCGTCCACGGTAGTGGAGTGCTGTCGAGTATGTTGATGTCCATATTCTGTTTGAAGATGAGGTCTAGAGTGTGTCCTGAACCGTGTGTGGGAGCATTTATCAGTTGTTGCAGGCACAGTTCTTCCAATTGGTTGATGCAGGCGGTTGCGATACAGTCTTGGGCAGAGTTTGCCCAAAGGTTAAAATCCCCGAGTACCAGCAGGTTTTTGGTTTTCAGGGTGTGTGTTGAGAAGAATTCGGTGAGTGGAGTAAGGAGATTGGTCTTTGGTCCTGGTGGTCTGTAGCATAGTAGTATGTGAATGGTGTCTTGAGGTGTTGTTTGAAGATGCAGTGAGAGAGTTTACATGAAAGGCACTGAGTTCTGTAAAGTTGGTTTGGTAAACCCAAGGTGGGATTTGAAAATTACCGCTAGGCCTCCTCCTTTTTTTCCTATTCTGTGCTCAGTTAGGATACTGTAGTTTTCGGGGACCAGTTCAGTTAGGATGGTGTTGCAGTCAGGTGTTAGCCAGCTTTCTGTAATGAAGAGGCAGTCAATGTTGTTTTCGATGATAAAGTCGTAAATTTCCAGCCTGTGCTTGACTGCAGATCTGGTATTGATCATGGCGCATGCTAGTTGTTGTGGTTGGATCGATGTCTCGCTGTTTCTGATGGTTGATTGTTGCTTGGTCCTTAGTAATTGTTCTTTTTTCAGTCTTTTTTGCGTGGCGGTTGGCAAAATTGAGGCAGCGTTTCTTAGCCTGTGAAGGGCGTCTGCTGTGTATTTGAAGTTGCACATGATGAGGAGGCGGAGTTGTTGAAGGAAGGTTAATCTAATGTTGATGATGATACTGATGTAGCGATAACGAACTTGCTGGAGGATGAAAGGATTAGATGGTCACCACTGCTCCTGGAGTGGTGTGGGTGATGGGTTGATGTGGTGTGGAGGTCCTGGCGGAGGTGGTGTGCCTACCACCCTCCTTGTTGATCCAGAGGAAGGCGAAAAAACCTCCGCTGCAGTAGCCAATGCGCAGCAGAGGAAAAATTTCTTCCTGACCCCCCGAGGGGCGATCGGGCTAGACCCCTGGATCAAACAGCTAGTGACCTCAGTGCTTACCTGTAGGATGGTGGGTGGTTCGGTGGGTGCGTCTAGGGCGATCTGCGGTGGATTGGCCTCAGGTGAATCACAGTCACCAGTGCCCTCTGTGGTGAGGTCCAGTAGCAGGGGGGTGTTCCAGGTGTGAAGGGGCAACAGGCTCTGTGGACGAGAGTGGGAGGGGGGGGCGACTGCCGGAGCTGGGCCGCAGCCGTGGTCTGTCTGTCCCACTAACCTAGCGGCTGGAGCGGGGTGGCTGGACCGCGGCTGCGGAGGGGTCCGGGGGGGGGGCAGGGGCAGTGGGAGGAAGGGTCAGTCAGGGGGGGGGGCGGTGATGCGGCCGGGGTGCTTGCGGCCTCAGGAGGGAGGCCCAGAAGCTGTATTCGTTCAGCCTAGGTGTAGCAAGATGGCCGCCGACTAGGCCCGAGCAGTGGACTGGCCGGCAGTAGGAGTAGTAAGATGGCCGCCGGCTAGGCCCGAGCCAGGAGCTGTCCTAGCGTTGTAGCCCGGGCCCTTCAGCTGGAGTTGGCGAGTAGCTCCGGTGTGGCTAGGCTGGTGGGAGGGGTGGCACGGGTCCGCCGAACGAGCTACCTGGCGGTGGGTGTGAGGAGCGGCAGTGAAGTGCCGGGTGGTCAGCTGGATCTAGGCTGGAGCCACGGGGCCTCCTGAGCGGCCGGCCGGCTGGCTGGGTGCGGCGCCCGGAGGGTCGGAGAGGGAGGGGATCCTGGTGTGCTGCTGGAGGGGAGGGCGGGCTGAGTCTGGATCCGAGGATGAGTGCTGGATGCCGGAGCTGGGAGGCCGGTGACAGAGGCTGGAGTGTGGGGTTGGCAGAGATGTCCTGCCGCGCTGACAGCTGGAGCTAGGCCGGGCCGCGTAGGATCCTGAGCGGCCGGCCTGGTGCCGAGCGCGGCCTCGGAAGGTCGTGGGGGGGGGGGCCGGGTGACGCTGCGGGGGGGGGGTCAGCAATGGGTCCACGGAATCACGGGTGGGTGATCGGATGCCGGAGCTGGTGGTCGGATGATCGGGGAGTGAAGACGAGAGGCGGTGATGAGATACCGCTAAACAGAGGAGCTGGCCGGGGTCGCGGGTGTCCTAAGCGGCCGGCCGGTTGTCTGGATGTGGCCCTCGGATGTGGGTCAGTGAGGGGAGGCTGGTGGCCGCTGCAAGGGGATGAGGACGAATCTAAGGGTCCAGGATGGATGGTCGGATGGCCGGAGCTGGGTGGCCGGATGGCCGGAGCTGTCACAGAGAGCTGCTTCAGAGGTCTGCTCTCCACAGTGTCAGCAAACAGACTGACTTCTCTGTAGCTGTGATGTTTGGGCTTGTTTAGCTCAAATGTAGCACTTACCAGTTGAAAGAAAAAGTTCATACCAGAACAAATGGCTTCCCTCGCAGGGGTTTCCACTATCCTGGCTCTTTAGCTGTGCGCTGCTCAGGCCTTGTTCCTCTGTCCTCTTGACCATCTAACACAACATCCTCATGTTCTGGTACAAACACTGTACCTCTGTCAGCTATCTTCTCCTGCTTCCTGCTGCTCTGATCCTCAGGCTTGGGCTCTCTGTCCTCCTTTCATAGTCTACACCATGCAGACATGCACACTTCTGGCTGCTCCCTTACAACCCCACTAACTCCTTGGGAGGGAGGAACCCCCGAAACCCTAGTCCTGATTCTCCTAAAAACCTGGCTCACACCTGCACCATTAGTCTGCCGGTTATTCTCAAGACCAGGACCCAGGATTGGAGATTTCATCCCACCCAAGTCTTTAAGAAATCTCCAGGCCCCAAACCGGGTTTTACTAATCACTGAGGAAACTGAAAAAACTGTTTCTTCCAAATGAAACAAGCACCCTACAACCCCTCAACCTGCCTACGATAGTTGAGAATCCTGGGTGAAACAAAACCCCTTTTTTAAGTAGTCTTTCTTTATTCCATATGTAAAAAACAAAACATAAGACATTTAGACAAGAAACCATAAAAAGGCAAAATAAAGTTATCCCTTGGGTAGCAGGCCCAGCAGGAGTAACATTTTTTTCCAGAGGGACCCACAGTTTAGTCATTACCCCATAATGCCAGTCCAATATCTGTTGTAAGACAATAGCCTCATAATATTTACGAATAGTAGGCACCCCCAAGCCTCCTGTCTGCTTGGAGCGCTGCAGGGTTACGGAGGGCCAAACACGGGCTCCGTCCATGCCATATATATCTCAGAAACAGACTGTTAAGGGTCGAGAAGAAGGATATGGGCAGCGAGATGGCCACCATTTACAAGTTGAAGAGGATTCTTGGTAGCACATTCATTTTTAGCACACTGACTCAGCCCATCCATGAGAATGTCGCCCTGTCCCATTTTTGCAGGTCCACCCTTATGGTAGAGAGTAGTGGAGTATAGGTAGCGGTATATAATTGAGAGAAATGAGGTGGGAAGATGCCTAAGTATTTCAAGGAGGAATTGCATCAAGAAAAAGAAAAGAAGGATTGCAGCCGGGTTTGTAAGTCCCCTGGAATATTCAAAGGCAGGATCTCAGATTTAATGTAAATAATTTTAAAATTCGAGATCTCATGAAAGTCTCGCAATTCAGCCATGATATTGGGAAGGGAAACCAGCGGGTCAGAGACATAAAACAGGACATCATCTGCATAAGCGGACAATTTGTGCTCCACAGACCCCACCTTCAGTCCCTTAACACTGGGATTTAAGCGTATCCTGTTCAGCAGAGGTTCAAGGGTGAGTGCAAATTTAGGGGGGAGAGTGGACATCCTTGCCGCGTTCCATTACAGATGGGAAACGGGTCAGAGAGCACACCATTCACTTTAACTCGGTCTCTGGGGAACCATAAAACGATGCCGTCCTGGCGAGCATGCTGGGGCCCAGACACAGTTTAGTCAGAATCGCCCACAGGAATGTCCAGTCTACCCTTTCAAATGCTTTTTCAGAGTCTGTGGAGAGTAAGAGACAGAGTGGCTGGTCGGTCTGTAGTCGGGCCCAATGTATCAACTGGATGGCACGATTGGAAATGTCCCTGGCTTCTCTTCCCATAATTAAACCTGTCTGGTCAGGATAAATAATTGTGGGCATTATGGGTTTGAGGCAGTTAGCTAGAATCTTCGCTAATATTTTAATATCGGTGTTCAGGAGCAAAATTGGCCTGTAACTACTGGGAGCAGTAGGATCTTTCCCTTCCTTGGGAATTACTGAGATGTGGGCGTGTAATCCCTCTTTAGGTATTACAGTCCCCGCTGCCAGAGCAATCAAGTAGGTACACATTGGATTAGCTAGTAGCGAGTGAAAAGTGCAATAATAGGCATTTGTGAACCCATCAGGCCCCGGGCTTTTCCCTTTCAGGAGGTCTTTAATGACCGCCGCCAGTTCCGACAATGTAATTGGCGTTTCGAATTGTGTACTAACCTCCGTACTGAGCTGTGGGGAATGAGCTTCCTCTAAATATTGCTGAATATGGTCCGCCTTCTGCTCCGCGTGCAGGCCAGAAAACGTACCAGGTAGTTGATAAAGCCGGGCATAATAGTCCCGGAAGACCGCAGCTATCTTGGAGGGGTGAATTACAGTAGATCCTGAAGTTGTGTGGACCTTATGCACATGTCCTGAGGCGCGTTGTTGTCTAAGGGCTTTAGCAAGTAGTTTCCCACATTTGTTCCCATACTCATAGAACTTATGGGAAACATGTCGTAGACGGGCTCAAATCCAGGCATCTAAGAGATTGGCCAGCTCCGAGCGTAAAGGATCGAAGTTCCACAGCCTACTTTGGGGTAGTATTGCGTTTGTGTCTAAGTTCTACAGATTGGATTTTCAGCAATAGGTTCTGCAATTCCCCTTCCTGTATCCTTTTTAGTCTAGACCCAAAGTATCGAGATATCGAATCCGATACCTGTTTAGCACCACCACATCATCTAAGATATTCTCCTTCAGACTCCAAGTCCACGACTTTTGGTCAGGGAATAGGGGATGTAAGTTAATAGAAACTGGGGCGTGATCAGATATTGTTAGTGAGCCAATCGACGCACCAGAGAGAGACTCCAATGAATACTGATCCATCAGCAGTAAATCTATGCGAGTGTAAATGACATGAGTCGCTGAGTAGTAGCTGAAGTCTTTATCAGTAGGATTAAGTATCCTCCAGCAGTCGAACCAGATGGTGAGCGTGTAGGGATTTCTTAAAGTGTTTGAGGAAGGCAAAGGAATAAGTGGAGTGTCCTGTGGATGTATCTGGCTGGGGCTCCGGACATACGTTGAAGTCATCCCCCAATATCAATTGGCTCCCCAGGAAAGCCGAGAGTGACTCCAAGACAGAGTCTAGAAAGATAAGTTGTCGAGTATTCGGGGGGTACACTGCTGCAAAAGTATAATTGCGGTCTAGAATGGTGCCCTTCAAACACACAAATCTGCCATTAGGATCAGCTAAGTGTTCCTGCAAGACAAACGGGCATTGCTTGTGTATAGCTATGGCTACCCCCCGACTTAGGACGTGGAGAATTACTGAGGAACCATTGATTGTATAGCTGTGTAGGCAACCGTGGGACCAAATCAATGTGAAAATGAGTCTCCTGCAATAAAAGTATATGCCCCCCCCCAGCCTCTTCGTCTCGAGTCACAACTTACTGCGCTTACAAGGTGACTTCAGACATTGTAGGACACGATTTTCAGGGAAGCCATGATGAGGGGTGGAGCTTGGGACTTTGTTGATCACCACATGAACAGAGAGAGACCTGCAGACCTCAACGAACTGACCCACAAAATAAGTGCTGAAAAAACAAGAGACATACATAAAAAACAAAGAAAAAAACACTCAACAAAGTAGTACGAGAAAACAAAACTCTGAAAAAATAGTCGAGCATCCAAGCTCCACTAGTCGGGGGCCTCCCCCACCTCTCCCAATCAAGGAGAGAGCGGAGGCCAGTGACCAGGGAGAGACCCCAAAACAGGGACATAACTCCAAGGAGTTGACCTATTGGGGAGAAGTGACACTCAGAGCAAAGGAGAGGTCCTGCTGCTGAGTATGTGTAAACCTATAACATCAGTGATATCAAGTTCAAACGAATTACTACAGCAGCAAAGCGGGGGGTAGTGGCAATATCTCAAAATTTGGGCAACAGGATTGAAAAACATAGAAGTGCTTGAAGAGTCCTCCAAGGGACCATCCCAGAGGGGAGGGATATGGAGGCTGCAGTGTGGCCCATGAGGGGCCTCTTCTATTCCTGTTACGCCTAGTTGGTTGCCAGGGCTGTGAGTGGGATGGAAGCGGAATCTCAGGGGAAGACCTCCAATCCAGAATGTCAATTGTTGGCAAATTAAGGTGTTTCAGGAATTGGGGTAGGTCATCTTTATTCCTCAAAACGTATTGCTGGCCATCCTTGGAAACTGACAGGTGGAAAGGGAAATCTCATCTGTAAATAAGCTTAGAATTTTGCAGTGCCTCAAGGAGTGGTTTGAGTGCTCGACGTGGCATTAGGGTTCTCCTGGATAAATCCGGAAAGAAAGATAGTTTGACTCCATCAAAGTCCATGTGGCGGACACCCCGAAGACGAAACATGATCCGTTCCTTAATGGTGTTTTTGTGGAGTTTACAGATAATGTCCCGTGGTTTATCCGGATATGCAGATGGTGGACGAAGTGCTCTGTAAGCTCGATCGATTTCAATATGATCAGGCACCTCATGGCCCAGAATTTGTTTAAAGATTCCCTGCAGGGTGGGGACTATGTCCTGGGGCCCCGTAGCTTCCGGGAGGCCCCTGATACGGATGTTAACTCTGCAGCTCCTGTTCTCAAAGTCATCCATTTGATCTAATAAAGAGTTAAGCCGGTGGTCTTGTGTTTTGCATCGTTCTGTAAGGGCTTGGACAGTAGGTGACACATCCTCCCATCCAGCCTGCAGGGCTTCTATGTCCTGTCTCAATTCTTTCTCCACCCTGTGAGCCAACAGCTCCAGATCAGCTTTAGTGGTGAGGAACAGAATACGTAACTGTAGATCCCTAGCATCCAGGGCTTCCCCTAATGCAGAAGGTTCAGCAGGACTGTCTGAGCCTGAGGGTGAGGTAGGGAGGGGGAGTGAGTGCACAGGGATCAGTGGTGAGGGAATCGGGGATGCTGCATGTGCAGCATAAGTCTGCTCACCGGGCGTCATCTTGGAATGTCCCGGAGGTCTCTGTAAAGTAGGCATCCAGAGATCCTGAGCGGCCCCGGGGGGTCTGCTGTGGCTGTGGTGACGTCTTAGGGGGCATGATGTGGGGTCAATTCCACCCGGTAAACTGCCATAGGTGCGGGTAAGAGAGCGGGTCTCATGGAGCTCGGCAGACACACGTCCTCACTCCTGCATGCCGTGGCCACGCCCCAAACAAAACCCTTTTAACACAGTGACAGGGCACTGCACTTTCACATGGCTTATTCCGGAAGCATCTCATACAAGTTGATACGGGTTAATATAGCAGATCACTCTATATTCTGAGGCAATGCTTTTACATTTTTTGGCTGTACTCCCTGTCGCATGTAAAAATCAGTACCAGTTGTATGACATATGATGTAACTTTAGTCTCTGAACCTTTTGCATCTGTAGTCACAGCTGGTTAATCAACATAGTTTTCTGTGCTAGGCTGTACAGTGGCTTAGTGGTTAGCACTTTTGCCTTGCAGCACTGGGATCCTCGATTTGAAGCTAGGAAACTGTCTGCATGGAGTTTGCATATTCTCTTAATGCAGGCGTGGGTTTCCTCTGGTTTTCTCCCACACTCCAAAGACATGCTGGTAGGTCTTTTGGCTGTAGTATGTGCATGTATAGGCCAAAGGGACCTTAGATTGCCTGATGTGAATGTTCAAGCACCAGCCTTGTATAAATGCCTGTAATAACAATAATAGGATGCAGCATGCAAGTATCGGCCATTATTAGTGGTCATCTTACTGGCTGATATGGCTAGTGTGGCTCTGCTGTGACCAGAAATGTTTGGAAACCATCCTGTGCTTCCTCTTTCTGTCTTGCACAAACCCAGGCTTGAGGAATTGACATAATTTGTGTTTGGCTAAAGATATAACTGTATGATAATATAATTTTCAGCAATAGGAATAAAAACCCACACATTCAACTTTCTTGTGTTGAATTTCTGCTCCAGTGCGTCATGCTGAAAGTATAAAATGCATTCATTTTAATGAGATGAAGCTGTGCTTTGCTCTTCAGGTGTGAATGTCCTCCTGCGTACCATGGACCTGAGTGTCAGCAGACAAAACGCTCCTTTACTGCCCCTGGATATGCCTGGTTCCCACCCCTGCAGCTCTGCTATGAAAGTCAGATTTCCCTGGATTTTATCACTGACGTACCTGATGGCCTTCTGCTGTACAATGGTCCCATGTCCGCCAGCAGTCATGGAGACTCAGGGGATTTCATCGCCCTAGGTGAGGATGTCTTTTGCCGGGTAAACTGCACCATAGAACAGATATTGCCATTATTGAATAAACTTCTTTCTCTACTTTAAGGTGCAACAAGCAAAACAAATTAGTTCACCATGATACAATGAATATAAAAATCTCCCTATTAATTATAGAGTCCAACTCCAAAGAAAAATGTTTTTGTGGATAGAGCAGTAAATGGTTAATGCCTCTTCAAAGCTAACATGAAATCTTTAGGCCGGGTCCACACATATGTAAGTTGGATGTGGGTTCCCCTACATTCAATTTGCATGACAGGAGAGTGTGACCGGCTCTCAATGGAGCCAGTTCACACATCTCCTGAGCGGCCACGGTCCGCAATTAAAAAGGGTCCTGTGCGTCTTTGGTTCTTAATCAGGTGCGAATTCAGGCAAAAATTCAGACCTGATTCGCACCTGGATTTGTGTACAGAGATGCACCGGACCCCTGCTGTGAGACGTGGCCGCAGCATATGTGAACCCAGCCTTAAAGTCCAACTCTGGGAAAATGTGCAATTATACCTTGCAGTGGGGCTGCGCCCACACTGCAGCGGTTACTTGCTTGCTATGTCTAGGGTACAGGGTTTACCACTTTTACTTACCTGATCCTCCACTCCCCCAGAAGATGGTGCTCCTCCACACTTTGGCGGTGGACTGTTCCTTTACGTCAACATGTCCAGTGCAGGGCTATGGACTCTGCTTTGGTCTTGATGACATCGGGACCTTAGACCACTAGAGCTTGGAGGAGAAGACACTGCGGGGGGACTGGTGTAGGTATGGGGAGGAGCAGAGGATCAGGTAAGTAAATGTTATTTTATTGCCCCCTCTAGACTTAAAGTGATTTTAAACCTTTGCTTCTTTTTACATAAAATAATAGTTATACTCACCTGCTCTGTGCAATGGTTTTGCACAGAGCAGACCCGAGTCTCGAGTTGGGTCTTTAGCTGGTGCTCCTGGCTCCTCCTCTTCTGCGAGTGCCCCCATAAGAAGCCATTTCCCATGGGGGCACTCATAGGGGCTCACTCCCAAGCCGTCCTGTCTGCGTCTATTGACACAGACAGGGTGGCTCAGCTTTGCACCCTGTTCCCTCGTCACAGATTTTGATTGACAGCAGTGAGAGCCAATGGCTTCTGCTGCTATCAATCTACTCAGTGAGGAGGGATCAAGCCAGGAGAGCCAATGCTCTCATGCACAGCGCTGGATCGAGATCAGCTCAGGTAAGTATAAGGGGTCAGTGGGGGTTCTGTGACACAGAAAGGTTTCTTACATTAATGCATAGGATGCATTAACCAGTTGCAGACTCAGGACATGCTAGACATTCCCAAACAAAATGTCATGATTGTACACAGGGCATGTCTAGTACATCCAGTCTTTCTGCCCTGCTGCCAGGATTCCCCCTGTCACAGTACACAGCAATTCAGCTCTGATTAATCACAGCTGCATTGCTGAGTACACAGAAAAGGTCCCGGTGTTCTGTCGAATAGTGCCCTCTATCGAAAAGTGCCCGCTCCGGGCTGCGCATGCGCCGTACGGAATGGCACAACAGCTGATTTTCCAATCACATGCACAGTGCATTGGAGACAATCAGAGACAATAGCCTACGAGCGCAGAGGGACAATGTTATTCTCTGATTCTGCCTCACACTTGTGGGTCGTGTTCAGAGTGTTGAAGGGCAGTCTTCTTTTTTGTTTATGGGCGGGATCAGTGCTTTGCAGGGCGTATGAATCGGAGAATAACATTGTCCCTTTGCAGTACTGAACCTGGCCATCAACACCAAAAAACCTGCCCTTCACAACACTGAACATGCCCCACAAGTGCGAGGTCGAATCGGAGAATAATTCTGTCCCTCGGTGCTCGTCTGCTATTGTCTATGACACACTGCGCATGCGCCGTCACAACAGCTGATCGGGAAATCAGCTGTTGTGCCATTCTGTGCTGCTCATGCACAGCCGGAAGTGGGCATTTTTCGATAGAGGGCACTATTCGACAGAACACCGGCAATTGGAGCTGGCAATGTTTATCAACATTGCTCAGCTGTGAATACAGAAAGCTACAATGAAAATAGGATTTTTAAATACAGCTTACCTGTAAAATCCTTTTCTTGGGAATACATCACGGGACACAGAGACTTGATAATTACTTAGTGGGTTAGATAGTCACCATCAGGTGATTGGACACTGGCAAGCCTAATTACAAGGCGAGTTCCTTCCCTATATAACCCCTACCATATGGAGAGTACCTCAGTTTTGTAGCAAAGCAATAAGAGTCCCAACGTATAATCCCGAAGAGGGGCGGGGGCTCTGTGTCCCGTGATGTATTCCCAAGAAAAGGATTTTATAGGTAAGCTGTATTTAAAAATCCTATTTTCTTGTTCATACATCACAGGACACAGAGACTTGATAATTACTTAGTGGGATGTCCTATAGCAATGCCCAAATTGAGGGGAGGGAGACACAGATCAGAAAAAAACATAGACCGCCAACGGACTCGGGAAACTTTACTGCTGCCTGCAGCACACTGCGCCCGAAGGCGGCATCCTCTTACATCCACCTGATAGAATCTAGTGAATGTATGGACTGAAGACCAAGTAGCAGCCTTGCAGATCTGCTTTATGGAGGCCTGGTTATGCACTGCCCATGAAGCACTAACTGCTCTAGTAGAGTGCGCTTTAACCTGAAAAGGATGAACTTTCTTCTTTACACCATAAGCCTGAATAATAACCTGTCGAATCCAGCTAGAGATAGTGGATTTCAATGCTGCCTGGCCCTTTTTGGGGCCCTCTGGCAGAATAAAGAGACAATCAGTCTTTCGTATCAGTGCGGTTGCCTGCAGATAGATACTGACTGCTCTCACAACATCTCACAACTCTTTTTCCACAGACTGTGGATCTGGAAAAAAGGACGGTAGGACCACATCTTGATTCAGATGGAATCCTGAAACCACTTTAGGCAGAAAAGTCGGGTGAGGGCGCAACACCACCCTGTCTTTGTGAATAATCAAATATGGCTCTTTACAAGAAAGAGCTGCTAATTCTGATACCCTTCTAGCCGAGGATATGACTAGAAGAAAAACCAACTTCTTTGTTAAAACATTTAAAGAAGCTTGGTGCAATGGTTCTAAAGGTTGTTCCTGTAAAACAGAAAAAAACAAATTCAGATCCCATGGGCACACAGGAGGCTTAACCGGTGGATTCAAGCATAGTGCTCCCTGAACAAAGGCCCATACGAGGGAATGAGAGGCAAGTGGTCTTTGAAAGAATACTGACAAGACCGAGATCTGGCCCTTGATAGTACTCAAGGCCAGCTTCATTTCTATGCCTAATTGGAGAAAGGCAAGAATTCTGCTAATGGCATACTTTCTAGGATGCAACCCTCTGGATTCACGCCAGGAAACATATGCCTTCCAGATTCTGTAGTAGATGAGCCTGCAATCCGGCTTCCTAGCATTAACCAGGGTGGACAGGACTGGCCCTGAAAGGCCACAACCCTTTAAAATGTGGGTCTCAACCGCCAAACCATCAAATTTAGACTTTGTAAGGCAGGATGGAATATTGCACTCTGTGAGAGTAGATCTGGGCGGAGCGGAAGAACCCAAGGTCCTCCCTCTGCCATCTTTATGATCTCCGCATACCAAGGTCACCTGGGCCAAGCTGGAACCACCAGAATTACTGGCTTTCCTTCCCTTTTGACCCTCTGAAGGAATCATGGGAGAAGCCGAAATGGAGGGAACGCATAGCAGAGAGTATTGATCCCATGGAATCGTTAAGGCATCTGACCCTTGTGCTAGCGGATCCTTTGTTCTTGACACAAAGTTGTCCAGTTTCTTGTTGAACCTGGAGGCCAACAGGTCCACATCCAGGGTACCCCATTTTCGGCATATGGCCTGAAATATGTTGGGGTGTAGAGACCATTCTCCTGGGCACAGCTGCTGGCGACTTAGGAAATCCGCCTGCCAATTTTCCACCCCTGGGATGAAGACCGCAGACAGGCAAGGAACATGTCTCTCTGCCCATCAAAAAATGTGATTCACCTCTTTTTGGGCATCCAGACTCTTGGTGCCCCCTTGGTTATTGACATATGCCACAGCCATAGCATTGTCGGACTGTATTCGGACAGGACAACCCTGCAACCTGCAAGTCCAGACCTTGAAGGCTAGCCGAATTGCCCAAATCCCCAGAATGTTGATGGGCAAGAGCCTTTCGGCTCTGGACCATCTTCCTTGGGTGGAAGCTTCTTCCAGAACCACTCCCCAGCCTATTAGGCTGGCATCTGTGGTTACCACTTTCCAAGTAACTGGAACAAAAGATTTTCCTTTTAGCAGATTCTTGGTCAGCAGCCACCAATTGAGGCTCTGGCGTACCCAAGGAGACAGGCACATTGGGAGATCCAAGGCTTGTACACTTTTGCTCCAGGCAAAGAGGATGCTGCTCTGCAAAGGCCTTGAGTGAAACTGAGCATAAGGGACAGCCTTGAAAGAGGCCACCATCTTCCCTAATAGTCTCATACATAGCCGAATAGAGGGATTCTTCCTTGCCATGACTACCTGGACCAAATCTTTTATGGATTTGGCCTTTGACCCGGGTAAAAATACTCGGCTTTGGACTGTGTCTATGACCATGCCCAGATACTCCAGCCTTTTTAGGAGCTTTAAGGAAGATTTTTCTAGATTGAGGACCCAGCCTAGGTACTGTAAGTACTCTACTGTAGGGATGAGCCGAACACCCCCTGGCTCGGTTCGCAGCAGAACATGCGAACAGGCAAAAAATTTGTTCCAACACGCGAACACCGTTAAAGTCTATGGGACACGAACATGAATAAGGCTTATATTCAAGTTATTGTCATAAAAAGTGTTTGGGGACCTGGGTCCTGCTCCAGGGGACATGTATCAATGCAAAAAAAATGTTTTAAAAAGGGCAGTTTTTTCGGGAGCAGTGATTTTAATAATGCCTAGTGAAACAATAAAAGTGAAATATTCCTGTAAATTTTGTACCTTGGGGGTGTATATAGTATGCCTCTAAAGTGGCGCATGTTTCCCATGTTTACAACAGTCCCTGCACAAAATTACATTTCATAAGGAAAAAAAGTCATTTAAAGTACTCGCGGCTATAATGGATTGTCGATCCCGGCAATACACATAAAAGTCATTGAAAAAAACGGCATGGGATTCCCCCACAGTCCATTACCAGGCCCTTTGGGTCTGGTATGAATATTAAGGGGAACCCCGAACCAAAAAAAAAATAGCATGGGGGTCCCCCCAAATTCCATACCAGGCCCTTCAGGTCTGGTATGGATATTAAGGGGAACCCCACGCCAAAATTTTAAAAAAATGCTATGGGGGTCCCCCTCAAAATCCATACCAGACCAGGTCTGGTATGGGTCTGGTATGGATTTTAAGGGGAACCCCGCGCCAAAATTTTAAAGAAATGGCCTGGGGGTCCCCCCAAAAATCCATACCAGACCCTTATCCGAGCACGCAACCTGGTAGGCGGCAGTAAAAGAGGGGGGACGAGAGAGCGCCCCCCCTCCTGAACCGTACCAGGCCACATGCCCTCAACATGGGGAGGGTACTTTGGGCTAGCCCCCCCAAAGCACCTTGTCCCCATATTGATGGGGGCAAGGGCCTCATCCCCACAACCCTAGCCCGGTGGTTGTGGGGGTCTGTGGGCGGGGGGCTTAGCGGAATCTGGAAGCCCACTTTAACAAGGGGACCCCCAGATCCCGGCCTCCCCCTCTGTGTGAAATGGTAACGGGGTAAAAATGTACCCCTACCATTTCACAAAAAAAGTGTGAAAATGGTAAAAATGACATGACACAGCTTGGGGACAAGTCCTTTATTAAAAAATAAAAAAATAAAAATGTCCCACAAAGTCTTCTTCTTCTTCTTCTCTTCTTGCTCCGCCGAGGGACCGAAAAAGAAAACAAAAATCCTGCACGCCACCACCGATCCGCCTCCATGGGAGGCACTCGCCGTAATGACTGTCCTCTTAGGTGACAGTTCTTCTATAATTGAGGGCGGGGCCACATGGTGATGTCGCCGGGTGACCCTGCCCCCCTCTGATGCACTGGGACATCCCTATGGCTTCCCTGTAGCGTCAGAGGGGGGTGGGGCCACACGGTGGTGTCCCCGGGTGACCCCGCCCCCCTCTGACGCATGGGGACATCCCTATGGCTTCCTCGTAGCATCAGAGGGGGCGGGGTCACCCGATTATGTCATTGGGTGGCCCCGCCCCCTCTGATGCTACGGGGAAGCCATAGGGATGTCCCATGCGTCAGAGGGGCGGGGTCACCCGGTGACCTCACCATGTGGCCCCGCCCTCAGTTTAAAAAGAACTGTCACCTGAGAGGACGGTCATTATGGCGGGTGCCTCCCATGGAGGCGGATCGGTGGCGGTGTGCAGGGTTTTTTTTCGGTCCGTCGGCAGAGCAAGAGAAGAAGACTGCGTGGCACATTTTTATTTTCTTATTTTTTAATAAAGGACTTGTCCCCAAGCCGTGTCATGCCATTTTTACCATTTTCACACTTATTTTGTGAAATGGTAGGGGTACATTTGTACCCGTTACCATTTCACACGGGGGGAGGCCGGGATCTGGGGGTCCCCTTGTGTTAAAGGGGGCTTCCAGATTTCGATAAGCCACCCGCAGACCCCCACAACCACCGGGCAAGGGTTGTGAGGATGAGGCTACCCCAAAGCACCCTTCCCATGTTGAGGGCATGCGGCCTGGTACGGTTCAGGAGGGGGGGCGCTCTCTCGCCCCCTTCTTTTCCTGCAGCCTGCCAGGTTGCGTGCTCGGATAAGGGTCTGGTATGGATTTTTTGGGGGACCCCCACGCCATTTTTTTTTTACATTTTGGCGTGGGGTTCCCCTTAAAATCAGGTCTGGTATGGATTTTGAAGGGGACCCCCACGCCATTTTTAAAAAAAAATTGGCGCGGTTCCCCTTAATATTCATACCAGACCCAAAGGGCCTGGTAATGGACTGTGGGGGAATCCCATGCCGTTTTTATTATTGACTTTTATGTGTATTACCGGGACCGACAATTCATTATAGCCGCGAGTGCTTTTAAATGACTTTTTTTCCGTTAGAAATGTCATTTTGTGCAGGGACTGTTGTAAACACAGGAAACATGCGCCACTTTACAGGCATACTATAGACACCCCCCAGGTACGAAATTTAAAGAAATATTTCACTTTTATTGTTTCACTTTAAGCATTATTAAAATCACTGCTCCCGAAAAAATTTCCATTTTTTAAACTTTTTTTTGCATTGATACATGTCCCCTGGGGCAGGACCCGGGTCCCCAAACACTTTTTATGACAATACCATGCATATAAGACTTTAAAATTATCACTTTCAATTTCTCCCATAGACTTTTAAAGGGTGTTCCGCAGCTTTGGAATTTGCCGCGAACACCCCAAATTGTTCGCTATTCGGTGCACAGGCGGACACCCAATGTTCGAGCCGAACTTACGTTCGAGTCAAACTTACGTTCGGCTCGAACATCGGGATCATCCCTACTCTACTTTCTGAGCACACTGCGGTCTAAGCGTGGTACGGGCTGTTCTACAAAAAGCAAATCGTCCAGATAAGCTGTCACTGTTATGCCCCGAGCCCTTTTTGTGAACACTCGAGGTGCTGTAGCAAGACCGAAAGGTAGGGCCACAAATTGGAAGTGGCGATGATCCACCGCAAACCTCAGGAATCTTTGGTGAGTGGGAAATATTGGCACATGTAAATATGCATCTTTGATGTCTATTGATGCCAAGAATTCTCCCCCCTGAAGGGTGGAAACTACCGAGCGGATAGATTCCATGTGGAAAGAACGAATGTCTGAAAACTGATTCAGTTCTTTTAGATCTAGAATAGGTCTGACATCCCCGTTCGGTTTTGGAACCGTAAAGAGGTTTGAGTAGAACCCTTAGCCTTGCTCCTCTGGGGTCACCTCTATAATCACGCCTTGGGATAGTAGACGTTCTAAGGGCAGAAACAAGGGTCTTCTTTTTTCTTGTTTTCTTGGAGACTCTTGACCTTAGGAAACGAGAAGGCGGGAATTCCCGGAACTCCAGCTTGTAGCCCAGAGACACCGTGGAGGTTACCCATCTGTCCTGAATCTCTTCCCGCCAGGCCCCTGCAAACTGCAGCAGCCTTCCCCCACTCAGCCCAGCGGGGGCGCCCCTTCATAGGGAGGTTTTGGGGTTCTGCTTAACAGATCTTGAACCCCAAGACTTCTTTTGCCCTTGGGCTTGGCCTTGGACCTTTCCCCTAGTATTGGATTGGGGAGGCCATCGCCACTGCCTGGAGGACGAGGCTCCAGGGGCTGGGGACAGAGAACGTCTAAATGTGGGACATTTACTATTTCTTTTGACCGGTAATAACGTGGTTTTACACCCAGTAATCTTCTGGATGTATTTGTCCAGGTCATCCCCAAACAGGCGTTCCCCATAAAACGGGAACACAGTAAAATATCTTTTGCATGAGGCGTCAGCTGCCCAATGCTTAAGCCAAGGGGCCATGCACATTTGTCTGAGCAGGAGGGAAAAGCGGGATGCTTACTGAACAGAATCCATAATGGCATCAACCGCAAAACATAAGGCCTTAGGAAGGTCTGCATAAACCTCACCCTCCTCAGTGTGGAAGGAGGTTAAGTACCTGCTTCATTTGTTCTTTGAGGAACTGGCACATGCCGATTGCTGCAACCGCAGGCTGAACCACAGCGCCAGCCATAGAAAAGGAGGCTTTAAATAAAGTTTCCAGCTTCTTATCAGTTGGATCCTTGAACCCCTGAGCATTGTCCACAGGACAGGTCAGGCTTTTTTTCATACAAGAAATAGCCGCATCTATTGCTTTCACCTCCCATTTTTTGGTGAATTTTTCCTCCACTGGATAAAGCATAGAAAACCTCTTAGGAGCAGAAAATAGTTTATTTGGTGACCCCAGTCATCATACAACAACTTCTCCAATAAGGGATGAATTCAGAAGGTATATGCAGCCTGTGGGAATTTCCGGGATCCAAGGGAGGAAACAGAGGATTTGGCAGTCTCAGCAGAGGGCAATCTATATGTGGTACACACCAACTCAGTAAAGTATTGCACCTGTACTTTGAGGGCCTGGGAGGTAGAAGAGAGCTTCTCCTCTTCCCCTGAATCATCCGACTGCTCACGATCCCCATCCCCAGATAGGGATATTTCATCTTTAGAATGCTCATCCGATAGGGAAACTAAAGCAGACTCTGGAAGCAACTCTTTAAGGAAGCTGTGATAAAAGTAGTAATCCTTCTTTCCAAACCATCCAATGCAGCCTTCATATTGTCTTCAGTGACATATACAGGGACTGTAACATTGGGAGAGGCTGCAAAGCCTGACAGGGGCACAGACTCATCCTGTGAGACTGCCTCCAGTCTTTCAGGGAGGGATGGAATCCTGCAGGCATGCCCAGAACCCCTAGAAATAGGCTGTGATCTTTTAGTGCCTCTTTTGCCTCCCCCTGAAGCCCTCCTATGAGGAGACATAGTCCTAAGCTGCAAAGCAGAAGTACTAGTACAAATGCAATCACTGCTGTGCCCTGGTCTTACAATATAAACATGAGCTCAGTCTGCACAACCTGATGCTGAGTAGGTGTCTTAGGTATGCCTAGATCCGAATCCACTGAGATGCTTACTGCCCACAGCTCTGTTTACCACTGCTTACAGGAGCTCTGGCGTACTGGGCTTTAAACATAGCCGATTTGCGCCTGCGCACTGGTACGCTGTGCACGCCGCCGCAACCACACCCCCCCTCCTTCCCCGCTGAAAATCACCGTAAAAGCTTGCACGCGTAGGACTGACATGGCTGCGGCCAGGGGTGAGGGGGGAGAAAGGGGATTCCCTGAGAACTGCGCGGGACCCCCGGACAGCGTGGGAGACCCCCCTTCTATATTATGTGGCAGAGCCTGCAGCAGAGGAGGTGAGCAGCTTTTTAGACCAGCTTCACTGAGCGTGTATCCTGGATGGTATGTAAGTATACACCAGGTATGTTCTTACTCCCTCTAGTGGTGGAAACCAGGTAAGACATGCAACTACTCAAAAAATTATAATCCATAATGTGTATACTTTAGGATTGTCTTCACTTACCTTATCCCCACCGCATGACTGCTGATAACAGACAGATCCAACCTTCACCCATCACGGTGGGTAGTGTTGTGCCAACCTTCAGGGTTCTGGGTTCCTACTCACAGGATCCTCTTCCCTGGACCTGTAGAAGACTCTGCCAGAAAAACTTTTCGCGCAACTTAATTTGTGCACCAAAGCACTGGATCCCAGAGCCCAGTCCTCAAAGAGAGACATTACAGGCAAAACCTAATTTCTTCACACACGATGCCCGGGTACCATCCATCTTAGGCGTACATATTGGCCCGAGGTATGGATCCGGTTGTATAGCTCCTAGGCTAAGGTGACCAGATTTTTAAAATGAAATCCGGGGACATATTTTTTTTTTAACTTTTAATGGCAGCAATCGACGACTCTTTGCCCGTCTCCGCCGCCGCACGCCTCACAGCCTGTCAAGTCTAAAGCCCCATACACACCATCAGATTTTCTGCTGATTTTTTCCTTCAGATTTACCAAAACCATATAATATGAGGTCAAACCTTAGGAGTTTCAATTTGTATGCAATCAGGCAGGCCCTTGCACTACATGGTTTTGGTAAATCTGAAGACAAAAATCAGCAGAAAATCTGATAGTGTGTATGGGGCTTTACTCTTCAGGCCCCAGCTACTACTGGGTGGGGAGCAGAGGAAGATCACTCCACCAGCGAAGGCAAGGAGATAAGCAGGCAGGCGGCTGGCCGGGACTTGAGCCAAGGCAGAAGAACATGCGAGTGGAGCTGAATGGGCATGCGCCTGAAACTGAAGAAATAGTCCCTCTGCTCTGACCAGCACATGATCATCAGAAAGGGGCACAGATAATGGAGAAAAATAAACTCCCATAAGCTAGTAGGAGCGGCAGAGGAGTGGGGGGTGCAATTCCGATTTTTTCTTTTTATTCTGCACAGGCTGTCTTTGAAATTGCCCCAGCCCATGTTCAAATCCAATCTGGGGACAAAACTGGGGACAAACTTAGTCCGGGGACAGTGTCCTCAATCTGGGGACTGTCCCCAGAAACCGGGGATGTCTGGTCACCCTATCCTAGGCCCCCGCAGAGACCATCAAGCAGAGCTTTCTTATAAGCACATCTTCTAGCGTGACCAACCACCTTAGACACTGGCGAAAAAACTGAGGTACTCTCCATATGGGAGGGGTTATATAGGGGAGGAACTCGCCTTGTAATTAGGCTTGCTAGTGTCCAATCACCTGATGGTGACTTGTAAATAACTTTGCAATGCTTTGTACCAAAATCATAATTTTAGTATTTTCTTTAACAGGACAGAATACAGAATACAATCCACACGTTTTATGCACAGTAACACTATTTATTTTTAAATGAACACTGCTCAAAAAAAGAAAAAGTTGTTTACTTTTATTACGTTTAATTGTCTAAATATTGCGAAAAAAAATCATTGTTGCAGGACAATATTCACAAAAAGAAAGCCTTGTTTGTCCTTAAAAAGGCAATACATATATTACGTTATCTTAAGTAATGACAAAATTATCAGCGAATAAACAGGCTCATAGCAGAAATTTTAAAATTGCTTTGATCCATGAGGAGTGAAGAGGTGTAAGAGCAGAAGTGGTTAAAGTAAAAAACCTTTAGGCTTTAGAACCGCTTTAAATGAACAGATAACCCTTGCAGTGTGGGCACAGTCGTACAGTAGGCGATCATTTTGTAGTTGCCTGGAGTTGGGCTATAAGCCGAAAGAGAAATGTATAAGCTTTCAGTCCTAACAAAAGCCTTTTTTTTTCCATTTGTTGGATAGGGTGAGGAAGAGTTACAATTTCTGTCAGGTTCTTATATTATCTCTGTCTGTGACTTTTTGGTGTCTGATATGTGTGTGATAGCACTGGACCAATAGAACTGAGGCTTGGTTCTGATATATATACACATAAAACTCTTCAAAGGAGATGTGCCATGTTGAAGGTACTGTGTATGTGGACCTTGTTCTTGTCCTAATCTGCTACCTCTCCGATTGTGACACACGGAGCATTGGGTATTGAGGAGTGCCTAATGAAAAATTTCATATCACTTAAAAGTCCTTTTGAAGCATTTACTGGTTAAGAGCATCAAATACAGCCAACACAGCCAACATGTTTGGGAGAAAGGCCTTCTGCTTCCTCAGGGCTTGAGTTCTGGATGCTGTTAGGATCACAAGGAGATTTTATCACTGTGAACTGCCGGCTGATGGACTACTACATCTCATTGTGATTTGAGCAAGATCCACTGCTCAAGCCCTGAGGAAGGAGGAAGGCCTTCCCATAAACAATGTTTTCTGTATTTGATGCACTTATCCAAAAAACATTTCAAAAAAGTATTTTAAGTGATACGAGCTTCTGTACTAGGTGCTCCTCAATACACACTTTCCAGTATGACTTGGGGAATATTTTCTTTACTCGTGCCTGTGATATCCATACGAGAAATGGAGGATGTGGTTGTCACCAGGACAGAAAGGCCCAGCCAGCAGTAAAAATATCATCAGACTAAACCTTTTTCACTCTAGTAAAAATGTGTTTTTGTTTGTGTTCTGATTGGAGAGATTCCCTGTCACTTCCTGCCCTGACAGGAAGTGAGCCGACTTTCCCAATTAGGGACAAAGACAGCAATTAAAAAATTACAAAGGCTCTACCCCTTCCCCTTTCTATCCATAACAAAATAAAAATTTGGACTCTAAGCTTAGTTAATGATGTGCTAAGAAGAAAGCCACTGCTCACCGGAGAGATCACTTAGTCACTTAGATCACTTAGTCTACGACTAAGCCCTATAAGTGAAAGCATTGGAGGCATGGTCCTAGATGAGGCCTGTCAATGTGGATATCCTTCCCAATAAATATGGGACACCAGTGATCCCTCCGGTGTACAGTAGCTTTGGTCTTAGAGCTTGGTCGGCAAGCAGTGATGGCTTCTACAACCCCCGACACCCGGGTTTAAAGGTGGCAGTGTGGAGGAGCAGCTTGGAATTCATTTGTCTTAGCAAATGATGTATTAATCATATGTTAATTTTGTGCTTCTCTTATTTAGTGCTTTACAATGGATCTCTTTCCCTCTCTGTTAACCATGGTTCTGGATCTCTCTTCCTGAAGTTTGGAAGAAAAGCCAATGTGTTAGATCAGCGCTGGCATAACATAAAGATCATGAGCAATGGCAAGGTACAGCCAATGGATATAAATGTAGCAACAGGGACAACCTGTCTTCTAACCTACATAATGACTGGGGGGCTCTGATTGGTGGTACATGTTTTTTTTAGATTAAACGTATGCGTTATAATGTTGCCCTTGTACTAAGATCAGGAAAATTGTGTTTTCTCATAGTATATAGTGTATTGGCTTCTGAGTCTAGACTAATGATGCTGGGACTAAGTTGATATAAAAAATTCAGTTATAGCTGGGGTTGAACTGTATGCATCGATGTCTTTGCTCAACCTTACCAATCATATATTTACACCATTCCCACCTAAAATTAAGAAACAGAGTTTGTTGGGCCACCAGATCATAGCCTGTGTTTTTATATACTTCTTATTACCTTTAGAAATACAATTTTAAAATGTTAACCTTTATATATTTTATTTGCTTTTAGTCAACTAAATATGAGCTATGACATTACCAGTTAGAAAGGGGCACCCTCAGGACTCCACTATTTTGCTAAGTCGTTTTAATATTATATTTCAAATAGTGCTTCACACAAACACTTTGGGGTTGATTTAACAAAGGCAAATAGACTGTGCGCTTTGCAAGTGCAGTTGCTCCGAGCTTAGTAAATGAGGTAAAGCTCTCCTGACTTCCATCATCCAATCATGTGCAGGCAAAATGGCTGTTTTTTATTTTCCTTGCATGTGATTGGGTATTCTTTGTAAAGTGAAGCTTTACCTCATTTACCAAGCTCTGGAGCAAATGCACTAGCAGAGTGAAACTGCATATGCAAAGCACAGTCTATTTTCCTTTAGTATACACTGAGAAAAAGTATAAACGCAACACTTTTGTGTTTGCCCCTTTCTAATCCCCATCTTGATATGCCACACCTGTGAGGTGAATGGATTATCTCGGCAAAGGAGAAGTGCTCAGTAACACAGATTAAGCCCAAGTTCACACTGAGCTGCAGGAATGAAGCCGCGCGAGTTCAGCTGAACACGTACGATTTCACTCCAGCATGTCAATCCCGATTTCGGCTGCAATTTCAGAGACATCTGTGCCGGCTTCTGCACAGATGTCAATGTAAATTGCAGCCAGAAATCGCAAAAAGTAGTACAGAAACTACTTTTTTGAAATCGGTGCGGCGTCACACCGATTAGGACGGTGCCATTGATGGCAATTGCCGCCGATTTGACATGCGATTTGACATGTCAAATCGCATGTCAAAACGCTCCAGTGTGAACCAGGGCTTAGACAGATTTGTAAACAATATTTGAGAGAAATAGGCCTTTTGTGTACATAGAAAAAGTAGTAGATCTTTAAGTTCAGCGCATGATAAATAGGGGCAAACACAAAAGTGTTGCGTGTAGAATTTTGCTCGTTGTATTTGTAAAATAAAAATTTTGTACAATTAGGCCCTTTTCACACATATGGACCGTTCGTCCGTTTTTCAAACATCTGTTGACGGATGAAAAAACAGACATCAATGCATTCCTATGGAAAAACGGATGACAATGGATGATCATTCTATTTTAATCAGTTTTCATCCGCTTCCATCAACATCCATTTTTTTAGACACAGGTTCATTTTCACTAATTGGCTGGCCCAGACACACCATGACTTCCACTGGCTGGCTGGCCCAGACACAGCTTTACTTCCACTGATTAGCTGGCCCATACACACCATGACTTCCACTGATTGGCTGGCTCAAACAAAGCTTGAATTCCACTGATTGGCTGGCCCAGACACAACATAACTTCCACTGATTGGTTGACCCGACACAGCTTACCAATCACTGATTTCAAAAGACATTAAAGTAATTGCAAAGATCTAAATAAAATAAAGTTCCTGATAATGAAGGACAGTTACCAACCCTATCTACAGCTGTTTTTTTTTATAATATTACTAATTTGTCAAATATTTTGTCATTAGAGGGTGAAGATGACCCTTGATAACTGCTTGGGAGAACTGGTGAGTGAAGACTCTGATGGATTAAATACAGACTGGTCATGGTGCGAAGTGTCTGGAGAGACGCCTGGGAGCAAGAGGTAATAAGATAACTGTAATGTAAAAACATAGTTAAAAATAGAAGTTATAGTTATTGTCACTGCTGATCACATGTCCTCCATTTATCTTCTATTGTACAAACCAAAAATAAAAAGTGCCTAAAGCAAAAACTGTTTTTAATGTATTTCAGATAGAGTGATGAGGGGTTAGAACCCCTGTTGGGTTTCTATTGCTGTCTATGCCCCCACTGGGGAGAGTCACCTTCTCTATTTGTCCTAGTGACCACTGTGCCCTGTATCTAGCAAAGATTAGCAATCTAATGAGGTTGGAAAACCCTTTAAGTGCTTTCTCCCCAAGCACACCGCTGTGGAGGTGAACCCTTTCTGTGAATTTTGGTCACCACTGTTTCTGGAACAGACAGTGAGGCAAAATTCCAAATTTTTAGGCATAGAGGATAAACCTTCCAGTGAGGGTGCTTGTTCCAGACAACTTTCTAAGAGGAGATTTCCCTTACTTTAACCATTTCAATACCAGGCACTCCCCCCCTTCCTGCCCAGGACAATTTTCAGCTTTCAGCGCTGTCACACTTTGAATGACAATTGCGCGGTCATACAACACTGCACCCAAACTATTTTCTTTTTCATTTTCTTCCCACGAATAGAGCTTTCTTTTGGTGGTATTTGATTACCTCTGGGGTTTTTATTTTTTGCTAAACAAACTAAAAAAGACCGACATTTTTGAAAAAAATAGTTTTTCTTAGTTTCTGTCATAACATTTTGTTTTCTCCTTCACTGACGGGCGCTGATGAGGCGGCAGTAATGGGCACTGATGAGTTGGCACTGATAAGGTGGCACTGATGGGCACTGATGAGGAGGCACTGATATGTAGAATTTATGGGCACTGATAGGCAGCACTGATATGCAGCACTGATAGGTGGCATTGATGGGCACTGAGGGGCACTGACAGGTGGCACTGATGGGCACTGACCAGCGGCACTGATGGGCACTGATAGGTGGCACTGATTGGCACTGATAGGCAGCACTGATTGGCACTGACAGATGGCATTGATGGACACTAATAGATGGCACTGATGGGCAGCACTGATGATGAGGTACTCACAGGTGTTACTGATTGGCACTGTGATGGGCACTGGTTGACACTGTGGTGGGTACTGAGAGACTTTATTGAGGGGGCACTGACTGGCAGCTGTTGGACACTGATTGGCAGCTGATTGGCACATCTGATAGGGGCTGTGCTGATAATCAATGTGCTGATTATCAGCACAGACCCCCCCCCCCTCCTCTGACAGGGAGAACCACCGATGGGCTCTCCCTGTCAGCGCAAACCGAGGAATGCCCTTTACCAGCACTTCCTGGTTCACGCGATAATCAGCTATGATTTGTCACAGGCTCCTTACCACGATCAGAGATGCGGCGTGTCAGACTGACACACCACACCCGCTGATCACTGCGCTGCGTCCCCCCTGTGTGCCCCCACAGGCGTGCGCAGGCATGTTATCCTGCTGGACGTCTTATGACGTCCAGTCAGGATAACAGACCCATTTCCCAGCCGTCAATCTGTTATAGGCCGGGCAGGAAGTGGTTAACCACTTTAGCCCAGGAAGGATTTACCCCCTTCTTGACCAGAGCACTTTTTGTGATACTGCACTGCATCGCTTTAACTGACAATTGCGCGGTTGTGCAACATTGCACCCAAACAAAATTGACGTCCTTTTTTTCCCACAAATAGAGCTTTCATTTGGTGATATTTGATTACCTCTGCGGTTTTTATTTTTTGCACTATAAACAAAAAAAGAGTGACAATTTTGAAAAAAAAGCAATATTTTTTACTTTTTGCTATAATAAATATCCCCAAAATATATAAAAAAAATAATTTCTTTCTCAGTTTAGGCCGATATGTATTCTTCTACATATTTTTGGTAAAAAAAAATCGCAATAAGCATATATTTATTGGTTTGGCGCAAAAGTTATAGCGTCTACAAAATAGGGGATAGATTTATAGCATTTTTATTAATTTTTTTTACTAGTAATGGCGGCAATCTGCGATTTTTATTGGGACTGCGACATTATGGCAGACACATCGGACACTTTTGACACATTTTTGGGACCATTGGCCTTTATACAGCGATCAGTGCTATAAAAATGCAATGATTACTATGTAAATGACACTGGCAACGAAGGGGTTAAACACCAGGGGGCGATCAAGGGGTTAAGTGTGTCCTAGGGAGTGATTCTTACTGTGGGGGGGATTGTATCACTAGAACATGACAGCAATCACTGCTCCCGATGACAGGGAGCAGTAGATCTCTGTCATGTTGCTAGGCAGAACAGGGAAATGCCTTGCTTACATAGGCATCCCCCCATTCTGTCGCTCTGTGACACGATTGAGGGCCCGGGACCCGTGGGCACGGTCATGGTGGGGTGCCATTAATTCTTAATGGCGCCCCACACATTGGCAAACATGGTGTGCTTTTGGTGTGGCACTATTTTAAAAAAAGGGTCGAGGACTTCTTTCCCTGCATTTCTGTGGGTAGGGAAGCTCATTGAATTTAATGGGCTGCCCTACACGCAGCACGCATCTACACAGATGTGAACCAAGGACTTGTTCACATGTCAGGTTGGAAGGGTGGTAAAACCACATTGTTGAGCTGTTTTTACCACCCCCAACTTCTCCCCCTTTAGCTGCAAAGGCAGCAGTTGGAGGTGTACACATGCTGTGGCTGCAGCTGGAGGTATACCCAAGGTGAATGGGTCTGCATTGCAACTCCCCGCAACTTTGTGCATTGCACTGTTGCGGTGTGCTGATGCTGCATTTACGGGCTTAAAACAGGTGGTAAGGAGGCAACATATTGCCTTGTTACCACCTGCCAAATGCCTCTGAACAGCGATCTGAGCATGGATTGCTATTCAGAGGAGTAGCAGTTCTTGCTGCTATCACAAACAAGCCCTACAAAAGTAGTTCTGATGGTACAGGAATACGGAGGTCAGGATTAAAAGTAACATACATACATAAATACATACATACATACACACACGCACACATACAGACACATGTACAAACACACACACACATGTATACATGCACATATCCAGGCACAAACACACATATGTGTACACACACATACAGACACATGTACACACACACACACAAAGTACACACATACAAACACGTACACAAATACAGACACGTACACAAACACACAGACACATGTACACACACGCACACATACACGTGTATAAAGTCCTTTAAAACGTTCTAGCACAGTACCTTTCTTCATTCAGCTGGGTACTGCACTGTAGGGGGAAGCAGAGAGCACAGCGCACTCCCCCTCCCTTTACTTTCACTTTGCTGAGGCTGACAGGGCTCCTTCACAGTGCTGATGTACAGTTCGGCTGGGAAATCGGGGGGATCGGGCTCATCTGACGGCCCTTCTCTCACCTGATCCCGCAGCACACCTGAGGACCCCTGGCGGCACCCTAATGTTCCGCGGCACACTGGTTGAGAAAGGCTGCTCTATAGCACAGGAAGTGAATGGAAATTTCCTCAAAGGGACACAATGGGCAAAGAAAAAATTTGATAGGGGTTTTAACCATTCTTTGCTGTTTTCAAAATTAAAAGGGCCCACTTATGCCACTGTGTGTGACCCAAATATGCGGCAACGCACGCTGCATGCATTAGTGTAATGAGTTGCAATTCTTTGTGAATGGAACGCCAACGCACCTTGCTGATGGACATGCTTTACAGTGCAGCTCAACACATGGAATAATACACTAATGTGCTTTGTGATGTGCTGCCAGAAAAGGTACATGCACATTTTTTAGTATGTTACACAAGCCATTCAAATGAATAGGCTGCCTTAACGCAACGCACGTTAACACACAACTTGACAAGCATTAACATGCGAGTGCTAACACATGGCATTGGGGTGAATGAGCCCTAGAGGATAACTTTTGTGAAGTGGCATTTGAAAAAACGCGTCGCACACCTATAAATTGCTGGTATATAAGTTTAAATTGATTCTAAAGGTTTGTTTTTTTTGTTTAATTTTGTTTTTTTTTTTAATAAACTTGTTATACTTACCTGCTCTGTGCAGTGGTTTTGCACAGAGCAACCTCAATCCTCCTCTTCTTGGGTCCCCCACCAGCACTGCTGGCTCCTCCCCCTTGACCAGTGCCCCCAATAGCAAGACACTTGCTATGGAGGCACTGGTGCGTGCTCGCGCCTGAGCCGCGCTCTATGCATCCATGGGACACAGAGGCGGTGCTCAGCCCCGCCCCACTCTCTCCTCATTGGCTTACTGGCTTTGATTAACAGCAGTTGGAGCCAACAGCTACTACTGCTGTGTTTCAGCCAATGACAGCCGAGTCTCCCCTTGTACATCGCTGTATTGAGAGGGGGCTCGGGTGAGTATTAGGGGGAGCAGCACACAGAAGGTTTTTTACCTTCATGCATAGAATGCATGAAGGTAATAAAGCTTCAGCCTTGCAGATACTTTAATATCAAGTAAGTAGGATTTTACTAGGCTCCCTGCCATCACATTTGCTTTATAATCTGTGAATTGTATTGATTTTGAATATTAACTGTAAACTGCATTTGCGTCTTGTTTTCTAGATTCCTCAATGTTTACCAGCCCCTGCAGCTTGGAGGAGTAAAGAATATACCAGGCAGTATTCATTCATCCATCCACTTCACAGGGTTTTCTGGCTGCATCAGAAATCTGCAGGTGGATAGTAAGGTAAGATGTGATTCAGTATGGTATATGAGTTCAGGATGTGTAAACACAGTCCAAGGTCTAAAGCCCCATACACACTATTAGATTTGCTGCAGATTTTTGTCTTCAGATTTACCAAAACCATGTAATGCCTAAATGCATACAAATTGAAACTCTTAAGGGTTGACCTCATATTATATGGTTTTGGTAAATCTGAAGACAAAAATCTGCAGAAAATCTAATAGTGTGTATGGGGTCTAAGAGTGTAAGCATGACGGCCAGGGAACTAGCATGTGCAGATTAAGCAGTAGTAATTGTAGCCGCCATGTCTCAAGAAAGGAATAAAACTTTTCTAAGCATCAATACATATGTCTCAAGAAAGGAATAAAACCTTTCTAAGCATCAATACATATACAATATCTATACAAAAAGGAAGAAGCACCATACTGATGGGTTTTGCCTTTTATTAAATATTGGGAGTTAAATTCAATTTCAGATTATTTTACATTTGGAATCTTACTAATCAATTTCTTACTGAAATGGATTTTGGTGGTCCATTCTTATGTACAAATGCAAAGTCCTAAATGGTATTTATTTTCGGAAGTAAAAATGAACCAACTAAATTGTTTTGTGTTTTGGAGATGAATGATTTGGAAAAGCCCCTGGAGTCAGTGAACAGTGCTGCAGGATGTGCTGGGACAGATGAACAGTGCAGTACAATTAGATCGCCACCTTGTGGAAAGCATGGATTCTGCATAAGTGATCAGACTTCTGCTAAATGTGCCTGTCATCCAGGATATTATGGAAAACTCTGTGATTCAGGTACAATGTAAAGCAAGAGTTAAATAAAAATGTGTAATCCATGAACCATTTTAACTTCCCTTAAAACTGTTTATGTATCAAACTTAATTCCACAGGATTAGTAATGTTTTAGTCCCATCAATACTGGGTTAAAACAAGTTCATGAACATGGGCATTATATTTTATACCATGGCTCAGCTGTGTAAAGATCTGACTGCTATAAATAAATGTGCTACATAAAAAATGCCCATCAAATTTATTTAAATGAAACCTTCTCAGTTTTTCTAGCCCTGGACTGGCATTCTGTAAATTCTGCCCAAAGGGTTGGTGTGAAATGGAGGTTATGTGGACTTTGGATTATTAAGGGTTTGATTCAGAAGCAATGTAATATTAAAGTGATTGTAAAGTACACTACATACAATCTATTGACCTGTAGTCAAGTTGCTAAAATTATGGACAGTGCCGTTAGGTCCTAATAATCGTGAGAAGTGTGTAACCAGCACATCATGAACTTTTATGTGTCACATGAGGAAAAACAGCAGCAATTTGTCCAGCAATTCTGCTTGTACATTTGTTCTGTTTTAAAAAGAGATGTATGGGATTTTTTTTTTTTTTCAGAATCATACCTACATCATCGGTCCGATTCAGCATCTGTCCTCCGCTGGCTCTAACACTGAGAACCGAGTGATCTAACACCGCTGATCGATTGGTTCTCAGGGCTCCCTGAGCAGAGAGCTGGTGACTGTCAGTCACTGCTCTCCGCTCTGCCCCCTCCCCCCTCACTGGAGCGCTGAGCTGTGGTGAGGGTAGGGAGAGGCCGGGTCAGCCTCTCAGCAGCTTGCTGAGAGGCTGAGCCAGGTGTCGGTCCTAGCTTGAGGGCGGATCCAGACTCCATTGTCGCTGTCTTGCCCAAGACTGGACCGGCTCTGTGAAGTCAGCAGACTTCAGCCCGCTGTCTGCTGAAAACGGGTCACAGGAGTGCAGAACGAACCGCACTGCTGTGATCCACAGGAGAAGTACAGCCAAACGAGCTGTACTTTTGTTTGGCTGTACTTTTCCTTTAATTGGGCAAAAACAAATGTGCTTTTGCCTCTTCTGGACAAATGTTCATTAAAATACCTCATTATGGCCACAAGATGGAGCTGAAGAGCATAAGAAATGTAACAATTCTAAAGAACACTAGAGGGAGTTAGAAAATAAATGTAACTATTGACAATGTACATGCGGATTTGTTGAACGAAAAGCTATACAATATATATATATTTTTTTTATAAATATACCCCTTTGTGTTACCCACCTCCAGAATATTTACCCCTCTTCATGACCAGACCATTCTTTACGATAGGGAACTGTGTTATTTTAACTGACAATTGCGCGGTCATGAAACAATGTACATAAATAAAATTTATGTAATTTTTTCCCATAAATAAAGCTTTTTTTTTGGTGGTATTTAATAACCACTGAGTTTTTTATTTTTTGTGCTACAAACAAAAAAAGGCCGACAATTTTGAAAAAAAAAATACAATTTTACTTTCTGCTATAAAACATATCCAATAAAAAAATGTAAAAAATATGACTTTCTTCATGAATTTAGGCCAATACGTTTTCTGCTACATATTTTTGGTAAAAAGAAATCCCAATAAGCGTATATTGATTAGTTTGCGCAAAAGTTAAAGTGTCTACAAACTATGGGCTATATACTGGAATTTTTATTTATTTTATTTTTTATACTAGTAATGGGGGCGATCAGTGTCTTATAGCGGGACTGCATTATTGCAGCAGCCAATTTGACACTGACATTTTTGACACTTTGTGGGGACCAGTGACATTAATGCCGCATACACACGATCGCACATTCCGACAACAAAATCCATGGTTTTTTTCCGACAGATGTTGGCTCAAACGTGTCTTGCATACACACAGTCACACAAATCTTTTCGGAAATTCCGATCGTCAAGAACGCGGTGACGTACAACACGTACGACGAGGAAAAATGAAGTTCAATAGCCAGTGCGGCTCTTCTGCTTGATTCCGAGCATGCGTGGAACTTTGTGCATCGGAATTGTGTACACAAGATCAGAATTTACGACAACCGATTTTGTTGTCGGAAAATTTGAGATCCAGATCTCAAATTTTGTTTGTCGGAAATTCCGACAGAAAATGTCCTATAGAGCCTACACACGGTCGGAATTTCCGACAACAAGCTTCCATCGAACATTTCCCGTCGGAAGATCCGACCGTGTGTACGCGGCATAATACAGTGATCAGTGCTAAACATATGCACTGTCACTGTACTAATGACACTGCTCGGTAAGGGGTTAAAAATCTAGGGTGATCAAAGGGTTAAATGTGTGCCTAACTAGGGTTTATGTGTACTATATGCCGCTTTCACTGAAGGATGTGATGGATTTTCTTTCCCTATATATATATATATATATATGATTCTGTACAGAACGGGCTGCTCTGTAGCAGTAAATCTGCTATAGGGCGGTCGGCAAGTGGTTAATGTGTATTTTCTTGTCACATAAATATTTTTTCCTCTTTTATTTATATTCCTTTGTCTTTCATAATCGTTGGTTTTAAATTTGAAGCGTATCTGCGGTCAATATGTAAAATTCTATATTCATTTTCACATTGTATTTCAATTACTTCTAGCCCACTCCTAACAATCTGAACAATCTTGTAGTTTGTATGCCTGCCTTCACACACACATGGACTTTAATGGCATCCCAGTCTTAGTCCGTAGGGTTAAATATTAAAGTTGCCCCCCCCCCCCCCCCCTTTGCAGCTATAACAGCTTCAACTCTTCTGGGAAGGCTGTCCACAAGGTTTAGGAGTGTGTCTATGGGAATGTTTGACCATTCTTCCAAAAGCGCATTTGTGAGGTCAGGCACTGGTGTTGGACGAGAAAGCCTGGCTCTCAATCTCCGCTCTAATTCATCCCAAAAGGTGTTCTATTGGGTTTGAGGTCAGAACTCTGTGCAGGCCAGTCAAGTTCCTCCACCCCAAGTTCTTCCACTCCGCCTACATGGACCTTGCTGTAGGTCTATGTAGGCATATTTAATACTACAACCAGTGCCAGGACAAGGTCATCTAGAGCCCAGGGCAAACATGCCAAACTGACCACCCCCCAAGATGTATGAGCATTATGTGTCAGCAACAATCCCCCCATGAAAACACTAAGCGCTAATCTGCAGGCTTATCCCCCAGGTATAACCCCGCCCCCCATCCAAGTACAAATCTGCCCCCCTTATGAAATTCCCCCTCTCAGCACAAATCTTTGCCCTCCATCCCCCAAATCCCCTCAGCTCAAATCCCCCCCCCCCAAAAAAAAATTCACCCCTCCCAGCACCAATCATCTACCCCTAAACTTTCCCCTCCTAGTACACATCTTTTGCCCCGCTTCAAATATTCCCCTCCCTGCACAAATTCCCCCCAAATCCCCCCTACTAACACAAATCTTCTTCCCCCCATCCCTCCCAACACAAATCCCCCTAAATCACCACTGTTAGCACCCCTGCCCCCCCCCCCCCACCCCCAAATTTACCTGCCTAAAACAATACTTAAAAAGAGAAAAGAGACCCCTCAGAGAGTGGTGGGACTTTAAAGGCAACAAAAAATGAGAATAAAAAAGCAGGTTTTATTAATACAATTAAATAAAATTATACATTTGAAAAAAAATTTTTTACAGATACAAACATATGAATCAGTTTGACAATAAAAACAGTATTCTGCTGGTGAGCGAACAAAAGATGTATTCATGTAGTCTTCTACCTGAGCCTACGCATTTCGGGGCTGTTAAAGTCCCTTCATCAGGGGCAATGGTAAGCAGACTTTACACTGGTAAAACATGAAATATTATAATTAGGTACAATTGTATTGAACATGTTTGCTGCATTTGATATCATTCTAGGGAGGAAAAAAAAAAAAAAAAAAAAATTAATTACACACCCAAGCATGAGCAGGAGAAGAGGCCAACCGTCGGAAGCATTCCTGGGGGCAACCACACATTGGACGCCAGAAAACCAAATTGGGAAACGGGCGTGTCTCCGGCCCCACCTTATCCACACTGGTCCCAGTGTATCCCCGCAGAAAGGGGGACAACGCTACCCCAAGAGGTTCCAGCGACCAAAGGATCAAAAGAGGAGAGGAGGAAGAGAAGGGGATTGTCTGAAAATACAAAAAAGGGAAAAGGAAAAGCCTTATGTGCTGAGATGCTAAAGGGGAGGGGCTTGTATAGTAATTAGATGTATATCTGCTAAAGACGCATAAATAACATGCGTCGGAGCAGCAATATAACCATGTATTTAGGATACACTACAAACTGCGCAGATGTGCGGGTATTCCTAAAAAACAGGGGTTAGAAAATAATCTCAGCATATGTAACTTACCCCGGTATTAGTGTGTAAAAAAGTATATGCCCAGTAGCACATGGAAGAAGCAGGTGTGCTAGAAGAGCAGACTCAGCTGTAATTATAAAGATCAGTGGAGACCTCCTATAAGGAAATCTGTAAAGAGGAATGGAGAAAGTGTTGGCTGAATGTAATGCAGCCCAATGTGTATGACCATGGTGTTCCTTGGCAAGCACATTGAGCGGCGTATTCATATAACAAGGATAAGGTAAGAGTAATCCTAGTAGGTAGTATAAGAGTAGCCTTACCTAGGTCTCTAATATTGCCGGTATCGTTGGTGGTTAGTAGCCGCCTCTCTCCGCCGCCGCCGTGTCAGACAATGACACAGACGCAGGCGTTGGGGGGTGGGGTATAAGAGGAGGAAGAGGAAGTGGGTGCGGTGATGATAGGCGTGGAATCCCGCCAATCATAGCGCCGCTCCTATCAGTCGCCGGTGCCAGGGGATCTGACAGCGTCAACAGACGCTGAGAAAGAGAAACCAAAATGACGTAGTATGGGAAGAGGGGAAAGGGGTGGATGCGGCAGTGATTGGCGTGAGATTCGGCCAATCATACCGCAACTGTTAATCGATTACAGAGGTCAGGGGAATCCTACAGCGTCGACAGACGCTGAGAAAGGGATACCATGGTGACAGCCAAACACAACCCAGGATCGCATCATTACCGATGCGATCCAGAGGGGGGTGCCGGGGAAACAGTGTCATTCCAACATAGAACGCTGGAGAGGAGAGATGCACGGCAGCCCCGGACATTTGTGTAGTGACAGGTCACCCCTGCTTGGGCCCCCCCTCGTTTTTGAAATACAAATGTCCGGGGCTGCCGTGCATCTCTCCTCTCCAGCGTTCTATGTTGGAATGACACTGTTTCCCCGGCACCCCCCTCTGGATCGCATCGGTAATGATGCGATCCTGGGTTGTGTTTGGCTGTCACCATGGTATCCCTTTCTCAGCGTCTGTCGACGCTGTAGGATTCCCCTGACCTCTGTAATCGATTAACAGTTGCGGTATGATTGGCCGAATCTCACGCCAATCACTGCCGCATCCACCCCTTTCCCCTCTTCCCATACTACGTCATTTTGGTTTCTCTTTCTCAGCGTCTGTTGACGCTGTCAGATCCCCTGGCACCGGCGACTGATAGGAGCGGCGCTATGATTCCACGCCAATCATCACCGCACCCACTTCCTCTTCCTCCTCTTATACCCCACCCCCCAACGCCTGTGTCGGTGTCATTGTCTGACACGGCGGCGGCGGAGTGAGGCGGCTACTAACCACCAACGATACCGGCAATATTAGAGACCTAGGTAAGGCTACTCTTATACTACCTACTAGGATTACTCTTACCTTATCCTTGTTATATGAATACGCCGCTCAATGTGCTTGCCAAGGAACACCATGGTCATACACATTGGGCTGCATTACATTCAGCCAACACTTTCTCCATTCCTCTTTACAGATTTCCTTATAGGAGGTCTCCACTGATCTTTATAATTACAGCTGAGTCTGCTCTTCTAGCACACCTGCTTCTTCCATGTGCTACTGGGCATATACTTTTTTACACACTAATACCGGGGTAAGTTACATATGCTGAGATAATTTTCTAACCCCTGTTTTTTAGGAATACCCGCACATCTGCGCAGTTTGTAGTGTATCCTAAATACATGGTTATATTGCTGCTCCGACGCATGTTATTTATGCGTCTTTAGCAGATATACATCTAATTACTATACAAGCCCCTCCCCTTTAGCATCTCAGCACATAAGGCTTTTCCTTTTCCCTTTTTTGTATTTTCAGACAATCCCCTTCTCTTCCTCCTCTCCTCTTTTGATCCTTTGGTCGCTGGGACCTCTTGGGGTAGCGTTGTCCCCCTTTCTGCGGGGATACACTGGGACCAGTGTGGATAAGGTGGGGCCGGAGACACGCCCGTTTCCCAATTTGGTTTTCTGGCGTCCAATGTGTGGTTGCCCCCAGGAATGCTTCCGACGGTTGGCCTCTTCTCCTGCTCATGCTTGGGTGTGTAATTAATTTTTTTTTTTTTCCCTAGAATGATATCAAATGCAGTAAACATGTTCAATACAATTGTACCTAATTATAATATTTCATGTTTTACCAGTGTAAAGTCTGCTTACCATTGTCCCTGATGAAGGGACTTTAACAGCCCCGAAACGCGTAGGCTCAGGTAGAAGACTACATGAATACATCTTTTGTTCGCTCACCAGCAGAATACTGTTTTTATTGTCAAACTGATTCATATGTTTGTATCTGTAAAAAAAAATTTTTTTCAAATGTATAATTTTATTTAATTGTATTAATAAAACCTGCTTTTTTATTCTCATTTTTTGTTGCCTTTAAAGTCCCACCACTCTCTGAGGGGTCTCTTTTCTCGTATGCTAGGGATGGTGGCAACTTTTGTGACACTGTTGGATGGTACCTTCCCCTTTTTCTGATTCTAAAACAATACTTACCCCCGGCCGCCCCCCCCAAATTCCCCCTTCAAACACAAATCCCCTCACCCCAATCTCCTTGTGGAGCCCCACCTTCTCAAATGATACCACAATGATCAGGGCAACCGCCCCTCCTGCCCACCCCTTGTCCCGGCCCCCTGACTACAACATACCAATAACTATTGTAGCCTAGTCTACATATGTAATAAACACATACATATCCTTGTAACCCTACTTATGTGTATCTCTGTTATTGTAATACCCAGCACATGGGAGGTATGTAAGTGTATGATGTGTCTGTTAGTTCTACAGGAATGGAGCCTTGAGAAAGGAAGTTGGCTTCATTATGTGATTCATCATCCGCTCAGCCTGCATTATACTTATATACAACTCATGCTTCGAACTCGAATATCTTCTGCTACTATACTCCACCTGACTTCCAGGGACAGGTCTTCTTATCTGAAGCTGGAGGTGAGCTGCAAAAATGCTGGATGTTATCACAGATAATACATGAAATAGAAAGATGTGGCAATTCATCATGGTAACAATCACAACCTATAGAATGAGTATTTACAACCAGATATTTATTGTGTTCTTTAATTCAGCGTTTCTCAACTAGGGTGCCTTTTGGGTTTCCATGGGGTGCCTGGAGCAAGGGACCCAGTTTGCTCTGGATCAGCACCATGAGTTGCTATGGTTCCACCAGCACCATACCAACCAGTGATGCCCTGGGGCAGTATGCATGGCATCATGCATTGCTACAATGTTACCAGCAGGAGATCCCCCAGCATTCAGAAGAGGGCAAGAGTCGCACTCCCCCCCCCCCCCCCCAAACCCCCCCCCCCCCCCGCCACGCTGATGGAGCTTAATTATTATAAAGGTGAAAAATGTATTTAAAAAAAAAAAGAAACATGTTATACTTACCTGCTCTGTGTAGTGGTTTTGCACAGAGCAGCCCCAATCCTCCTCTTCTTGGGTCCCCTGCCACCTAACTGGCCCCTCCCCCTTGCCGCGTGCCCCCATAGCAAGCTTCTTGCTGTGGGGGCACCCCTGCTTGCTTGCTCCCAAGTCGGCTCTCTGTGTCCATAATACACAGAGAGCATGGCTCAACCCTGCCTCACTGACTTTAATTAACAGCAGTGGGAGCCAATGGCTCCTGCTGCTGCATCTCAACCAATCAGCAGGGAGTTATCCGGAAGAGCCTCGGGTCTCGTGCACATTGCTGTATCAAGATCGGGCTTAGGTAAGTATTAGGGGGGGCTGAGGGGAAGCCTTTACAGCCACTTTCACACCTGGGTGTTTTGGGATTGCGGCAGAATTGCGATTCTCAAAACATGCTACAATCACAAAATGCAGAATCAGGTGCCATTATTTTCAATAGCACCTAAAACAGGGTGCGGTTTTGCCCTGATTGTTGCGCCATTTGCAATCACTGCAAATTGCATTGCATTCATTTCATTTTTTCAGGCTGGGAACATTTTCAGAAAGTGCAGGAATATACCTGTTGATCCTGCTAGAAACCCAGTGTGCATGTCGCTTCCTGTGCACTGAACTGATATCTCAAGTAATGTTATCAGCCATCCCAGGAATCTTTTGTGAGCTACAGAACACCTGCCCCCTATGGATTGTAGACGAAGAAAGGGTGGGAGGGTGACTATATGGTCTAAATCAGGAGACCAGTCTAGGGAGACAACACTGCTCTCCATAGATATGATACAGCAAGCCAGTGTTGTCACCCTAAGACAGAACGTGTGTTACATGCAAAATCATCAGGTGAAAGCTGCAATATATGAAAGTTTTGTTCTCAGGTTTACATATGCTTTAAGAGTATAAAATGTTTTTATGGTGAGCGCAAGAATCTCCCTTGTGTTTTTTTTTTTTTTCATTATTTTTATTACCACACATCCTTTATTGTCAGGCATGTATTACATCCTGCTTTTTAAAGAATATTTTATTATAAAGCAACTTTCCTTCTATACTGGTAAGCACTATCACTTCATGTACCTGTGTCACCTGCAGATTAGTGGAGGACACCTCGCTGTTGGTTTCAACTTTGGCGAGAGGAGTCATCTGATCAGGCTGCTGGACCTACGTATAGATCATGGGCGATGGGCACTGCTGAGCCTGGAGCGCTATGGCAATGTGTTCACATTGCGTATTGAAAGAGGAGGCGGTGTCCGAGAAGTGACAGCTACTATGGGAAAAAGTAGATTATTCGAAGCTGATCCATCGAATGTTATGTTAGGAAACAGCTTACCACAGCAAGCTGAGAATGATTTTCAAGGTACGTGTTTACACAGAGTATCATAAAACTGGTTTAGCCTTCTCAAATTCGAATTCACGTTTTATTAAAGTTCCACATTTGTGTGCTGTTATTAGTGTAGAAAACTGCTCAGCTCATAAAATAAAAAATTTATCCTCAAATCTAGTAGAAAATATATGTGAAGGTAGCAGTGCCTGGACAAGGCCATCTAGAGCCCAGGGCAAACGTGGCAATCTGTGCCCCCCCCCTCCCCCCCAAGGAAGCCGGTCATGTGACTGGACCAGAGTGACTTCAGGATAGGTCATTATAGGCATCTTTTATTTTACAGGGTAGATAGAATAGGCTTAGAATAGCAGTGGAAGTAGGTTTAAGCTTAGTTTTGACTGAACGTCCACTTTAAGGTATCTTAAAGTGTCCTTAAAACATGGTAAAGTGGCCTCTCAATCAATGCTATCTCTTTTATTTTAGTGTTAAGGATGACTTTTTTTTTTTTTTTTGGAATGTTATCCTTAAATTGCACCCCCCCCCCCCATCATTCCCTAGCACCCCCAATATTTTGATATTCAAAGTCATCTTTGCATGCTCCAGCCAGATGCACACCTGGCTGGTCACTTAGGTCTAATTCACACCTATGCAGGTTGTAGTTTGCAGTTTGCATGTTCCCGATCCATTTTGCGTTTTTCAATACATGTTTTTGATCCATTGAAGTCTATGGAACCAAAAGTCCCTGGCCCTTTCCATAAAATGCACAGATGTGAAATACATCCATAGGAAACCATGTTAAATGAACTGTAGTGTGTTTCTGCAAAACTGAAAACGTGCTAAAGAATGCATAGGTGTGAACCAGGCCTAACTGCTTCTGCGCACAAATTCTGTCCATTCCTATAGAGCAGCTGTTGTGTCACATGAACTTCTACATAGGAATGCATTGGGTTTTTCCACACACCTGCACAGGAAGCTAGGAGCCGGCCCAAGGATGTGTGGGTCACAGTGTGGATCTGGTAGGAGCGTGGACAGGTGAGTATTGCTCTGGGGGTGTTGGGGAGTTAAATTGAAAGATAACTGCAATGAAATACAATATTTAAGTAATATTTATCAAGAATCAGCAATCCACCCACACAGCCACGTTTGACAGGTATACAGGGACAAGTGCATGGCCCTGGATGCACAGGATCTCCATTGGGGACTATGCACTGTCCATTCAGTAATTTGGGCTGTCTGCATGCAGCCCAGCGCTAGGAAAGAGAAGTAATCAAAGGGCTCTTCACGCTGTACGGGGATGTGCGTCAATGTAAATGAAACCTAAATTCTCATCCTTATAACCCAAAGTTTCTCTAAAGCTTGTAATATGTTTAGCTTTGCTTGCAAAGTAGCCAGAAGTTTGCTTACATTTTATAATCTGCACAGCCAGAAGGGGAACAGGATGTGCTTATCTGCAGATAGAGCTACAACATTAACTTTCTTTTCTGTCATGTTAGTGAAATCTATGAATATTTGTCTTCATGATCTAAGGAAAACTTTAATGGGCTCTTTTAATTGTGCACAGGATGTTTTCGGGATGTGCGCGTCAATGGTCTTGTACTGCCGTTGGATGGAGAGGGTAATGAGCACAGCTCTGTTGTCAGCTCGCAGGGAATCAGCAATGGGTGCCACTCGGATGTCTGCAGGAACCAGCCCTGCCCCTCTCACCTCAACTGTATTGATTTATGGAGAAAACATGAATGCAGGTACAATACTATTTGGTGATGACACATTGGTAAGAGGCAGGGTTTACTACTCTTGGACGCCCACCTATTCTCTGATTGATGGATCTTAGAAGAAGCTCCAGGGCTGCTGAAAGCTCTCCGGTATATTTCTCACATTTATTTACAAGTATTCATTTTTTTATAGAAAAAGATTTATTAACCAATACCAGTATGTTACACTCCCTTCCTTTCCGAGCCATTTTTCAGCTTCCAGTGTTGTGTTTGACTGAAAATTACTTGGTAATGCAATAGTGTACCCAAATTAATTTTATATCATTTATATACAGATGGGGGTTTCTTTTGGTGGTATTTAAAGCCCAAGTTTACTTAAGAAAAAAATCAGCACAAGGGATATTACTTACATGCAGTGTGATGTGTCCCTTGTGTTGCTGTGCCCTGATTTAGCAGAAATCTTCCACCTTCGATGAAGCTGTACTTCCAGCTTTTATAAATGGAGAAGCTGGGCAGAAAGGGCAGCATATTCAGACATTCTTGAGCTAAACCAGAACAAAGTAGCACAAGGGACACATCACATTGAAGGTAAGTAACATCCCTTGTGCTGATTTTTTTATGCAGCTAATAGCAGAACTTAGATACTTTGACTGTTGTCTTTATAATTTTCCTTCTCGGAGCTTCTTCCTCATACAGCTCCCTGGCCATGCTACCTGACACCAGGTATGTGGGTTTCCCCTGCGCCTGCCAGGTCTTATGGAGTCCTTCTGGAGTCTCTATATGTACACTCTGCCATTTAGAACTACAAACTCACATGCATCCATTCCGAGAGGGACAACGAACTAAAGTCTTGCTGACTAAGGAGCTGCTATAAAGAAGGAGGAGAAGAGTGTCCCTTTCGCTCTCTCTGTGTGCTCCACTGGGAATGTCTGCATGTAAGTTTGCAGTTATAAACACAAGCTTGAGAAACCAATAGCTCCGCGCTTAGGTGATAAAGGAACTGCAGCCCCCCAACACAGAATCGCACCAATGTGAAATTCCAGAAAGAATAGAGTCAAAAAAGGGGTGATTGGCGCTGTTCCACTGAAATACGAAAAAACTAGTGTAGTGTATCAAGTGAACTGTGAAAAAAACTGAGCATAAATAACAATATATAGGATTAAAAACACAATTAAGTGAGACTTTCTAAAGTGTGTGCAACACCTGCCCCCATGAAAAGTGCAGTGTGTATTCACTCCTTAGTAAACAAAATGGATCAAAACCTAAGTGAATCAAAAAGGTGGAATGAATTCCCAAACAAGCTATCAGGAAATTCTTGAAAAACATGTACTGATCATAATAAACATCAATAGTGCATAAATTAAGAAACACCAATAGTGCATAAATAAAATATGGAATCTATAATCACAAATGCACATAAGAAGATTAAAAGTTCATCATAAATCTTGAGTCCACAAAATATCCCAAAGAATATTAATAAAAAATAAAAATAGAAAAGTTTGTAGTGTAAAGTTCTTCATAAAGTGCAGATAGTGAGTCTCTTTAAACCATCTAGCAGTGCTCTTAGTGACGTGAAATCCTCCTGTCTTCCAAACGCCCCCCAATGTGCCCTCACTCACCGAGAGAAGACACCCCTGCAGGGGTATCAAGCATGTCAGCTGTATCCTGCAGCAATGGTCCCTGGTGAAGGCTCCTAATCGAATCTCCGCTCACGGTGTCCGGGCTGGCTCCAGTCAATCCCCGCAGGCACATCCATATGAAATAAAAAAGAGTCCCATCGCGTAATTCCGTAAATGTAAAGGCTTTATTAAAATGTAACTAAAACGGACAAACAATGTCCCGCTGCCTGGTTGGCAGTCAGACTGAATAGGAAAAAACAGCGCGGTGCAGCGTGCGCTCCACCGCTCGTTCCACACCCGGAAGTAAAGCAGTAGGACAAGACGTATGCGTATCACGTAGCCACGCCTTACGCGTTTCGTCATCCAGACGTCATCTGAGGCGCGGCCATCTTGGTACTCCATACGTCTTATATATGCGATGGAGGCGCCCGGAGGCCAATCATGGTGGAAAACCCGCCCCTCAGCCATGATGGAATAAACCCAACGTGCCATCTAGTGGGTGAAAAGAATATCAACTCATTGTGTTCAATTGTATACGGCGCCTCCATCATAAAAACAGAATAAAGGGGAGAAGGGAATATTAAAAACATATAAACACTCTTAAGGCCCTGGTACATCAGTAAATTTACAGAAACATATCAAAGCAAGGGTAATCTATAAACATGAAAAAATATATAATATAAATAAAATAAAAATTAAATAGCAAAATATGGAATATAAAAAATGAAATGTAAAATAAAACAAAATATAAAAAATATATATAAGTGGATTATTCAAAATAGACCCACTAAACAGTAATGCCAATGCGCATCTTAGGGGGATAAAGACCTGTATCTCGAGGTAGAAATTCTATTACCCCATACAAATCAATACATCCAATGGCTTACAAAATAAAAAATGGACCTTATGCAAACCTCGTATACATACTTTAGAGATCAAGCTGATGCCTTGATTAAGAAATTCGTGGATAAAGGTTATAGAATTGACCCTTTAGTCAAATTGAAAGATGAGATACAAAAACTCGATCGGGATTCCTTGTTGGGAAAGGAACAGTGTAACAGAAAAAATTCTCCAGACGACATAGCTTTCGTAACAGGTTTTAATAACCAATATAGGTCCATTGAATACATAGTAAGGAAGTACTGGCCAATTCTAAGATCAGATAGGACCTTAGGGAAAATTCTTACTAAGAAACCTCGATTTATTTACAGGAGAGCACCAACACTCAGAAACCATCTGGTTCATAATGTTATTAATCCTCCTAGGAGTGTGAAATTGTTTGCCGACATGAAAGGTTTTTACAGGTGCCAGAAGTGCTTGGGCTGTAGGGTTAGCAAGAGGCAACCTAAGAAGAGGACCTCTTTCAAATCAAGGAGTGGTAAGGAATATGATATCAGGGAGCTTGTCACCTGTGACACCACCCATGTGACATACATCATCGAGTGCCCGTGCCGACTACAATATGTGGGCCGGACCACAAGACCCCTACGTGTACGTATTAGGGAACATATTAATAATATCAAAAAGGGGTTCCCTAAACATAATCTTTCTAGGCACTTCGATGAATATCACCGTAGGGATCCATCTGGTTTGATATTCTACGGCATTGACACGATTAAGGAACAATGGAGGGGGGGCAATAAGAAAAAATTAATTTCCCAAAATGAAACCAGATGGATACATCGCCTTGATTGTCTGGTCCCTAGAGGACTCAATGTGGAAATAGACCTGAACTGTTTCCTATCTAATTTTTAACTGTATGTCCCCTTTACTATGTTAGAGGTTCATAGCTGTAGGTAACATACTGATGGCAATTACTTTCCAGCCTTTGCATCCTTCTTACTTCTACACATTCATTTTAACATTTTAGATTCTGCATCACTTATTTAAATATATCCTTTTTCTCACATTAGAAGTTCCTTTTAACACTATAGTATACACCGATGGTAATGCCTATGAGGATATATTGGACAGTTTACTAAGTTTGTATACGAGGTTTGCATAAGGTCCATTTTTTATTTTGTAAGCCATTGGATGTATTGATTTGTATGGGGTAATAGAATTTCTACCTCGAGATACAGGTCTTTATCCCCCTAAGATGCGCATTGGCATTACTGTTTAGTGGGTCTATTTTGAATAATCCACTTATATATATTTTTTATATTTTGTTTTATTTTACATTTCATTTTTTATATTCCATATTTTGCTATTTAATTTTTATTTTATTTATATTATATATTTTTTCATGTTTATAGATTACCCTTGCTTTGATATGTTTCTGTAAATTTACTGATGTACCAGGGCCTTAAGAGTGTTTATATGTTTTTAATATTCCCTTCTCCCCTTTATTCTGTTTTTATGATGGAGGCGCCGTATACAATTGAACACAATGAGTTGATATTCTTTTCACCCACTAGATGGCACGTTGGATTTATTCCATCATGGCTGAGGGGCGGGTTTTCCACCATGATTGGCCTCCGGGCGCCTCCATCGCATATATAAGACGTATGGAGTACCAAGATGGCCGCGCCTCAGATGACGTCTGGATGACGAAACGCGTAAGGCGTGGCTACGTGATACGCATACGTCTTGTCCTACTGCTTTACTTCCGGGTGTGGAACGAGCGGTGGAGCGCACGCTGCACCGCGCTGTTTTTTCCTATTCAGTCTGACTGCCAACCAGGCAGCGGGACATTGTTTGTCCGTTTTAGTTACATTTTAATAAAGCCTTTACATTTACGGAATTACGCGATGGGACTCTTTTTTATTTCATATGGATGTGCCTGCGGGGATTGACTGGAGCCAGCCCGGACACCGTGAGCGGAGATTCGATTAGGAGCCTTCACCAGGGACCATTGCTGCAGGATACAGCTGACATGCTTGATACCCCTGCAGGGGTGTCTTCTCTCGGTGAGTGAGGGCACATTGGGGGGCGTTTGGAAGACAGGAGGATTTCACGTCACTAAGAGCACTGCTAGATGGTTTAAAGAGACTCACTATCTGCACTTTATGAAGAACTTTACACTACAAACTTTTCTATTTTTATTTTTTATTAATATTCTTTGGGATATTTTGTGGACTCAAGATTTATGATGAACTTTTAATCTTCTTATGTGCATTTGTGATTATAGATTCCATATTTTATTTATGCACTATTGGTGTTTCTTAATTTATGCACTATTGATGTTTATTATGATCAGTACATGTTTTTCAAGGATTTCCTGATAGCTTGTTTGGGAATTCATTCCACCTTTTTGATTCACTTAGGTTTTGATCCATTTTGTTTACTAAGGAGTGAATACACGCTGCACTTTTCATGGGGGCAGGTGTTGCACACACTTTAGAAATTCTCACTTAATTGTGTTTTTAATCCTATATATTGTTATTTATGCTCAGTTTTTTTCACAGTTCACTTGATACACTACACTAGTTTTTTCGTATTTCAGTGGAACAGCGCCAATCACCCCTTTTTTGACTCTATAAACACAAGCTTGCACATAGTGGAGTCTGCAGCAGAACCGCATATGTCCTGGCAGGCATGGTGGCACCCACATACCTTGAGGCAGGCAGTGGGCTATGGGGCTGCTGTATAAGGAGGAAACTCAGGAAAAAAAATATAAGAACAACAGTAAGCACGTGTAAGTTTTGCTATAAGTAGCTTATTTAGCGAATAAAATTGACTTTACTATAATATTAATCAAAGACGGACTGCGGAATGTAGGGCTTTGAGTTTATTGCACTTACCTGTATGTTGTCCTTCCTGAGATACAAATTTGTCTCAGTACATTTCTATTTCTACAACATATAATGAGCAGGGATCGGAAGCAGACAGTTAATGGTAATACTCTTGCATCCCAGAAGGGACAGCACTAAGGTAAGTTAAATAACATAATACATATAAAACCTCGTCCTTTTTGTTGATACTTTATGGAGTTCTTCTTTAATGTCAGGTTCCAATAATAGGGGTTTACTCCTTAGCTTTACAGTAACAGGCTAAGAGGTCACATGGATCTTACAGAAAAACACTTGCTAAATGAATGAGTCAGACAGACCCATTCTATCACAGAGGCACTGAAAAAAAGATGGTAGAATTTTCAAGCATTCCATATCTATTTGGGTTCTGTTTACTACCAATAGATACCCAATGACTGAAGATCATCTTAGACATATCTATGTAGTGATTCTGTAATTCTCTCGATGCTTTTGTCAAATATGCAGTACGTTTCTCTGGTTTAGGTGCCCAACAGATAAAGTTGGAGTGATGAATAATGTAACAGGACAGAAGGATTGTCACCCATCACCTTGTACGAAATGGAGCTGTCGGAATGGGGGCAGTTGTGTAGCTCAGTCTCAGCACAAGTATATCTGCCAGTGCAAAAAAGGCTTTAAGGGCAGGACCTGTGAGACCATACAAGCCAGAGCTGGGAAGATTGTTGGACTGAGCTCAGGATCCATTTTAGCCATCAGCATGTGTCTTCTGATCTTCATAGGTAAGATCATGGTTCTTTTTCCTTTTTTTTCACATTGTTAAAGTAGAACTATAGGCAAAACTTTTTTTTTCTATTTTGGATAAAGCACGGAAGGGTTATAACCGCTGTCAGATTGTTTTCTGTCATTTGTGTCTCTTTGCAGTGATTTCCCTTCACTTCCTGTCCCACAGTGAAACAGGAAGTGAGAGGAAATTCCAGCAAATAATGATATCCTATGGGGACCCCCAGGTCACCAGAATTAGTGTGCCCATTGGAAGATTTCTCCTTTATTACTTTTCTGTTGACAACCCAAAATTTGGGACTCTCTTTTACTTTCATTGATAATAGTAAACAGGATAAATAGAGAGGGTGAACCTCCATAACAGGGACAGAGAAAGCAATAAAAACTGACAAGCGTTCAATTCCTCGCCACTCTATCCAAAACTAAAATAAAAGGTTTTGCCTTTAGTTATACACTTATCTGGAAAATGGTATATAAAATAGAAGTTGGTAAAAACTACTGTATGTTAGTGTAATCCTGCTATACACATATAGGTGTATATTTTTTGTACAGTAGGGTTTATATTTTTTGAGGCACAATAGTAAAGGTGAAGCCCACCAAACATTGATCTCAGATTTCAATAGACCCAGTGGTTTGAAGTGAAAGTGGTTGTAAACCCCTTTTTAGAACTTGTACCTATAGGTAAGCCTAGAATAAGGCTTACCTATAGGTACTGTAAATTTCTCCTAAACGTGCGCTGTTTAAGAGATATTTACCTTGCAGTGCACTGTGAAGAAATGGCCCTCCACGCCGTTTCTTCCCGAGCGAGTGCCGTGACTGGCGGCTCCAGAGCGCATGCGTGGGAGTTACATCACACGGCTCCGGCCTGTCACAGAGCCAGAGTCCGCAGCCCCGGAAGGAAGGGGGCGAAGATGGATGCGGCCACCAGCGGGGACACGACAAGTTCTCCGGGTGGCAGAACCGTTACTTCCGGCGCGGGCTTTGTTTGCAGGTAAGTGGCACCACTAGCCCATCATGCTTTTACTTGCAGGGAACAAAAGAGGAAGTAAAACCCATCAGGGTTTACTTCCTCTTAAAGGTACTCTGCAAACATTTCAGTTGTGCGCTATGTCTAAATTCCCTATAGTATTCAGTTGGATTGGATATGAATTGAAACATGTAAGGGTGAAGAAGTGCTTCTCTGTCCTCCATAGTTTTAAGAGATGGAGTGTGTACAGAACAGAACCAATTGACAACAGCCTGCAGCCCACAAGCACCATCAAAGACTTCTGACTCTAACTGTAACAAATTATATTCAGTTAAGATTGTAAATTGGGCAGACTTTCTGTTTAGTATATTTATATTAATTCCTGGAAAACATTCACAGTCTACTGATTTAATTTGTTGCCTGGTGTAGCTCTGCAGGAGCTCCCTGGCTTTTGTTAACTTCTAGAGACCTGAGAGAGCTCCCAGCACTAGTTGTTGAATATGGGTCACAGGAGTGCAGAACTAGGTGCTCTTCTGTGATCTGTAGAAGTATGGCCAAAAGAGCTTCGGCCATACATCTCCTTTAACCACTTCAGCCCCGGAAGGTTTAACCCCCTTCCTGACCAGAGCACTTTTCACAATTCGGCACTGCGTCGCTTTAACTGCTAATTGCGCGGTCATGCAATGCTGTACCCAAACGAAATTTGCGTCCTTTTCTTCCCACAAATAGAGCTTTCTTTTGATAGTATTTGATCACCTCTGCCGTTTTTATTTTTTGCACTATAAACGGAAAAAGACCGAAAATTTTGAAAAAAAATTATATTTTCTACTTTTTGTTATAAAAAAAATCCAATAAACTCAATTTTAGTCATACATTTAGGCCAAAATGTATTCGGCCACATGTCTTTGGTAAAAAAAATGTCAATAAGCGTATATTTATTGGTTTGCGCAAAAGTTATAGCGTCTACAAACTAGGGTACATTTTCTGGAATTTACACAGCTTTTAGTTTATGACTGCCTATGTCATTTCTTGAGGTGCTAAAATGGCAGGGCAGTACAAAACCCCCCCAAATGACCCCATTTTGGAAAGTAGACACCCCAAGGAAATTGCTGAGAGGCATGTTGAGCCCATTGAATATTTATTTTTTTGTCCCAAGTGATTGAATAATGACAAAAAAAAAAAAATTACAAAAAGTTGTCACTAAATGATATATTGCTCACACAGGCCATGGGCATATGTGGAATTGCACCCCAAAATACATTCAGCTGCTTCTCCCGAGTACGGGGATACCACATGTGTGGGACTTTTTGGGAGCCTAGCCGCGTATGGGGCCCCGAAAACCAAGCACTGCCTTCAGGATTTCTAATGCCGCGTACACACGGTCGTACTTTTCGTCTACAAAAGTCCAACGGACGCTGACGGACTAAAGCTGGCTGGTAATCCGATCGTGTGTGGGCTTCTCCGGACTTTCAACGTACTTTTTTAGCCTCAAATCCGACGTACTTTAGATTTGAAACATGCTTTAAAACTTTCCGACGGACTCGAGTCTGGTCGAAAAATCCGCTCGTCTGTATGCTAGTCCGACGGACAAAAACCCACGCTAGGGCAGCTATTGGCTACTGGCTATGAACTTCCTTATTTTAGTCCGGTGTACGTCATCACGTAAGAATTCGACGGACTTTTGTGTGATCGTGTGTAGGCAAGTCTGTTCGTTAGAAAGTCCGCCGCAAGTCCGTCGAAAGTCTGCCGGAAGTCTGTCGGAAGTCTGTCGGACAGGCTGTCTGACTTTTGTAGACGAAAAGTACGACCGTGTGTACGCGGCATTAGGGCATAAATTTTTGATTTCACTCCTCACTGCCTATCACAGTTTTGAAGGCCATAAAATGCCAAGATGGCACAAACCCCCCCCCCCCCCCAAATGACCCCATTTTGGAAAGTAGACACCCCAAGCTATTTGCTGAGAGGCACGGTGAGTATTTTGCAGCTCTCATTTGTTTTTGAAAATGAAGTAAGACCAGAAAAAAATTTTTTTTTTCTTTTTTCAATTTTCAAAACTTTGTGACAAAAAGTGAGGTCTGCAAAATACTCACTATACCTCTCAGCAAATAGCTTGGGGTGTCTATTTTCCAAAATGGGGTCATTTGGGGGGGTTTTGTGCCACCTGGGCATTCCATGGCCTCCGAAACTGTGATAAGCAGTCAAGAGAGAAATCAAAAATTTACGCCCTTAGAAAGCCTAAAGGCGGTGCTTGGTTTTCGGGGTCCCGTGCGCGGCTAGGCTCCCAAAAAGTCCCACACATGTGGTATCCCCATACTCAGGAGAAGCAACAGAATTTATTTTGGGGTGTAATTTCACATATCCCCATGGCATGTTTGAGCAATATATCATTTAGTGACAACTTTGTGCAAAAAAAAAAAAAAAAATTGTCTCTTTCCTGCAACTTGTGTCGCAATATAAAATATTCCATGGACTCGACATGCCTCTCAGCAAATAGCTTGGGGTGTCTACTTTCCAAAATGGGGTCATTTGGGGGGGTTTTGAACTGTCTTGGCATTTTATGCACAACATTTAGAAGCTTATGTCACACATCACCCACTCTTCTAACCACTTGAAGACAAAGCCCTTTCTGACACTTTTTGATTACATGAAAAAATTATTTTTTTTTGCAAGAAAATTACTTTGGACCCTCCAAACATTATATATTTTTTTAAAGCAAATGCCCTATAGATTAAAATGGTGGGTGTTTCATTTTTTTTTTTGACACAGTATTTACGCAGCGATTTTTCAAACGCATTTTTTGTGGAAAAAACACACTTTTTTAAATTTTAATGCACTAAAACACACTATATTGCCCAAATGTTTGAGGAAATAAAAAAGATGATCTTAGGCCGAGTACATGGATACCAAACATGACATGCTTTAAAATTGCGCACAAACGTACAGTGGCAACAAAATTAATACATTTTTAAAAGCCTTTAAAAGCCTTTACAGGTTACCACTTTAGATTTACAGAGGAGGTCTACTGCTAAAATTACTGCCCTCGATCTGACGTTCGCGGTGATACCTCACATGCATGGTGCAATTGCTGTTTACATTTGACGCCAGACCGACGCTTGCGTGAGAGCAGGGGGGACAGGGGTGCTTTTTTTATTTTTTTTCTTTTTTTTTTTTTTCTTTATTATTTTTTTGCTTTTTTATCTTATTTTTAAACTGTTCCTTTCATTTATTTTTTTTTTAAATCATTTTTATTGTTATCTCAGGGAATGTAAATATCCCCTATGATAGCAATAGGTAGTGACAGGTACTCTTTTTTGAAAAAATTGGGGTCTATTAGACCTTAGATCTCTCCTCTGCCCTCAAAGCATCTGACCACACCAAGATCGGTGTGATAAAATGCTTCCCCAATTTCCCAATGGTGCTGTTTACATCCGGCGAAATCTAAGTCATAAAATGCTCGTAGCTTCCGGTTTCTTAGGCCATAGAGATGTTTGGAGCCACTCTGGTCTCTGATCAGCTCTATGGTCAGCTGGCTGAATCACCGGCTGCATTCTCAGGTTCCCTGTTGAGACAGGAGAGCCAGAGAAAAACACGGAAGACGGTGGGGGGGGGGGCATTCCCTCCCACTGCTTGTAAAAGCAGTCTAGAGGCTAATTAGCCGCTAGGATTGCTTTTACATGAAAGCCGCCCGCTGGCTGAAAAGAATGATACCAAGATGATACCTAAACCTGCAGGCATCATTCTGGTATAACCACTCAAAGTCGTGAATGGCGTACCTGAAGACAAAAAAATGGTTAACAATAAAGCACAGTGAACAGTAAAGTATAAAAAATTGCATACCTGAAAAGCAAACATGATAAAACATAATAACAATTAGAGCCCTTGCACACTGGGGCGGGGGGCGGCGTCGGCGGTAAAACGCCGCTATTATTAGCGGCGTTTTACCGTCGGTATTCGGCCGCTAGCGGGGCGGTTTTACCCCCCGCTAGCGGCCGAGAAAGGGTTAAATACCACCGCAAAGCGCCTCTGCAGAGGCGCTTTGCCGGCGGTATAGCCGCGCCGTCCCATTGATTTCAATGGGCAGGAGCGGTAAAGGAGCGGTATACACACCGTTCCTTCACCGCTCCGAAGATGCGGCTAGCAGGACTTTTTTTACCGTCCTGCCAGCGCATCGCTCCAGTGTGCAAGCCCTCGGGCTTTCACACTGGAATGACAGTAGCGGCACTTTCGGGGCGGTTTGCAGGCGCTATTATTAGCGCAATAGCGCCTGCAAACCGCCCCAGTGTGCAAGGGCTCTAACAATAAAACATTGCAAAATAGAATACAGTAAAAAAGAGCAGAACAATAGAGAGAGGATAGAGAGAGAGAGAACAATAAAACGACAACTATTTTTTTTTATTTTTGTTTGTGGTTTTTTTTTTTTTACACTTTTTTTTGTAACTGTAACTTCTATAAGTGTAACTGGTTCCAGGCATCTTGGGAGACCCTGTGAAAGTGTGCCTAGTCTGTGGAATGCTGTACCCTACGCTAATACTCAACTAGCGAATGGTAGCGTTCAAAACATTCACCAATGCAAAGACCAGGATTGTCAGGAAAGGAGGGACAATAATAGCGGGTGTCACGCCTATATCCGCGCTTGCTGCAGACATGACCTCTTTTTTGGGGGGTTTGTTGGGTAGGGGTACTCGGGAGGACATAAAAATGCCTCTCATGCAGCCGACTGCATTTGGTTGGGGATGTGAATGGGGGAAGTACGGGCGCTGCAGAAGCGGTGGGTTCCCAATTAGGATTGGCGAATGCAGCAGGAAGGGCACTATGGGCACAACGGGCCTGTGTTTGTCTTTTTGGTGGCAGCGGGACACTACTTGTGCTTGCTACCTCACCAGCTTGAACTGCACTTATGGGACTCGCCACGTCACCAAGTGTTACTGCAGTGCTGGTTTTACTACGACCGGGGTGTACTAGGCCGCTGGCGCTTGCCAGTTCAACCAAAACGCTACAAAAAAAACTGTTAGCGATCGCAGGGATCAGGCCTGACTCTGCGAACGCTGCAGTTATGCGTTTAGTGTTTTGTAAGTGACAGTGATCGATCGATACTGCACTTGGGTGGGCTGGGCTGGGCTGGGCCGGGCGGAGGGGCAAAATGCAGGTGCTAGCAGGTATCTGGGCTGATCCCGCTAACACTGCGTTTTTGGGAACCCTAAACTGCTGGGGACGCTAGTATAGATCTGATCGGATCAGATATTGATCCGTTCAGATACTATACCACTAAGGGAGGTGTACGGTGCGTGCGTGGGTGTTAGCGCTACTGGCACTAACCTGACGCTGCTTGGGGCTGGTGCTTGCCAGTTCACCAAAACGCTACCAAAAAAACTGTTAGCGATCGCAGGGATCAGGCCTGACTCTGCGAACGCTGCAGTTATGCGTTTAGTGTTTTGTAAGTGACAGTGATCGATCGATACTGCACTTGGGTGGGCTGGGCTGGTCCGGGCGGAGGGGCAAAACGCAGGTGCTAGCAGGTATCTGGGCTGATCCCGCTAACACTGCGTTTTTGGGAACCCTAAACTGCTGGGGACGCTAGTATAGATCTGATCGGATCAGATATTGATCCGTACAGATACTATACCACTAAGGGAGGCGTATGCTGCTTGCGTGGGTGTTAGCGGTACTGGCGCTAATCTGACGCTGCCTGGGGCGACGCATATCACCGCCGGGCGATCAGGGGGCTAAACCTTTATTCGGTAATAAACGGCGGGTGCCCTGACACTATAAAAAATAAACAAACTAACCAGCGTCACCCCTAACGGTTATACGGTGATCAGTGGTGAAAGGGTTAACTAGGGGGCAATCAAGGGGTTAAAACATTTATTAGGTAGTATATGGGGGTCCCTGTCGCTATAAAACGCTGACGGCGAACCTAAATATTTACGTCCCTAACTAGCGTCACCAGCGACACTAATACAGCGATCAGAAAAATGATCGCTTAGCGACACTGGTGACGGGGGGTGATCAAGGGGTTAAAACTTTATTAGGGGGGGTACCCTAGACCTACAGGGGGCTAACCCTAACTGTCCTACCACTTCTAACTGTCACAAACTGACACCAATGCAGTAATCAGGAAAAAAAAAAAAAAACCAGCTTGGTGTCAGTTTGTGACGGGGGGGGGGGGGGGTAGTGATTGGGGGGGGATCGGGGGTGTTTAGTGTGCCTGGCATGTTCTACTGTGTGTGTGTTTTACACTTACTCAGATGTCTTCTCTCCTCGGCGCCGGAACGGAAACTGCCGAGCCCAGGAGAGATGACATCACATCCTCTGCCTCTGTGTACTATACAGAGGCAGGGGATATTTCTCATTGGCTGGGAGCGATCGCGAGGGGGGGGGCCATGATCGGATGGCCTCCCCCTCATCTCTGATCGCTGCCAGACAAATGCCGACCGCCGCTGGCACCGGGGGGGACCCCCCGCCCGCAGGAAGGCAATCACGTACCAGGTACGTGATTTTGCCTGCCCGTGCCATTCTGCTCACGTATATAGGCGTGAGGCGGTCGGCAAGTGGTTAATCTTCACCTGAAATGAAGTAATCTTCTGCCCTTTATATGAGAAGAAGCGCTCATTCCCTTTTATCTGAACTAGATTTTTGTTCCACCTTCACCTAAGATGCAGCAGTAATCTGTCTTATTTGGATCAATATTCTGACTTTATTTAAGATGGGTTGATGTTTTTGTTGCAGCCTTGTTGGTCTCCTACACAGTATGGAGTCAGTGGGGAAGATCAAAGTTTCGGAAAGGTGGAGTTTATCACATTCCTGCAGAACATGAAAGCTGGGAAGATATCAGAGGGAACGTCTTGAATTATAACGAGGAGGGTGGAGGCCAGGTACACAGTATTACATAGTTTCTTGACTTGAATTCCTGATTGTGGTCTTTGAAACGATATTGCCTCTGACAGTAAAGTTAAATTTTAATGCGAGGAATAACATCCTTTAATAAGGTTACAGATCATCTGGGCATAAGCTGATTCAATAACTTGAAACTTGAATATTTTATCCAAAAAGTACCATTAAATTCTGACCAACATATTCAGAGAGGAGGCAGTTTTTGGTCTGCATATATAAAACAAGGCCATCTGTTTGCTAGAATCATGGCATTTAGGGACCCATTTCCTGACGTGTTGTTCCCTAGTAGTTTGAAAGGCTCTCCCTTTAACTTTAATGCCCCGTACACACGGTCGGACATTGATCGGACATTCCGACAACAAAATCCTCGGATTTTTTCCGACGGATGTTGGCTCAAACTTGTCTTGTATACACACGGTCACATAAAGTTGTCGGGAAAATCCGATCATTCTGAACACGGTGACGTAAAACACGTACGTTGGGACTATAAACGGGGCAGTAGCCAATAGCTTTCATCTCTTTATTTATTCTGAGCATGCGTGGCACTTTGTGCGTCGGATTTGTGCACACACGATCGGAATTTCCGACAACGGATTTTGTTGTCGGAAAATTTTATATCCTGCTCTCAAACTTTGTGTGTCGGAAAATCCGATGGAAAATGTGTGATGGAGCCTACACACGGTCGGAATTTCCGACAACAAGGTCCTATCACACATTTTCCGTCGGAAAATCCGACCGTGTAAATCTGTATACTGCAAATATTTGATGCTGCACACATGCTGCATGGCAATTCAGCATATTTTATATGATATAAAAGTGTATTGTTAAAACAACTTATTTTATCCAGAGTTAAAGCAGTAATTCACTCTCTCAATCAACATTGACTATTTTTAATCCTTATGCTGCTAGCATTAGTAAATGGATAGGAAAGTATATCATATTTGCGTGTTTGAAACTTTTTTTCCCATTTTTTAAAGAAGAAGTCCAGCCTAAGCTCGTTTGGCTGTACTTTTCCTATGGATCACAGGAGTGCACTTCGTTTTGTACTCCTGTGACCCGTTTTCAGCGGAGAGCGGTCTGAAGTCCGCTTTCTGCTGACATCATAGAAGTCAGTCCAGGCAATGCGTCATCGTGACAATAAATTCTGGATCCGCCAGGTGCCTGGACTGACAACCGGCTCAGCCTCCCAGCGAGCCCCTGGGAGCCTGAGCAGGCCGCCCCGCCCCCTTCACAGCCCACAGCTCCAGTGAGCGAGGAGGAGGCGAGGAGGAGGCAGAGCAGAGAGCTGGTGACTGACAGTCTACAGCTCTCTGCTCGCGGAGCTCTGAAAACCTGAAAACCAAATGATCAGTGGTGTTCAATTGCTCTGTTCTCAGTGTAGAGGCGCCGGGGGACAGATGCAGCATCGGACCAATGCTGCATCCAACGAGGTAAGTATTATTCCTAAAAAAACAAAAACCCTTCTCTTTTAAGTTACTTTCTGGTTTCCATGCCTAGGCAAGTTATGTTATACATCTCAGGAGTCTTCGGGAGGGGAGGAGGGGCTTTTTCAGCTAAGCACATCCTTTCCTGCTTGCATGACTGAGTTAAGGGCAGGTGGATTCCAGGAAATGAATGCAACATGAATCATCTGCCCTTACTCAATATAGCCATCGCCAGAAATGTTGGGTATTTTTCAAAGTGATTTCTCAACAAAATAAAGCATGGAGACATGGATGGATGGATGGATGGGTGAGTTTGCTTTGAATATTAAAAATGAATTAAATAGCATTTTTGGTTTGTGCTGCTCAGATGAAACGTAATATATAAATATTAAAAAAAAAAAAAGATGAGAATAATAGGGTTTGTCAGTTTAACAATCAGAATGGTTGTTAAGGGATGGTATCACCTGTTTCAAGTGATATATAAGCCAGAGAATAGTGCAGCAGGGTGGAGGGACCCATTAAACCGTGCCACAATTTGTAGTGATATATTACATTTACCTTTAAAATACTGCAAAGAAGGAAGAGTCACTGTGCTGTCATTTTCAGCGCTGGAAGAAAACAGACAGACTAAGCGGAGCACTAAACAACAAAGGCACCAAAGTTATTGTAAGTAGCCATTGCTTTGTCTATCACTACATTTGTACTCATCATTTTGAAATATTGTCTACCTCAAAACAAGACATCTGTGTTTTTAAAATGCATCTTCCAAGACAACTAGGGTATGACTTTCTTTTATGTTTCAGAGGAGCAGTTTTCCCACAATATCCACTGAAAATGCACGTGTACCGGTCTCTGCAGACAGCCATTTTTCATGTTTTTGCTGTGGCTCCACCCCTTGACAGCCAACCAAGCCTGAACTGTGTGATCTGAATGACCAGGTGAGCACACCTCCAACCATGAGCATTATAGATTGTGCGAGCAGAGGTGGAGCTAATTCAGTCCACATGATCAATGAATGCTGGCAGAGACTGGGCTTTTCCACACTGCATAACTGATAAATGCATAAAATGCACATGTAGCGGTATCACCGTAGGGGCTGCTGGTAGCTGTGGTCCCCCTCTCATCCTGCACAGCCACGCACAAAAACTTCAGACATACAGTGGTCACTAAATGTCCCTTGTACTTTGTTTTTGTTATTTTATTTAGGGGATTGTAACTTGGTGGTGATAGGGTAGATATGGGATGCCCACTTGATTGTAAAGCAATATAGGGACTGAGAACTATATACACCTCCGGTATATGCAACTTCCTCCTTTCCTCCAGCACATTCAATTGATTGCAGACTATCACTTCCTGGGAACAAGTAGCACTGTTGTTGAGGCCTGACACTGGCTCAGCCAGGTCCAAGGCGCGAAGGTCACCCCCAATCCCCCCCCAGACTGGAGAGCTCCCTCAAAGGCCACGACAGCCCAACACTCCATCTCCAGCTTCCACCCGAACAAGTCCTCTGAGTATTTGAGGAGGCCTGCCCCCTGCCAGTCCAAGTTGGGGATTGGTCAGGATACTCCAGGCAGAATACTATAGGCAGCTCCACCTAACCTCTCTTCCTATCTTTCCAGAAGGTTCCACCACATTCTGGAAATAATTGGGAGGTCTTAGTGATGCCTGTGAGTCATGTAGCTCTCCCTGGATTTCTGCCAACCCAAGAAACAAAACAAGCAGGCCTGACTACTAGCCAAGCCTGCATAAATTTGCCTACACTGAGAAAAAAAACTAGTGTTCGCACCTAGCACACTAGAGGGTGCTACACACAATCCTATACCCACAGATCATCCAGAGGAAGGCAATACAAGGCATAAGGTTTGTTGCCGTGTGGATCCATATATTACATAATATCCCAACCAGAATCCAGTACCTTTTTCCTGCTACAGTTATTATGTCACACTTCCCCCTTAGATTCTGAATATATAAAGATCTGTTACCCAGGGGAAAAATACATGTAGTACTTTGCCCCATCTTCTTATGTGATGTCTTAGGCAATCTGTGAGGTTGGACAGAGCACCCCTCCTTCCTCCATGACTGTCCGAAAAAGAAGCTATCAAGGAGGTTGCCTTTTACTTCCTCTCCTAGCACTTGTCCTAGCACTTGCTTGGAAAAGGTGCTTGGAGGTGAAGAAAAGTACTGTTTGTCAAAGCAGCCATCTCTCTGCTAGCTGTGTTGTTAGATAACCATGAAGGGAGGATGGGTGCCCTGTCCAGCCTCATAGCTAGCCTTAAACAGCATATAGGAAAATTGAACAATGTACTGCATATACTTTTTCCCCTATGGAACAGAACACATCAATAAAATTTGAAGTGAGACTTTTTTTAACAACTGGTGAGCCTAACTGCAAGAGAATAACATCTTTTGTCATGGTTTTGTAGGACTTGGTGGAGAACTCTTGTTGAAGTATTTTGAGAACTGAGAAACTTCATTGTGTTTAAAATAAGGTTACAGGGAGATATATAATGATTAATGGGACCATTTATACTGTATACCTGGCCAGTTCCATCCTGCACCCTTTTAAAAGTCACTCATTGTACTTGTAAATTTCCTCTAGATTTATCCATGGAATGAATAAAGGCATTATTCTGCTGAAGTTGACCTACTCACATGCAAAAATGCTGATAAAACATAATAGGAGGATAGTTGAGTGCAGGGAGAATACCGCACTATTGATTGCATTATGCATATAGTGCAAACTATGTTTTAAAGGAAACCTGTCTGAATAAAAAAACAAAACAAAAAACTTCTACATATATAATATGTAGTCGCCTTTATGTCTGAATGTTGGGCTATTCAGGCAGGCAAAGTTTTGGCAATGCCTGCCTGCTGTATATTTCTACTGGCTGGCCATAAGCTGCCAAGCATAGTAGGTTCATACAAATGTGTGGGAATGTGGGTAGCAGTAAACTCCGGAACTAACTGTAAGTGCCTACAAAAATGGCCATGAATTTGTCTCATAAAGGCAATAAGAGTTTCCTGCAGTTACAGTATGTGTAGTCTCCTCTAGGTGCCTACACATCTTTTCTGCAGCTGTTTTATTCAGTTTTTTTTTTAAGTCTCTTTAATTATCAAGAAGTAAATGTAGCACGGCCCCCTAGGGGACTGCTTGGATGTACTTGCTCATCTGCATCGCCATGACCCTGTGAACCTTCCAACCCACTTGACACTCTGGATTCAGACATCATTGCAATACCTTTAAGTAATAAGACAACACTCAAGTACACTCAAGTACTTCTAGAAAGAGAAACCCAGGCCAGACTGTTTAACCTCTGAGGGATGCAGCTAAACATGGATGGTGTAAAGGCCCTTTAAGTAGCAATGTCAGAATGTCCCCATTGCAGATCTGATGGTCTTCATGGGTAGTCGGAGCTCATTAATTTTATCCAATAGGGTGTAGTAACAGTGTGTTAGTAAATCTTGTGATGACTGTAGCTAAAGAGAATTATGTACAGTGTTCAAATAAAGGTGCAGTGAAGTGTTCCCAAGGTAAAGCTGCCTGTGCACAGTGTCCCAATGAAACAAAGGAAAGGTTTGCAAAGATGGGCAATGGCCCTCTCACCAACAACCATGCCGATTCCATGCCTTCCAGCTACCGACTCCCGAATGGACATTCTAGCTGCAGATCCGCTTGTGGTGATCCCCCCGTTATGGAGCACATAGTGTGGGCAGCTGCACTGTAGAGACAGTGCTGATTAGAAGTCCGATAAACAGCAGGCAGCGCTGGATCCCTTCTCGGTCAGGAAGGACTGCTGTGGACCGTGTGGTAGGCCGAGACCTCACTCTCCCTGTCCTTCACAGACAAGGCTCTGAAGGAAGAGAGCGCGAGGCGGGTGTCTGGTTTCTTTTATAGTTCTTCCCAGCAATCTCGCTGGTGGTAGCAAATATGCCTGGGATATGTAGTCCGGATGCATAGTTGAAGTAATTGGTACAATAAATATTATTCAAGGGTGGTTACGGATTCCCTCTATCTATTGCACCTCTGTATTACCTTGTCTATTCCCCTAGTTAGCTAGTCTATTAAAACTCTGATCACATGTTACTGTTGATATCACTATAATACAAGGTTAGCTATGAAAACAAGCACACTGCTTAATAAAACAAAGTCTTATTTATTTCCCAAGAAAATAGGAAAACGCTAACATGAAAATACTAAAGACAGATATTACAAAGCATACAACACCAAAACATATAATACAAGAATAAGCAAAAGCAAAAAGTGGGGTGAATGGCGCTACCCTAAATTTGATAGGGATATCTCACTCTCTATAATTAACATTAGTGTGCCCCCCAGCGGCTAAGTGTGCTCTAATAATGATTAGAATCACATAAACCGCAGTGAATATGATACCTTGGTTTAATATTAAACAAACAAAAATCCTCTGCTTAAAACATCGATCAAATAATTATTCCAAAATGTCCAAAGAATAACTGAATCCCATCTGTGAGAAGCAACACCATAACTCAAATGTGATAATACAGATAAACTGTGGATAAAGGTACCAAAACCCAACAATTAATATATATCTATATACAGTGGGGACGGAAAGTATTTAGACCCTCTTAATTTTTCACTCTTTGTTATATTGCAGCCATATGCTAAAATCATTTAAGTTCATTTTTTTCCTCATTATTGTACACACAGCACCCCATATTGACAGAAAAACACAGAATTGTTGACATTTTTGCAGATTTATTAAAAAAGAAAAACTGAAATATCACATGGTCCTAAGTATTCAGACCCTTTGCTCAGTATTTAGTAGAAGCACCCTTTTGATCTAATACAGTCATGAGTCTTTTTGGGAAAGATGCAACAAGTTTTTCACACCTGGATTTGGGGATCTTCTGCCATTCCTCCTTGCAGATCCTCTCCAGTACTGTCAGGTTGGATGGTAAATGTTGGTGGACAGCCATTTTTAGGTCTCTTCAGAGATGCTCAATTGGGTTTAAGTCAGGGCTCTGGCTGGGCCATTCAAGAACAGTCACGGAGTTGTTGTGAAGCCACTCCTTCGTTATTTTAGCTGTGTGCTTAGGGTCATTGTCTTGGAAGGTAAACCTTCGGCCCAGTCTGAGGTCCTGACCACTCTGGAGAAGGTTTTCGTCCAGGATATCCCTGCACTTGGCCGCATTCAACTTTCCCTCGATTGCAACTAGTCGTCCTGTCCCTGCAGCTGAAAAACACCCCCACAGCATGATGCTGCCACCACCATGCTTCACTGTTGGGACTGTATTGGACAGGTGATGAGCAGTGCCTGGTTTTCTCCACACATACCGCTTAGAATTAAGGCCAAAAAGTTCTATCTTCGTCTCATCAGACCAGAGAATCTTATTTTTCACCATCTTGGAGTCCTTCAGGTGTTTTTTTAGCAAACTCCAGGCTTTCATGTGTCTTGCACTGAGGAGAGGCTTCCGTCAGGCCACTCTGCTATAAAGCCCCGACTGGTGGAGAGCTGCAGTGATGGTTGACTTTCTACAACTTTCTCCCATCTCCTGACTTCATCTCTGGAGCTCAACCACAGTGATCTTTGGGTTCTTCTTTACCTCTCTCACCAAGGCTCTTCTCCCCCGATAGCTCAGTTTGGCCGGACGGCCAGCTCTAGGAAGGGTTCTGGTCGTCCCAAACGTCTTCCATTTAAGGATTATGGAGGCCACTGTGCTCTTAGGAACCTTAAGTGCAGCAGAATTTTTTTTGTAACCTTGGCCAGAGCTGTGCCTTGCAACAATTTTGTCTCTGAGCCCCTCAGGCAGTTCCTTTGACCTCATGATTCTCATTTGCTCTGACATGCACTGTGAGCTGTAAGGTATAGACAGGTGTGTGGCTTTCCTAATCAAGTCCAATCAGTATAATCAAACACAGCTGGACTCAAATGAAGGTGTAGAACCATCTCAAGGATGATCAGAAGAAATGGACAGCACCTGAGTTAAATATATGAGTGTCACAGCAAAGGGTCTGAATACTTAGGACCATGTGATATTTCAGTTTTTCTTTTTTAATAAATCTGCAAAAATGTCAACAATTCTGTGTTTTTCTGTCAATATGGGGTGCTGTGTGTACATTAATGAGGGAAAAAATGAACTTAAAGGATTTTAGCAAATGGCTGCAATATAACAAAGAGTGAAAAATTTAAGGGGGTCTGAATACTTTCCGTCCCCACTGTATATGTGTATATAGAAAATAATAATGCATCAAAAAATGAATAAATGTGTTGACAAAAAATATTAAAAAATGTAATATTCCCACACAAGTGATGTGCAAAATTGCTGTAAAAGTTGCCAGAGATTTTTAAAGTGACCAAAGTGTTCAGCAGATCAGGTGACTCCTGTGCTCCCCCTTAAGGGTCCCCACTCCCCAGCTCCTATTACCCCTGCAGAGGTAAATGGCATATATAGAATAACCATAGATTTGATGTCCCTTGGTTGGTCCTCCACCTGATTCACCGATAGCCTGGCGTGATATCACTTTAATGGCTCCTCCATCCGATCCTGCAGACCAGGATGTTCAAAGTGATCTCCTATCCAGGAATTTCCAATCCCAGTTTCCAGCAAATATTCAGTGAAATCCCAGGGATAAATCCTCACAAAGAAGAGATATGGCTCCCATAGTGTAGTATAAAGGTTATTAATTTAAAAAGTCACGGTTAAAAACAAGCTTCCCACCAAAAGGGTAAAAAGCCTTCTAAACTGCTACAGGCTATGGTTGATATAGTATATCCAGGGACCGGATTGCAGCGTGCACTCCAACTGCGTTCCAGGCTCCCTGCTATCGTACCGGAAGTGATGTGTTTGCCTGGCTTCGCCTTATGTGTTTTGTCATTGACGTTTTCAAAGGCAGCTTTTACTCATATTTTAGCTCCCTAGGGGAGTCTATTAGGGGAGGCTGCACACCCTTGCTTGATCCTAAGCGCGGAGTTTGTCTCATTTTTTGTTTTTTTATATAATACAAGAATATCAAAGATACTTATCACAATGCTTTCCTCGAGACTTTGTTTCATCAGCTGGGCTCAGATGGCAAAGAGCCATGAGTGAAAAAGGGGTAGAGAGGGATAGCTCTCTGACTCGTTCAGCCCTTTATACTTCAATCATACACCATCCAGACACAACCCCATTGCCATCCCATCTAGACTTTTGAAGAATCACAGTATTTATGGGGCAGTCCTCCTCAATATATTATATTACTTTTCGTCCTGCTGTATTGGCCTCTAGGGGCAGCATTGTCTATGTCTATGTATCCTGGTCAATCTTCAATGCCTTTGATCATTTGATCCTCTGTAGCAGGACATTCATCAATCATCTTGTCAGCTATGGCCCATTTCAAGTTTGCTTGCATAGCATTATAACAACAAACGGTTCGGAGCCAAGTTGTCCAGTCTTGATGGAGGCCTGATCTCTTCTTTCAGATATGCTCCAAGGCTTTGATGTGCAACTCGTTACATTCCAGACCTGGTATCAACCAGGAAGAACATCAGACCTTTACCCTTTAAAGCAATGGAACTGCAAGTATCAGCATGGCTGATCTTTGGGAATAGGAAACAGATATGTAACGGATCTATGACAGATGCAATTCAAACTCTGGATAATACCAAAACACTGTTACCAATAAACGCAGTAACACTGACAGAGAAACTCCAGAAATATGACATTAGACCATGTTGCCTTCCAACAATAGTCATAAAAGGGAACAGCTGTCTGTTGGAACTACCAATCCCACAATCCCTTTGGTTGGGCTCACAAATATGATGTCAGTCTGATAATGCTGGGCACTAGAGGGATAATATAGTATAAGATAGGGCAGGGAATAGCTGTTTGTGGCAATTATAGTCCATATTGCTACATCCTCCCCACACTTGAAAGTCTTTGGTTCCCGAAGACAGAGCATAACCTGTAGGATCACCTCAATGGATATAAGAAACTAATGGTTAATCATAAGACAAAATAGAAGTTGCAACAGCCAATAACTGATCCAAAGAGGGATCTTCTAACAAAAACATATGTACATTATCAGGCAGGGTCATATCAAGTTTATGACAGGCCAGTAACAAGTTAGTGGCCCACCCAGTAGTGTCAGGGGGCAGATTAAGGTCATCCTTTACTAAAGGTTCAAAAAAGGAGGCAAGTGCTTGACTAGGGTGCTGAGCGATAGAAATAAGTTCATCAGAATTTTCCCCAAGGGTATCATATGTCAATCTTTTCAGGGGGCATATTCTCTCTCTCAATCTGGAGTAGACATTTTCCAGCGGTTCTGATTCACGGTCTGGTTCAAGCTCTGTGGCATGTTCTAGTTCAAGCTTTGGTTCATGTTCCGGCTCAAACTCTGGCTCAAGAACAGTTTCTCTCTCTGTTTCGTTGATGAGCGGAGGTCTCTGACACATAAATTACTTCAATAGGTTCCATCTTGACGTTCTTGTTTCCTCTCATCGGGTGGAAATCCAACACTTCAACCTCTGCTGGTAGAGGACGTGTCCCCTGAGTGGCAGGATTGTCTTCAGGAGGGGAAATCCATAACCAATCAAGAGCTAGTTCCTCCTCATCACTCTCTTCTTCGGGTAGCATGGGTTGGCAGGCTTTCCCGGCCCTAGGCCTCAGCTTAGGGGACTGGTAAGTCTCTAGACAAGGAGATGGAGTTACTCAAACAGCCTCAGATATAGGTAACAGATGATTTCGGTACCAGGTCTTCAGGGGACCAGTCTTACTCTCAGGCTGAATTTGGTACACAGGGAGCCCTGGATAATCACTAATGAATCCAACTCTTCTGGCCAGCATTTGTGGTATGAGGTCTTCAGGAAAGGGCATCAGCGTCCCGATTTCCCACTCCTGGTTGGTACTTCAGACTGAATGGAAACTCAGACAGAGCAGCCAACCACCGTTGTCCAGTGGCATCCAGCTTGGCAGTGGTTAATAGGTAAGTCAAAGGGTTATTATCCGTCTTCACCACAAAAGTGGCCCCGTACAGATGGTCACGTAGCTTATCTACCACTGCCCGCTTTAGGGCCAAGAACTCCAATTTGTGTACAGGATAGTTCTTCTCAGAGGGGGTGAGGCTGCATCTCTCATAAGTCCCTATGCAGTGTCTTCCCTCCGACTCTTGATATAGCACTCCCCCAAGGCCATCTCTGCTGGCATCCACGTGCAGCTCATAAGGCTTGGATGAGTCCGCGTAGGCCAGCACTGGTGCTTCCACAAGGCTCCCCTTCAGTCATTCAAAAGCCTTTTCACACTTCACCGTCTATTGTTCCTGGATCAATTCCTGGGGCCCCCTTCTGGGTTTTCTGCAGATCCCCTTCCGTCTGTTTCTGTAAGAGTTTGTTCAACGGTCTGGCAATCTGAGAAGCTCTTCACGAATCTCCTATAATATTAGCAGAACCCCAGAAATGACCTCAATTCAGTGACGGTGTTCGGGAGAGGCCAAGAAGTAACGGACTCCAACTTCCAAGGGTCAGTAGCTATCCCCTCAGCTGAAACAACATGCTCAAGATACGTAACCAAGGTCTGGTAGAACTGTCATTTTTCTAGTGACAGCTTCAGTCTCTCTGTGTGTAACCGTTGGAAAACTTTCTTCATGCTCCTCCAACATTCTCCAAAACACGATGATATCATGAAGGTACACTAGCACTTCCACCAAGTTCATATCTCCCACAGTGTTCTCCATCAGTCTCTGGAAAGTGGCGGGGGCCCAGGCTAATCCTTGTGGCATTCGGGCGAATTCGAAAAACCCTAGAGGACTGATGAAGGCTGTTTTTTCCCGGTCATCCGGATGCATGGGTATCTGGTAGTATCAGCTCTTTATATCAAGCACACTGAACCACTTGGCCCAGGATAGACATTTAAGGGCCTCTTTTATGTGGGGAGGGTTGTGTACTGGTCTGGGATAGTTCTTCGGTTCAGGTTTTGGTAGTCAATACACATTCTAAGGGACCCATTCTTCTTTCTCACTACCACAATCGGGGATGCATGAGGGCTCCTGGATTCCTTAATGACCCCAGACTTCTTCAGCTTAGCCATAGAAACATAGAAAAGTGACGGCAGAAAAAGACTGAGTTCACTGAGCCAGTTGTTCTCTAAGGTCCTCCAGGTCACACAAAGGGATTCGCCTGGCCCTTTCACTAAAAAGCTTGTCTTCAGTTAGCTGAATTCGATGTTGGGCACTCCTGGTGCAGCCCACATCAAAGTCATCTTTGGAGGACATCTTCTCCCATCGGGCTAATTGGGCTTTAACCTTCTCCTCCCATCCTGAAGGTAGATTTGAGCAGTGGACAGTGGTCTCTCTTCCATCTCCCTACTGAACTAGATCATTCCCCGTCACTGGGGTGGCAGCACTCACTTTCCCAATCACCATCCGAGGCCTCAGAATAATCGGGTGACCGATGACATTCCTCACACTGACAGGGATTTGCCCCCCGCTCCTCAGTAAGGCTTTAGTGGGTATGATCTCCAGGACCCATTCTAGCCCAACATCCTCTTCTGCTGAATCAGCTTCCACCAACACATAAGGACCCGGCTGGTCCCATGATAGCTTGACAGTGGCCTTTAAGCAGGCCCTCTCCCCCGGCTGCAATACCTTTTCTTGGGCATCCAATCGCCACAGCCTTCCTACTCCTTCCACTGGGGCCTTCTTCTCCTGCAACACTTGCTGAAAGGCCTGTCGCAGCTGAGTTTGGATCTTTTCTACTGGAGCACCCTTCAGGGCCAGTGGAGTGAGTAGCCTCCTCACAAGATTGGTGTTGGTGCCTATCAACAAAGAATTTCAACCTGCCCCAGGAGGTCAGGGGCAGACAACAGCCAATGTGTCAAAAGTCTCTGGTTTTCCAGCCAAGGAAGTGTCAAAGGTTATCTTGATGGGTATGTATCCGTCGTATGGGCATTTCTGGGTCCCTATGCCCTAAATCTCTAACTCCTCAAGTTTGTACAGAGGGATATGCCTCAGGTACTTGTCATAAAAATCTTCTTACAGCAACGTCACCTACCTGGGCTTCCGTATCCAGTAGTGCTTGAGTATAGATTCCTTCTACTTGTATCGAAACTATAAGAGAAGGCCCCACTAGGTTCTTTGGTATATTTTCAGAGGATGACTCTATAGTTTGGGCCCTAATCAGTCTCTTTGGAAGTAGCGGAGTTGGTCTAACTATTCGCTCAGTAAGGTGTGCATTGATTTCCGGTCTCCAGCTCTCCTTCCTTGAGGTTTTGTTTCTCTTGTTTTTCTTGGCAAGGAAAGGGGAGGGGCAACAGGTGGCTTGTGTCCCCTTTTCTTCTTAGGTCTTTCCTTTGGTGCAGTAGGGGGAGGGGCAACAGGTCACTTGCATCCCCTTTTCTTCTTGGATCTCACTTTGGCCTTGGAGCTCAGTCTTCCCTCGGGACTCTCAACTAGCTCCTTCACTGAGGTCCCCTGAAGCTTCCCGTCAGTTTTGGGAAGAATAATTTCTGTAAAGCTCTCAGAACATCTGTGAGTATTCGAGGGTTGTTTCTGGCCTTGGGACACTCAGCTCGAAAGTGTCCAACCTCCCCACATTCGTAACATCTCTTTTTTCGCCCTTGGGGAAACTTTGGCTCCCCTTGGCGAGTCCCTTGTTCTTGGACCTTCGCTTGGGTCTCTATCACCCGCATCAAGGCATGATACATCTGGGTTTGAGCTTGGGCTACCTGAGCCATTAATTTGGTTGGCCCAAGTTCACTCACTGGCTTATTAGTGTCAGGAATGGCCAACCCTGTCAGTTCAGACTCAGTCCCACTGTCCTTGTCCAAGAAACTCATCTCCGCATGAACAGCTTGGGCCACCACTTTCTCTCTTTTTCCCTCTCTTCCCTGGTCCTTTGGCTTTTCTCTTCCAATAGAGCCTATTCTTCTCTCTTCTCAATTCAGGGTAGGTAGGCACCACTTTGGCTCTCTTTAGTAATAGCTTTAATACAATTGGGTGGTTTGGCCTAGCTCCTTGCAGAACCCGGTCTAGATGAGCTTGGTCAGCATCTTTGGGATCAATACCCCTCTTGTGGATAATTTGATGCAGCATTCTGTCTATTCGAGATATGTACTCAGACAGGCTCTCCCCTCTCTGCTGGTGGGTGTAATTGAATTTGTACTTCAAGTCTGCGATAGTCTCCACTCTTCCAAATACAGCATACAGGGCATCTATGTAGTCCATAGCAAAACAAGTTTTCTTTCCCATCTTCATATTACGGATCACATCAGCCACCGGACCCCGGAGACTCACACTGAGCCGTTGTCATTTCACAGCCTCTGGAACACTCTGTTCTTCCATGGCCTGTAAAGCTTGACTCATCCAGGTTTCAAACTTATCTTCCCCTACAGGAATTGGTAACTGCCCCGAGAAAAACCTCCGATAGCTCTGGTTGGCATTCCAGTGCCATTCTTCACCAAACTGTCAACTAGCCGTCTCATATCTGTATAAAAAGAGAGAGGGGGGATGTTGGATCCTTGGGATTTGGCTCCCCCGATACGGGGCCCTTCTCCTGAGCCCTTGGCGGGGACTGCCACTCAGGAGACTCTCCCCCCACTTTGAGTGGGATCACTCTAGCAGTCACTTTTTTGGCTAGACGTACTTCATCCCTCTGGAAGCACATAGGTATCTCTTCTTACCACTCCAGTAATACTCAGACTTGATCCAAGTCGTTCTCAACTTCCGTGTCTACTATGAAAGCCCTGTGTTCTGGGACCAGAGCTCTCACCCACCTCCTAATCTCTCTCTCTGTGTGTTTACTTCCCGAGATCTCTAGGACAAGGCTTCTCTCCATTTGAGCTCTCCGCTTTCTGCCCCAAGCAACCGTGGCTTCCAGGGCGGCCTCCCATGCGGATTGGGCTCTTGTCTAGTTCGGCTACGGCCCACTGCAGATAGCATCCAGGACGAGCCCCCAAATGTAGCACGGACCCCAAGGGGACTGCTTGGATTTACCTGCTCATCTGCATAGCCATGACCCTGTAAACCTTCCAACTCACCTGACACTCTGGGTTCAGACATCATTGCAATACCTTTAAGTAATAAGACAACACTCAATGCGTTTATATTCTATTAACGTTTACTGGAATACTTCAGTAAAGGTCTGGTTGTACAAAGAGGTAATAGTTCAACTGAGTTTGGGATAGCAGCACAAACTCAGTCGAATGACTACTTAAGAAATGTCAGTTGAGACAGAAGGCAACAACAGAATATTATATACACCTATGTACATTAGAATACCACTTGGACATAAAATGAAAGGATAAACAAGTTAAGCAGCAATACTGAATGTACTTCTAGAAAGAGAAACCTAGGCCGGCCTGTTTAATTTCTGATCCTAATGAGAGATGCAGCTAAACATGGATGGTGTAAGGGCCCTTTATGTAGCAATGTCAGAATGCCCCTGTTGCAGATCTGATGGTCTTCACCGGCAGTCGGAGAGCATCAATTGTATTCAATAGGGTGTAGTAACAGAGTGGTAGTATATCTTGTGATGACTGTAGCTAAAGAGAATTATGTACAGTGTTCAAATAAAGGTGCAGTGAAGTGTTCCTAAGGTAAAGCTGTCTGTGCACAGTGTCCCAATGATTTAAAGGAAAGGTTTGCAAAGATGGGCAATGGCCCTCTCACCAGCAACTGGGCTGATTCAACTCCTTCAAGATAGCGACCCCCAAATGGACGTTCTGGCTGCAGATCCGCTTGTGATGATCCCATGTTATGGAGCACGAAGCGTGGGTGGCTGCACTGTAGAGACAGTGCTGATCAGAAGTCCAATAATCAGCAGACATCGCTGGATCTCTTCTCGGTCAGGTAGGAATGCTGTGGACCTCGTGGTAGGCCGCGACCTCACTCTCCCTGCTTAGAGGGGTCCTTCACACACAAGGCCCCGGAGGAAGAAAGCGTGAGGCGGGTCTCTGGTTTCTTTTATAGTTCTTCCCAGCAATCTCCCTGGTAGTAGCAAAGATCCCTGGGATATGTAGTCCGGATGCATAGTCATGCAGGGGAACAGCCATCTGTTGGTACTACTAATCCCACAATTCCTTTGGTTGGGCTCACAAATATGATATCAGACTGATAACGCTGGGCACTAGAGGGATACTATGGTATAAGATAGGGCAGAGAATAGCTGTTTGTGGCAACTATAGTCCATATGTCTACATCAACATTTGACATAACTAACCTACTGTTTTTTTATTTACAGAATGGATACAACCTTGAAAAAGTGAAAAAGACAGTCAAAGTAAATGCTCATCAGTTATATTCTACCTCAACTGTCCCCTCCACTTTGAACTTGTGTCACACTCCTTGGCATTTACAGGGTGCTGGTGCATCAAGAGGAACAGATTATCCTGAACAGACTAAAGCTGAGACCAGCATCCCCAGCTTTCAGGAATATGTTTCACAAATAGTTAAGGCTACAGATAATGACAAAAAAAACCAACCTCCTGAGGTCCTCCACATGTACGCCACAGAAGGTGATGGCTCATTGGCTGGGAGTCTCAGTTCTCTGACCTCTTCCAGTATTGATGAAGACTTAAATTATGACTACCTCTGTGAATGGGGACCCAAGTTTAACAAACTCCGAGATCTGTATCAGGGGTTGGACACGGAGGCATAGCTAGCCGCAGACACATGTTCGTAGAGCAACCCAGACACCCACAGTTATACACTAATTTATAACATAGGAATTTTTTATATGAAATATACAATAAACATCTTAGTTTAAAAAGAAAAAAAATGATGTGGTGATGAAGCATATGTATTATTTTTTTTTTTCTTTTCACAAGTTCTGAGAAGGCTTAAAGGATCATTCATTGTCCAAACAGTGACAACATTAAGAAGGAATTTAGCATACAGACCAAACTTTGTTCCAGGCGTAAGTAACGCTGCCAAGGAGGAAGGCATTAAAGACAAAGTTCTTTGGTTTTTCTCATTTATAAAAGATGTTCTTGAAAGGCGAAATGTCATGGTATTTTAAAATTCAGTATTAGAAGTTAGAAGTGTCCACATGTAATAGTTGAATTAAATGGGGTAGGCCATTTTACTCAACTACTACATGTGGACACTTCTTTTGGGACAGTCTGGACCTAGGATGCAGGGTCCTCATGGCACACAAGAACTGACCTGAAGACAACTGCAGATGGAAGGACGATCTTGGATCCAAATAACGGATTGTAACACAGACGTATACATTCAGTCTTTCTGATGAGTCTAATAGCATAAGGGAGAGGTCTCACGAGGTGTGGTGATGGGAGCTGTGGTTAAATTTGGATGTTCCTCTATGAACCATGTTTTTGGACTGAGTCTACAATTTGGTTGGACATTTAAATATGTGCAATACAAGAATTGGAGACACACAGGGTGGAATATACCTAATAAGCACTGCTAATGCTATAGGATATATATTTATTTTAAAGCATATGAGGGTGATTTACTATAGCACCGATAAATGATCCTGCAGTCCCGAAAAATAGCGCCCAATTAAGACTTCATCTCTCAGAAACTGGGCAATAATGCAAATGGAAAGCAGCGCTATTGCCGGAAAACATGCCTGTCAGATCACATATGCGGGATTAGTGGAAGTCAATGGGGCTCGAACCTGCAAAATCCAAAGTTCTCACTGAAGGCTTATATGCAAGTTCTTTGCCATAAAAAGTGTATGGGGACCTGGGTCCTGCCCCAGGGGACATGTATCAATTGGGAAACATTTTTTAAAAATGGCTGTTTTTTCAGGAGCAGTGGTTTTAATAATGCTTAAAGTGAAACAATAAAAATTAGAAATTCCTTTAAATATCGTGACTGGGGGGTGTCCTTAGTATGCCTGTAAAGTAGCGCATCTTTCCCGTGTTTATTACTGTACCGCAGCAAAATTTAATTTCTAAAGGAAAAAATCTAATTTAAAATTGCTTGCGCTGTAATGAATTGCTGGTTCCCGGCAATATAGAGTAAAAATCAAAGAAGAAAGCGGCGTAGGTTCCCCCCACCAATCCATACCTTCGAGTCTGGTATGGATATTAAGGGGAGCTCCACCCAAATTTTTTTAAAAAAATGGCCGATACCCATTCACCTAAAAAAGCAGTGAAATGTGACAAAAGACAATAGCTGGTTTTTGACAATTCCTTTATTAAAAATGCCTTCTTCTTTCCCCCGCTTCTTCCTCCATCTTCCTCCGGTCTTCCTTCGGTTTTCTCCTTCTTCCTCCAGCTGCTTCTTCCTCCGCTCTTCTCCATCTTCCTCCAGCTTCTTCTTCCCCCGTTTCGTCCTCTGGTATTTCTCCTCCACCACTCCCGCCGCCGTTCCCGCTGAACATTCAAAGAATAAAACTCCTCCGATGCTGCGATGGGGCGCATGATGTCACTTCCAGACCCAGCCCCTTGTGACTTCACCACCCAGGGCATGATGGATCAGTGATGTCACAAGGGGACGGGGTCTCCTGACATCATCCGGTGGCCACACCCCATAGTTATATATGACATGATCGGCTGGCCGCAGCATCGGAGGAGGGTCATTGTTTTCATGTTCAGCGGGTCGGTGGCGGCAGAGGAGAAAGACCAGAGGGAGATGGAGGAAGAAGCGGGGGGAAAAAGCAGCTGGAGGAAGAAGGAGAAAACCGAAGGAAGACGGGAGGAAGATGGAGGAAGAAGTGGGGGAAAGAAGAAAACGTTTTTAGTAAAGGAATTGTCAAAAATCGGCTATTGTCTTTTGTCACATTTCACTGCTTTTTTAGTTGAATGTGTAAGGGTAAAATGTACCCAATACCCATTCACATAGGGGGGGCGGGATCTGGGGGCCAGGTTGCGTGCTCGGATAAGGGTCTGGTATGGATTTTGGGAGGGACCCCTACGCCATTTTTTTAATTCTGGCGCAGGGTTCCCCTTAAAATCCAAAAATCCACTCCAGACCTGAAGGGCCTGATATGCACCTGGGGGGGGGGGGGACCCTACTCCGTTTTTTTCCTTGATTTTTGAATAGCTGGATTTTTGTCATTCCACACCATAATATTTTTGAATAATTACATACCATTGCATGCATTTGAAGAGTTTAAATTTTGGAATAAATCAAACTGATGTGCATTCGCTAATTATGCTGCTGAGTACAATGTACGTTTTCAGGAGGTGATACCATTGGTGGGATTCAAACCCATGGCTTTGAAGGGAGCATGGCATACCACTACGCTATTGAGTCGAGCATGATCGTACATTGAAAATACTATTACTAATGTTTGATTCTTTTCATTGTATACAATAATGTTTTGCATTTGATCCATTAATATTATGATACCAACCATGCTCATGTGCCATTGGCTATTGGGTATGGATGAGCCGAACACCCCCGGTTCGGTTTGCACCATAACTTGCGAACAGGCAAAAAATTTGAGCGAACACCGTCTATGGGAGTCTATGGGACACGAACATGAAAAATCAAAAATGCAAATTTTAAAGGCTTATGTGCAAGTTATTGCCATAAAAAGTGTATGGGGACCTGTGTCCATCCCCAGGGGACATGTATCAATGCAAAAAAAAGTTTTAAAATCTGACGTTTTTTCAGGAGCAGTGAGCAGTGCTTAAAGTGAAACAATAAAAATGAAATATTCCTTTAAATATCGTACCAGGGGGTGTCCTTAGTATGCCTGTAAAGTAGCGCATCTTTCCCATGTTTAGAACAGTACCGCAGCAAAATGACATTTCTAAAGTAAAAAAAATGTCTTTTAAAACTGTTTGCAGCTGTAATGTATTGTCGGGTCCCGGCAATATAGATAAAAATCATTGAAAAAAACGTTGTGAGTCTCCCCCCCCCCCAGTCCATTACCAGGCCCTTTGGGTCTGGTGTGAATATTAAGGGGAACCCCACACCAAGATTTGCAAAAAAATGGCCCAAAATCCATACTAGACCCTTAACCGAGCACGCAACTTGGCAGGAAACAGGAAAAGAGGGGGGATGAGAGAGCTGTTGATGTGGACAAGGGCCTCATCCCCACAATCCTTGCCCAGTAGTTGTGGGGGTCTCTGGGCATGGTACATTGTACCCCTACCCATTCACCAAAAAAAAGCAGTGAAATGTGACAAAATACAATAGCCGGTTTTTGACAATTCCTTTATTGTATAGTAGCTCTGAGTGGTCTTCTCCCCCAAGCTGTGTCTCCCGCCATAATCTACTTCTGGTGCTGTCTGCAAGATTATAGAAACATACTTAACAGTAATTATTCTTACAAAGCATTCCAACATAATAATAAAAAAGGCATATATTCAAAATATAACAGCCACCACCAGCCCACAATCCACACACATACATAAGTGACCATGTTCTGCTGGAAGCTGCATTTCTGTGTACATGATTAAGCAATGAGATCAAAGAGTAGAAGGTCAGCACATGCTCCCAAACCATGTTTTCATGGTCAGACAGAAACAATACACACACAACATTGACAGCATGGCCACATAAACCCACTTTTGATGGAAAAAATGCACAAAAATTTCAGCAAACAGCCCTAGTTGGGTGTTTGTCATTATGCACAATATCATTCCTTCTCCCCCACAAATCACAGCAAAAAACCTGGCCTTATCAGGCCAAACGAACCCCCCCTACTGCAGCCCTTTATATAAGTTAGGTTGCATTGTTAGCACACTGACACATGCCCAATAGAAGTACACGCCCACCAGTATCTTTCAATCTGTCTCTTCATGTATGTCTAAAGTGATTGCACCTGATGAGCAGGAACAATAATACTTTCCTGGTGCCTCCATGGCAGCATACCAATGGTTGGTTGCTCCGCCCCCGACCAACCCACAGGATAACTTAAAACTCTATAAAAAAAAAAGAGCTGTTCCCCCCTCAGGCATTATTTTTTCTGTCCTCATTCCTGCAGGATCACAGAACAGCCTTACCTCACCGTCATATGATGTGACCATTGCAGGTTCATGCTCTCCTGCAGTATGGAGTCCCATAACTTGGGTTGCTAAAAGCGCCATATAAGTATGGGAGCCCATTTTTCTGTGGATCTTTTTAGGGCCAGCCAAGAGATCTAGGAACCTTGTTATCCTCCTCTTTTTTCTCCCCATTATCGGCATGTCTCACCTTATACATCTGTGAGCATGGTCTACTGGAACCTGATGGCGTCCCCACGTGGAGCAACAGCATCCCCCCTTCCTGTGTGTGTGTCAGCGCTTAGCGTACGCTGCTGATCACCGCTTTGCCGGCTTGGTGGGCGGAGTCGCGGAATGACATCACGGCGCATGGGCAGTAGCATGTTGAGGCTAACAGTGGCCATCTTGGTACACCCTAATCTGCTTTCTCATATAAATGAGACTGTCAGTTCATTTGGGGCCAGCTGTCAGGGGGAAAAACACCTCCAAGAAGGGAAAAATTTTTGTTTTTGACATGAATTCATTTATCTTAAATTATCTTCATTCTAGCTGCCTGTAGTAGCCCGATGCCACATTAAAAAGATCCTCAACATGCCACTAGGTAAGGGCTGCAACAGACAGGTAAGTTTCCTTTCTCAAAAGAGCATTACGGGTATGTTGAAACATGTTTTTTTTTGTCTCTGTTTCACTGCAGCCCGCATCATGAATCATCCCGCAGATCTTCTCACAGAAATTCTCCAAATAGGAGGTCAAGAGGCCATAAAGGCTCTGGACACACACTCATCCTCTACTCATGCCTCCCGCAGTGGTCGGAGGTCACCTCAGCATACCTCGAGTAGACATGACCCCCGACGCAAGCCCGCACATCCAGGAAATAAAGCATGTTGGGTGTGTGGAAAATAAGCCCTCCCGGAGAAATTGGTGTGTGGTCAGTGCCTCCTAGAAGCCAGAGGAGACAAAGAAAAAGACAAACAGGAATCTATGGAGTCATTTAAAAAACTGATTAAGGATTCAATCCGGGAGTCAGGGCCATCTTTAATATTGATTGGACCCTGGGCAAAAATTTTCTTGGGCCCCCCATTTAATTTTACTCTCCACCTGCTCTGTGACATACAATAAATAGCAGCTAGACTTAAAATCAGTTTACTATATCAGATCAGGCAGCAATTGCGGTTGCCAGCGGTTACAGCATATCATTACTGCTTACTGACTGGCTGCTAGAGGTTACAGCACACATTACGGCTCACTGATTAGTTGCTAGAGGTTACAGCAAATGATTTCTGCTTGTTAATTGGTTGCTAGAGATACTGTACAGTATTACTGCTCACTGATTGGTTGCTAGAGGTTACAGCGCATCATCTCCTCACTGCAGGGGGGCATGATATACATATGAATGCATTAGTACCAGGACTTCACACTGAGATATTGGGACACAGCACAGGACTCAAACTTCAAAGGACAAGGGAATTTAAACTGGGATAGTTGGAACGTATGAGGCAGCTGCTTTGGGCCCCACAACAATGACAGGGCCCAGGGCAGCTGCCCCTTTTGCCTTGCCTTAAAGACGGCCCTGCCAGGAGTTAGCCTTATCCCAAGATCCCATAGCCCCATCTACGGGCGAAAGAGCAGTGGAGACATCCACCAATCAACCTGAACCAGGAACTAATTCTGAAGACGAGAAGGATGCAGTAGAAGAAAACACTTCAGCGTTTTATTTCGGTTTAGTCGAGCTATTTGTTATCACAGTAAAAGACGAGATTCAATGGGAGGAAGATCCGGAGCCTCCGTCCAAAGCGAAGAGATATTTTCCTCACCTAAAGAAGAAGTTATCAGCCTTCCCCTTAATGGAGGAGATCAAGAAGGTAGTTACGGGTGAGTGGCGAAAGGTGGATAGGAGACCCATCGCCTATAATCGTTTTCTCAAACTTTTCGACTCCATGCCAGCTGTGGACGCTTCGACCATGAGGTTAGCCAGGAATACGTTGCTGTTAGTCTCCTTCAGGGATGTCCTTGACTGTAGGATCGACTCAAATTACTATGTGGCTGGGCGGCCCTCAGTGTGATACAGCACCTCATCCCAAAAATTTGAAAGTCAAACCAGAGGAAAGGGAGTACAGGGATTATGACGATGCCAGGAAAAACACAATATATTTGATTTTTAAAGTTAAAAATAATTTTTATTATTAGACAAAAATTGTTTAAAAATGAACAATAGAATCACAAAAACATGGTGTGCATAATTGCTAAAAACATATCTGTAGCGAGCTTCACGTCACTTGGCCTGAAAAGCGTAGCGGCCAATGCGGTGGGTAGGTATTTTAGATGCCCGACATGTTTCGCCAGTATTGGCTTCCTCAGGGACAGATTATTGATACCTAAAGCGCTACAGTACACTCTATAAAGAGAAATATAACAGTCAATATACATACTAAGACAGATGATACATTGAATACAAAAAAGATATAAAGGATATGAGTGTACACATGTTTGCGAGCCGTCAGGGTAGACCAACCCCCACCAACCAAACAGTGCCACAGGAGACCCCCCCACACACACAACACCGGATAGCCAAGGGCCCCCAACCAGACATTCTAGAGATGGAGAATATGTACCTGCAAATCACCAGGAGGGTGCCGCACACCTCCAGAGCAGGGCCTCCAACAAAGATCACAGTGAGTAGCTGCAGGGAGCAATAGGAAAGGCCTGGCCGAGTATATGTCTAAAAAGTACAATTATTGGTAGATAAGTTCATTATAATGGGTTCTAGAGGGGTCTTATGGCCCCCCCATTAACTAAAGAACAAAGGAAAAATATAGGACTAACATAGTCTCTAAATAATGTACTTACAGAAAAATACTCTTTATAATGAATAACAGGACACCAATAGGTCGCTAATGTTGAAGGGAATTCAACAACGGCAGAGAGGGTATCTCTATAAGTTAAATAGAAAAGGAGAAGTTTTGTGGCATATGAAATTGTCTAAAGGATAGTGCAATTGCAGATTGCACTTTGACTAAGTCAATAAGTGGATTAGACTAACAATAAGCAAAGTAAGTTTGACACTTACCACTAAGTAGATATGAAATGAGATAGTGGGCTGAGAGAGAGCCTGCAGCTGGTTACAGCACCAGATGAGGCAAGCTGAAGGACAAGAGACAATGTCAGCATGAAATAAATCTATGGAAAAGATAGACCAACTACCTCAAGCACAGATGTCCACAAAAATACCTACCGGATCAGATGGCAGTGAATGCAACGGTGTCGATGTACATCCCTAGCGTGTGTACTGGCCTGGGATGCCGGCGTTCTTATGCCCCCCACACACGAGTGGCGTCTGACGTCACCGCACGTGTGAGCAGACGAAGGGGAGCCACTGCGCATGCGCCAATCGCAATTCCGTCCAGGCCTACAAGGTCCAGAGAGCATTGCGGTGGTGTCTATGGTGATGTGTAAACACATCACGGACAGCCTGCAGTATCCAGACGCCGCAACTAGCAGCATGATACCTGGAAGATGGTATTAATTTCCAGTGTGCCGTGGCTAGGGCGGACAGAGGAAAATCCAGTGCCCTTGGGTGTCCATACAGCTGAGTGTATCTATTGCAGAAGGCTAAAAGCACCAGATCGAGTGTGCACCCACCACTGTGAAATACAGGGGCCTAAAGGCAATTGAGAAACTGGAAGGGGAGGGGGGAAAGGGGGGGGGGAACAAAGGGAAAGGAGGGGAGAAAAAGGAAGGGGAGGGGGAAGTGGGGAGGGGGCGGGGGGAATGGGGGAGAGAAGGAGAGGGGACTAGGCATCCGGAGGTGCAGGAGTGCCTCCAGGGCACAAAGGGGGGCGGAGGTGGGTGAGAACAAGCCAGGGATATATATGAAGCCCCAAAGAAGCGCCTGCACACACGGCATGAATAGAAACTGGGACAGAACTCCGGAGGAAGAAATAGAAGGGGGCTAGGTCCCTGGGGTGTGCCCACACAGATCACCCCGACAGCTCGCAAAAAGCGACATCAAATAATGGCACAGAATATCCATCAACTACAAACAAAATGATTATAATCAAGGCATATGTTTAATACAGTAGTATACATATTATGATAAATGAGAGGATATATCATGTGTATATATATGTCATGTACAATCATGTAGGCAGTAATGAAAGATTACATGAAGGCAAAAAAAAGCTGTATCCTAATCCAACATGGCTATCTCACACGTGGGGAAAAGCAAAAGGGAGGAAAATTAAGAAACATAAACAAAGTGTGGAATAAAAGTATGAGGTGAAAATAAAAAAGTATACAAAACATCAGGAAAACAGAAGAGAATTATGAAAAATTCATGAAAAATTATCGGCCCCCTGAAAGGGTCTCCCTATAGAAAGGGTTTAAAACTAATATTTTCATTAAGCCCAGGATATATAGTAGCTTCCAAAATATGTATCCACTTAGTTTCCAATTGAAGAAGTTTTTGGTCTATGTCTCCACCCCTCACATGTGCAGGGATGTGTTCCAGTGCTGTAAATCCCACAACGTGGGGATTGGAGTCATGGTACTGTGCTATATGTCGATTAACAGAAGTGGAGGTCTTTCCTTTAAATAAAGGTTTAATATGATCATGGATCCTAACACAGAATTGGCGTTTAGTTTTACCGACATAGTAACTGCCACATATACATGTGCCAAGGTATACTACACCGATAGTTTGACACGTGATCTTATGTTTAATTTTGTGTGTTTGGCCATTTGGAAGCGGTTTCTCGCGTGTATCATAAACAAACTCACATATATCGCAGTGGCCACATGGAAATGTGCCAAACACTGTCGAAAGAAGCTCTGGTTTAGGGGTATAGTGACTCGCCGTAACTTTGTCCCGTAGGGACGGGGAACGACGGTAGGTGATTTGAGGCTGGGACTGAATATATTTTTTAATAGTGTTATCTGCTGTTAGGAGGGGCCAGAATTTATACAAAATATCCCTTATCTCCTTGTGATGTTGGGAATATTGGGTTATGACCCGGACCGGCTGAGAGCCGTCCTTCTTTTTGGTGGAAAATATCAGTTTTCTGCAGTCCAATTTTTTCACTTTATTAAAGGCCTGCTTCAGCAAGTTATGGCTATACCCTCTTCTTTTTAGTCTCTCATAAAGTTCATGTGAGGCCGCAAAGAAGTCTTTTTCATCCGTGCAGTTCAGTTTAATGCGTAAATATTGGCTGTTAGGGATACTGTTAAGCAGTGGTTTGGGATGAGCGCTATTAGCGTGTAAGATAGTGTTCCCTGACGTTTCTTTACGATACAGGGATGAAGAAAGATTTCCTTCAGGATCCAGTTGTATTTCCAGGTCAAGGAAAGTAATCCTTTTCTGGCTACACTCCATTGTGAACTTAAGATTATATGAATTAACTGCCAGAGTATCCACAAATCTTGAAAGGTGTTCTCGAGTGCCGGACCGAAAGAAGATAATATCGTCTATATACCTGTGCCACGAAATCACGAAATCGACTAGATCGCAATTAGAAAACAGGTCCTTTTCCCACCCCCCCAGGTACAAATTGGCGTAGGATGGCACACATTTAGTGCCCATGGACACGCCTTGTACCTGGAGGAAGTGGGAAGTACCAAATAAAAAATGATTACGTGTTAAGATAAAGTTCAGGAGATCAACAACAAAAATGACTATATGCCTCGAAGCTGGGGCCTCTGTCCTGTAACAATTTGGAGATGACTTTGATGCCAGTACCATGAGGTATAGTGTTATACAGACTTTCTACATCTAATGCCACCATCCAGGTGTCTTTTGGAAGCTGTAGGTCCTCCAAAATACGGAGGAGATGTACTGTGTCCTGTACATAGGAGGGAAGGGCCTGAACATGTGGGTTCAAGTATTTGTCCACCAGGGCACTTGCATTTTCTGTCAAACTTGAACACCCTGATACGATCGGACGCCCGGGAGGGTTTTTTAAGGACTTATGAAGTTTGGGCAAGGCATAGAACGTTGGTACTCTTGGATCTTTGACATTTAAGAATTTCCAGGTGTTAATGTCTATGATTCCCTTCTGATAAGCGGAGAAAATAAGTTCATATTCGCGAGCGTAATTTTCAATAAGTGTACGTGAAATAGGTCTATACCAGTCAGGGTTGTCAAGGATGTTGCGGCACATGGTTTCATATACAAACATATGCCGCAACATCCATGACAACCACATTACCACCCTTGTCGGCAGGTTTTATTACCAAACCTGGGTGGTTTTGAAGAGATTTCAGGGCCTGCCTCTGGGCACAAGACAAGTTAGAAGAACATGGGGTAGAGAAATCAATATCCTTGATGGTCTTGCTTATTTGTTCAACAAATGCCCAAATATTGGGATTCATGGAAAGATTGGGAAAACTTGTAGATTTTGGTTTAAAAGATAAGGGAGGGGGAAAGGATACTCCAGAGGCGACAATGCCGTGGTCATCAAATTGCCACTGGCATTCGTCCTCTGTACCACCCTCTTCAAGAAGCGTTAACAGGTCTTCAATGGCCTGAATTTCGGCCACCGTGGGGACACTGTTATCTGAAACTGAAGCCACCGTTGGAATAATGGTGGTTTTATCAAAAATGACCTTGTACATTAGTTTTCTTGCAAACAATTGTATGTCTTTGACAAATTGAAATTTGTCAAATTCTGCTGAAGGACAGAAGGTAAGGCCTAATTGTAGAACTTTTATTTGGTGTTTGCTTAGAGGAAAGGAAGAAAGATTGACCACGTCTAGATCCGAAGTGTGCTGTGACCAAGAAGTGGTGGGTGCTACAGTGTTGGACTCTGTGTTGAGTCCAGGGCTTGGGATAAAAAAATAGGAGCCAATTTGGGATCAATCGACTGAGAAGCTGTGGGAAACATGGTGGTTAAAGTAGTTTCACTTACCCGTCTTGCCATAGGAGCGGGGAGTGCAAGTGGTGCCGGAGTGGTAGTGGGGAGTGCCGAGTGCACAGTGCGAGTAGAAGTGAGTGGTGGCCGTGGTAGTGCTCGTGTGAGCGGAGTAGAAGTGCTCGTGGTTTTGGGTCGGGCCCCTAGGGGCTTGGCAGTATGCGTAGTTCCAAAGGTGCGTCGGATAGAGTCCGTGGAGGAGGTAGGTAAGTCACTCTTTCTTTTTTTGGGGATTCCATCTTGTGAAAGCTCACGGTAAGTGGTGGATGAACTGGAGGAGAAAGAAGTAGAAAAAACATTAGGTGCTTCAGTGTTATTTTTAGGTACATTGTCTGAATTAGGTTTAGTGAAAGGTTTTTTGGGGGTATTTCCATCCCATCTGTAAGCATAACCATTAGTGTGGGCAAGTTTGTCCTGCAGGAACTTGTTTTCTTTAGCATTAATTATGTCTATTGTGTACTCCTCGAGGTGAGCGCGGAGGTCCTTCTCCCTCTGGGCAAACCTCGAGGAGGTCACGTCTGCGGCCCGATCCGCAAGCCATTCATTAATGGAGACATCTAACAATGCTAGTTCCTTGTCGTCAGGGCCGGTGCTAGACTATTTTGCACCCTAGGCAAGACCAGCAACTTGCGCCCCCCCCCCCCCAAAAAAAAAAAAAAAAAAAACACACTGAATGGCTTTGTGCAGTGTCATTAAATAATAGCACAACACACTCTTTGATCACAGACCCCAATGTGTATTGTGTGACAATATGACAGTGCACTTTCTAATTATTTCACTGTGAACACCAGGGCCTGAATGCAAGTGCGACCTTTGCGACCCTGGCCATTTGGCCTGGATTAAGAGCATCATGGGCCTGGTGCTGAGGACTTTGGTCTTTGGTGGGCTCTGGATCATGAAGCCCCTTGCCCTGTATTTTCTCTACAGCCCCGCCTTAACCATCACTTGTGCCTAGGCATTCTTTCCATCACCACCCATTGCACCTGGGACCCCTTTCCTCATCATCTACTGTGCCTGCAGCCTCCCTTGCCTTACCACCCACTGCACCCACAGCCCTCTTCCCTCACCACCTACCGTGCCTGTAGCCCTCCTTTATTGCAGAAATACTACAGGGGATGATCAGAGACTGCAGACATAGTACAGGAGATGATCAGAGACTGCAGAAATGGTACAGGAGATGATCAGAGACTGCAGACATAGCACAGGAGATGATCAGAGACTGCAGACATAATACAGGAGATGATCAGAGACTGCAGACATGATACAGGAGATGATCAGAGACTGCAGACATACTACAGGAGATGATCAGAGACTGCAGACATAGCACAGGAGATGATCAGAGACTGCAGACATACTACAGGAGATGATCAGAGACTGCAGACATGGTACAGGAGATGATCAGAGACTGCAGACATGGTACAGGAGATGATCAGAGACTGCAGACATACTACAGGAGATGATCAGAGACTGCAGAGATGGTACAGGAGATGATCAGAGACTGCAGACATAGTACAGGAGATGATCAGAGACTGCAGACATAGTACAGGAGATGATCAGAGACGGTACAGGAGATGATCAGAGACTGCAGACATACTACAGGAAATGATCAGAGACTGCAGACATACTACAGGAGATGATCAGAGACTGCAGAGATGGTACAGGAGATGATCAGAGACTGCAGACATAGTACAGGAGATGATCAGAGACTGCAGACATGGTACAGGAGATGATCAGAGACTGCAGACATGGTACAGGAGATGATCAGAGACTGCAGACATGATACAGGAGATGATCAGAGACTGCAGACATAGTACAGGAGATGATCAGAGACTGCAGACATAGTACAGGAGATGATCAGAGACTGCAGACATAGTACAGGAGATGATCAGAGACTGCAGACATAGTACAGGAGATGATCAGAGACTGCAGACATAGTACAGGAGATGATCAGAGACTGCAGACATAGTACAGGAGATGATCAGAGACTGCAGACATAGTACAGGAGATGATCAGAGACTGCAGACATAGTACAGGAGATGATCAGAGACTGCAGACATGATACAGGATATGATCAGAGACTGCAGACATAGTACAGGAGATGATCAGAGACTGCAGACATAGTACAGGAGATGATCAGAGACTGCAGACATAGTACAGGAGATGATCAGAGACTGCAGACATAGTACAGGAGATGATCAGAGACTGCAGACATAGTACAGGAGATGATCAGAGACTGCAGACATAGTACAGGAGATGATCAGAGACTGCAGACATAGTACAGGAGATGATCAGAGACTGCAGACATAGTACAGGAGATGATCAGAGACTGCAGACATGATACAGGAGATGATCAGAGACTGCAGACATGATACAGGAGATGATCAGAGACTGCAGACATGATACAGGAGATGATCAGAGACTGCAGACATAGTACAGGAGATGATCAGAGACTGCAGACATAGTACAGGAGATGATCAGAGACTGCAGACATAGTACAGGAGATGATCAGAGACTGCAGACATAGTACAGGAGATGATCAGAGACGGTACAGGAGATGATCAGAGACTGCAGACATAGTACAAGAGATGATCAGAGACTGCAGACATAGTACAGGAGATGATCAGAGACGGTACAGGAGATGATCAGAGACTGCAGACATAGTACAGGAGATGATCAGAGACTGCAGAGATGGTGCAGGAAATGATCAGAGACTGCAAACATAGTACAAGTGTTTCCTAGGCTAGCAGTGACCAGTGTGGAAATACATTGATCACTGCACTGTGTAAACAGGAGTTTACAAGATATAAGTGCCAAAAAAACAAAAGTAATTTCTCAAGCACAGGAGGACAGTAAATGTTAACAGGTCTGAGAAGCTTCTCCCAGCCTGACCAGATAATAATGCCTTCAAAGATAACAAATAAAAGTTCAAACAAAACCTAGATGGCCTATATAGCTATAGAAAGAGCTGAAGTTGCAGCGTCTTGCAGAAGTCTGATCATCATTCTCCTGTCCTGTGTTCAGTGTAAATAAAAACACAGATAACAAGCAGTGTGAGAAGAGGGAGGGGAGATCACCGCATATTCTACACACAGGACGGGAGAAGGAGAACACACTGATCCATTTCTGCAGCCAGCAATGCATTGTGACATGTTTGATCTCATACCTTCTTCTTCATACTCAGGTATGTCGGATCCTCTCCATTCCGCCCTGCTCTGGCCACTAGCATCTTCTAGTCAAATGTGGCGGGCTGGGCAATCTGATTGGCTAAGGAGGTAGTGGGAGGCGGAGCAACTTAGCAGTCACGCCCTCCCACTCAGAAGAGCAGCGCTATTGGCTGCCTGCCCTGTTACACAGACGTCCCTCTCCCTCCAGCATGTGTGAAAGCCGATAGGAGGGAGAGGGGAGAAGCTGCACACCGCACTGCAAGGCTACCACCCGCCCGCCTGCCGCACCGAACTCCTTGCTGTCTGGGTCCCCTATCAGCGGCTCTGCCGGGAGCTTGGGGGGGCGACAAGAAGGGGAAGGCAAGGGTCAGATGCGCCCCTAGGCGGCAGTGCGCCCTAGGCGGCTGCCTAATTCGCCTAGTGGGTGCACCGGCCCTGCTTGTCGTACTCCTGACAGAGCATACGAATCATATTGAAAGAGCACATTTGTAAATTGTATTCCCAAGCCTTTTTAAGGGGGTCAGTGGTTTTTTTGATATTAGGGAATATTTGAATTCTAAGGCCCCAAGGGACAATTTGATTCTCGACATATTTTTCAAAATAAGTCTTGTGCCAATAGACACGAACTTTCTTTTCTAATAACCGTTGAAATCTAATGAAATATTTGTCAAGTTCAGTGTCAGAAACATTTGAGCTTGTATGTGACGTTTGGATTTTGGTCATAAGGTCCTCCCAACCCTCCCCACAGAAATCCGCCATGACTTCAGAGGAAACAACAATAAAGTTATTTACAGAAAATTGCACAGTTTACAATAGTGTCAACTTATAAAGGCTTAATTTTGGAATTTAGAACAGAATAATAAATGATTAATAAACAATAACATAAAGTGCGTGTCCTGGCACCGACATAAATGTAAGAGGATAACCCAGCCCAAGATAAGTGTATTAAAACACTCCGATTTCAGGATTAGAATCCAGAAAGGCTACAGAAATTACTATGTGGCTGGGCGGCCCTCAGTGTGATACAGCACCTCATCCCAAAAATTTGAAAGTCAAACCAGAGGAAAGGGAGTACAGGGATTATGACGGTGCCAGGAAAAACACAATATATTCGATTTTTAAAGTTAAAAATAATTTTTATTATTAGACAAAAATTGTTTAAAAACAATAGAATCACAAAAACATGGTGTGCATAATTGCTAAAAACATATCTGTAGCGAGCTTCACGTCACTTGGCCTGAAAAGCGTAGCGGCCAATGCGGTGGGTAGGTATTTTAGATTCCCGACATGTTTCGCCATGTTTCCTATTGCTCCCTGCAGCTACTCACTGTGATCTTTGTTGGAGGCCCTGCTCTGGAGGTGTGCGGCACCCTCCTGGTGATTTGCAGGTACATATTCTCCATCTCTAGAATGTCTGGTTGGGGGCCCTTGGCTATCCGGTGTTGTGTGTGTGGGGGGGTCTCCTGTGGCACTGTTTGGTTGGTGGGGGTTGGTCTACCCTGACGGCTCGCAAACGTGTACACTCATATCCTTTATATCTTTTTTGTATTCAATGTATCATCTGTCTTAGTATGTATATTGACTGTTATATTTCTCTTTAGAGCCCTTGCACACTGGGGCGGTTTTCAGGCACTATTGCGCTAATAATAGCGCCTGCAAACCGACCCAAAAGTGCCGCTGCTGTGTATCCAGTGTGAAAGCCCCGAGGGCTTTCACACTGAAGCGGTGCGCTGGCAGGATGGTAAAAAAAGTCCTGCCAGCAGCATCTTCGGAGCGGTGAAGGAGCGGTGTGTATACCGCTCCTTTACCGCTCCTGCCCATTGAAATCAATGGGACGGCGCGGCTATACCGCCGGCAAAGCGCCTCTGCAGAGGCGCTTTGCGGTGGTATTTAACCCTTTCTCGGCCGCTAGCGGGGGGTAAAACCGCCCCGCTATCGGCCGAATACCGACGGTAAAACGCCGCTAATAATAGCGGCGTTTTACCGCCGACGCCGCCCCCGCCCCAGTGTGCAAGGGCTCTTATAGAGTGTACTGTAGCGCTTTAGGTATCAATAATCTGTCCCTGAGGAAGCCAATACTGGCGAAACATGTCGGGCATCTAAAATACCTACCCACCGCATTGGCCGCTACGCTTTTCAGGCCAAGTGACGTGAAGCTCGCTACAGATATGTTTTTAGCAATTATGCACACCATGTTTTTGTGATTCTATTGTTCATTTTTAAACAATTTTTGTCTAATAATAAAAATTATTTTTAACTTTAAAAATCGAATATATTGTGTTTTTCCTGGCACCGTCATAATCCCTGTACTCCCTTTCCTCTCGTTTGACTGTAGGATCGACTCAGGTCTAAAGAAAACTTATCAAGCAGTGGGAGGAGCGTGCAAACCGGCAGTGGCCCTGACATCAATTTCTAGGGCCACCAGAGTTTGGTCAGATAATATTGTGACAGCCCTCAGACAAGGCATAGGCTCGGACAAAACCATTAAGGCACTAGATGAATTGAAGCTAGCCTCAGATCTCATGATGGAAGCAGCCATCGATATTTTGAAGTGTTCCTCCAGGGTCATGCTATATATTCCATCATGACCAGAAGAGCGTTATGGCTAAATATGTGGTCAGCAGACCCATCATAAAAGCAGACCTGATGTTGCATACCATATGACGGGAAAGCTCTGTTCGGCGATAAATTGGATACAGCAATTAGAGTCACAGGGGGGAAAAGTGGTCTGATTCCCCAGGAAAGAAATAGGAGGAAAAGATTCACAAAAATGGCCAGTTACCCAACAAAGAACAGAGGATACCAGGGCATACCGCCCAGGTAGGGAGTACAGAAGTGGCTGGAAGGGCTCTCAGGCCACTTTTCTCAAAATGGGAAAGCCTAAGGCCTCAACATCTGCGGTTGAGAGCCAGAAGTCTTTTTGACTTCTTACCCACCCAAGCCGGTCCAGTAGGAGCTCAACTCAGGTCGTTTGCTCAGGTTTGGGTGAAGAATTGTATGGATCAGTGGGTCATCTCCACGGTTCTTCAAGGACATTTTTGGAAGTTCAGAAGCCGCCCTCCACCCTTTTGCCTTCCAGCCCACCAAAATCCTGACCTCCAAGGAGAAAAAAGGAGCTCTATTTCAATATATTCAAATACATCTACACCAGCAAACAGTATTACTAGTCCCGGACTCGGAAAGGCACGCAGGGTTCTATTCCCCAGTCTTTTTAGTCCCCAAGAAGTCAGGAGAACGGAGGCCTGTTTTGGACCTGAAAAGGCTAAACAAATACATTTGTGTAGAACACTTCAAGATGGAGTCCCTAAACACAGTGATATTGTCGGTATAGCCAGGAGATTGGATGGGCTCTTTAGACCTCCAAGATGCGTACCTTCACATACCTATCCATCATCATTTCCAGCCTTTTCTCCGGTTCAAAATAGGCAATCTGCATCTCCAGTTTCAATGTCTTCCTTTTGGAATCTTGACGGCACCCAGGACCTTCAGGAAGTTTTTAGTGGCAATCTTAGCTCCCCTCCGGGAGAAGGGGATACGGGTCCTACATTACTTGGACGACATTCGGATCCTATACCAGCACAGAAAGACTCTGGAAACACATGTGCAGCTGGTCCTAAACACATTGATCAAATTTGGGTGGCTTATCAATTACTTGAAAAGTTAACTCACACCTGCACAGAAAATTACATATCTGGGAGCACTATTCAACACCCCGGAGAAGGCAGTGTCGAAAGGAAAGGTCCCTATATTGATAGAAAAGGTGAAGAGGGCATTTATAAGCCAATCCATGCCAGCATCAGACTGTCTGAGTCTCCTGGGATCCCTCTCATCATGCATACCAATGGTGAAATGGACCAGGTGGCATCTATGAGGGTTCCAATTAGGTTTCCTAGCACAGTGGAGGAAGAAACACCTAGGGCAAATGATACTGATCACCCTTACAATGAAGTCCAGCCTCTGGTGGTGGATGAGACTATCCAACCTTCTGGATCACTGCTCCCTTGGGCCCATCTCGTGGACCATTCTTACGTCAGACGCAAGTCGGTTGGGATGGGGAGCACACTACAAAGACCAGTTAGTACAAGGAAAATGGCAATTCAATACGGAAGGCGTGGTATCATCTTGGGACTAAGAGCAGCATGGATGGCAATATTACATCTAGCCACTCTTCTCAGAGACAAGTCCATACTGATTCAGATGGACAACAAGGCGGCTGTAGCCTACATTCAATACCAAGGGGGGGCGCACAGCAGATCCCTAGCCAGTGAAGTAGCCCCAATTCTAACATGGGCCTAGAGGAATTTGGTCAATCTACGGACTTCCTATATTTCAGCCCTCGAAAATCAATTGGTTGATTGCCTCTCGAGGACGTTCAGCAGCAACAACGGATGGTCTCTGAACCCGCTTGTCTTCCACTGGATATGTCTGCAATGGGGCACTCCCCAGATAGACCTGTTTGCCTTCCCACTCAACGAAAAAAACGCCTCTATTTTTCACAAGATTCCCATCTCCAAGGTTGGCAGGAGTAGATGCCATAATCCAACCTTGTGAATTTCAGAAGGGATATGCATTTCCTCCAACCCCTCTGATACTGAGGTTTCTCCAGTGCCTAACAGTGGAGAAGGTCACGATTCTGGCAGTCATTCCATACTGACCGAAGAGATTGTGGTTCACGCTCCTAGTCAAGCTGGCTCTGTGCAACCCGCTACCCCTTCCATGCGTGGACTACCTCCTATTTTAGGACGATTTCTTTCATCCACATCCGGACCTAGACTTGAGGACCTGGAAGGAAATCATCCACCAATGCCACCTACTAAAGGGTATGGAGAAAATTTACAGAGCTAGCAGAGGTCAACCATTTCGATCCACTCAACCCCGGGGTCCAGAATGTACTACTCTTTTTACAAAATGGATTGGACTTAGGTTTGGGTCTTAACACACTGAAAGTTCAAGTGTCAGCCTTGTCAGCGCTAAAGGACACACGGTGGACATTAAACCCTCTTAAACCCTCTCATAGAGCGCTTCTTAAAAGCAGTCTTAAGATTACGACCTCCCAGGAAATCACTATACCCAAAATGGGATTCGACAGTTATGCTTAATGCCCTAACAAACCCTCCTTTTGCTCCCACTGAAGGATGTGCTTTGGAAGATGTTACCTTGAAAGCAGCCTTCCTGCTCGCAATCACATCAGGTCGAAGAGTATCGGAGATCCAAGCACTAGGGGCACAGGAGCCCTACATCACCTTTTTCCCAGACAGGGTGGTTTTACAGCCCATTCACCAGTTTGTCCCCAAGGTACCTTCAGTCAACCACCTCAGCCAGGAATGGGTTCTTCCAGCCTTCGAGGAGGATCCAACCTCCTCAAAGCTGCACAAATTAGATGTAGCTAGATCCCTGAGGTGCTATTTAGAACTGACACAGCATTTCCGCAAGGATGAACGTTTATTCATTATTCCCAAAGGCGCTAAAAAAGGAATGGCAGCATCCAAGACGACCTTGACTAGCTGGATTGTGAGGCTAATCCAGAAGGCATACCGGGCTAGTGGTCTTCCATTCCCAGATGCCATTAATGCTCACTCAACGCGGGGAAGGGCCTCTTCTTGGGCAGTTTTGGTGCGGGTCTCCCCTGAGACAATTTGCTGGGCGGCTAGTTGGTCTTCCTTCAACACCTTCATGATGCACTATAGCTTAGATCCAGATTTTGGGAAAAAGACCTTACAACTATCAGGTCTGTAATCTCATTAAAATTCTTATTACAGTACCCTCCCTGTAAGCGAGTTATTTACCATTGGTATGCTGCCATGGAGGCACCAGGAAAATGGAAAATTGAATACTCACCTTTCCGTAATTTTCCTTTCCTGGTGCCTACCCATGGCAACATATACCCTCCCTTCCATAATCCTTAAGGTTCTGAAGACTAGTTACAAAAATGCCTGAGGGGGGCAACAGCTCTTTTTTTTAGAGTTTTTTTAAGTGGTCCTGTGGGCTGGTTAGGGGGCGGAGCAACCAACCATTGGTATGCTGCCATGGGTAGGCACCAGGAAAGGAAAATTATGGAAAGGTGACTGTGAGGCAGCCGTCAAGCGGTTAAAGTTCATGTGTGTGTAAAGGCAGGCATCCCTATACTTTTGGCTAGATAGTGTATCTGGCAAGATTTACAATGGTGGTGGAACCCTCCTACACATAAATACTATATTTAGACATAGGTTTAGGAACTGGGAGATGAGACAACTTCTCCACATGAAGCAGCATGTTTTGGATTTGAACCCAGACACTCATAGATGCTAAGCAGGAGTTCTACCCTCTAAGACACAGAGCTGCCACATGTGAGAACCTCCTACACATAAATACTGCATTTCTTTGGACATACAGGTGATAGAATTACATTACTCAAGAGTTATTCTTCTTGATTTATTCTGTGATACTTGGTGGCTCTTTGTGGGTGAGTGTAGAATAGTGATGTTACCCTCAAATTTTTGGGAATTACATTTTGATTTCTAATGTTGGTAGACATCACATTTATGGGCTCAAGTACTGGAAATAATAAAAAGCACAAAAAATTGTGACTCATTTTAAATTTGCAACAGCAATGGTATTGTTTGTGCTTTGTAAAGACACCTGTGTGAGTTTGGGTAAAGATTGTTGTGAGATGGAGAGTAACAAGTGAAAGTGACAGAGAAAAATATATATTTTACCAAAACATCAAAACATTACACATTCTAGCATTCTTAAAAACAAAATAGTTAAAGAAGAAGCAACATTGTTGCAAAGGAAAATGTATTTCAGAGAAAGATACATTTCATCTCAACATTAAAAGGATTTATTTGGGGAAGTTACAATTTTACCATTAGAATCAATGGCTAAAACTTCTATTGGACTATACCCTGTTTCCCCGAAAATAAGACCTAGCGTGATTGTCAGTGATGGCTGCAATATAAGTCCTACCCCCCAAATAAGCCCTACCCTGTTTCCCCGAAACTAAGCCCTACCCTGAAAAGAAGACCTACAAGGACTTTAACTAGGGCTTATTTGGGGGGTAGGGCTTATATTGCAGCCATCACCGACTATCACGCTAGGTCTTATTTTCGGGGAAACAGGGTAATAGCGCCAATTTTCACTCCCAAAAAATGCTCTTTAATACAGCGCTCATTCTGGTATTTACTATAGCGCCCTGTAAAAAAGACATTGGAGTTATTTGCAGGTCTGAGCATGCTCAGTTGTGTTGGCACCTAGTTGTACAAAAACGGGGAATTTATCTCTTCTCAGACTTTTAAAGATATGCCAGTATCTTGGTGCACCATATGTGCCAAATAAAGAAGGGGTGGTGGTGGGAAATGTTACATGTGTACAGTATGTACATAGATATGTAATATAAAGATAGGGTAAGTGGCATTATGGGTGTATTGCCAGCATCCCAATGCAGCCAAAAAGGAACACCCCCTGTGGGACTTTATAGACAAATACACCAAAAAAACAGAGTAAGTTAAAAGGTAAGTATACCAACTTTATTGCAAAATCCTAGAAAACTTAACATAGGTGGTACATATGAAAAATGGCTGCATTTGCATACAGAGCATGATATGTAGCGGTCACAGATACCCTCTATGTTCAAGATGTCACAGTGTAAGCTGCCTGAGTATGGCACAATAGCTCTAAGATGTAGCATCCAGACAAGAATGTCCAACGTGTTTCGGAAATATATTCCTTCCTCAAGGGATAGGTAGGGTGGACCACATATAATAATACACTGTGCTAGGTAGGAGTATCTGATGAGGATAAAAGCGTGTGCTAAATCAGGCTGTCAGAGAAACTTGTCCAACCAAAGGGGTCGATATTTCACAGCGCGCCCAAAAGTCCACACCAGGACTACACTGGAGCCACCAGATTTGGCTGCTGTCAGGGAGGTAACATTTTCCTGCATACTCTGCACATTCAAGCGATGGTGGTTCTATCAGAATACAAAGATCAGCGCTGTAGCCATTGGCTGCAAGTGCTGTTTGAATGTTGGTTTTCCAGCAGGCCCATTTGGTTGAACAGGCAGGGCTACACATGGATAAAAATTCATCTGGTTCCTGCTGAACTGACAAACATCCGGCAAACTGAATGCACCATTTAAATATATACATACAGTACATGGGAGCTGTTTACTTGCAAAAACAATGTTATCTCTGTTCATCCAGTTTGGAAGATATACACAGCTCTATCAGAGAAAGGACATGAAAGGAAGCAACACAGCTAGGTCACCTACCTGTCCCAGTCTGTGATTGGACAGTAAATGAATAGCAGCAGCACTGGCGTGAGTCATCCCATTATTATTTTTAGTGAATGCACAACTGTTTTTCATTAATGCGTATCTAAACCCAATGACCAAACTTTAACTACATCAGCTCCAAAAAGTTTACCCCCCCCCACCCCTTCATGACCAGGCCATTTTTACGGCACTACGTTCATTTTAACAGACAATTGCGCAGACGTGCGACACTGTACCCAAATAAAATTGATGTCAATTTTTTTTTTTTACCACAAATAGAGCTTTCTTTTGGTGGTATTTGATCACCTCTGCGGTTTTTATTTTTTGCGCTATAAACAAAAAAAGACCGACAATTTAGGAAAAAAAAACAATATTTTTTACTTTCTGCTATAAAACACATCCAATAAAATTTTTTTAAAAATCTATATTTTTTCATCAATTTAGCCCAGTATGTATTCTGCTACATATTTGTGGTAAAAAAAAATCCCAATAAGCGTATATTGATTGGTTTGCGCAAAAGGTATAGTGTTTACAAACTATGGGATATATTTATGGAATTTTTCTTTACTTCATTTTTTTTTTACTAGTAATGGCGACGATCAGCGACTTATAGCGGGACTGCAACATTGCGGCGGACAAATTGGACACTAAGTGACACTTTTTTGGGGACCAGTGACACTAATACAGTGATCAGTGCTAAAACTATGCACTGTCACTGTACTAATGACACTGGCAGGGAAGGGGTTAACGTCAGGGACGATCAAAAGGTTAAATGTGTTCCTAGGGAGTGCTTGCTAACTGTGGGGGAGGTTCATGTACTGTGGGAAGGCAGAGATCCATGTCCCTGCTTAGCAGAAACACAGGATTACTACCTTCCCTAATGACATAATGGCTATCTGCTTCTCTTGGGAACGATTGTCAGGTCCCGGCGGAAATTGAGTCAACCACAGCGGGAGCGGGGCCTCAGCGGCGCACGTGCGTGCCCCAGAATCTGAAGTGAAAAATAACGTACAGATATGTGATTTTGCACAGGAGAGCCGCCTTGCCACCCTATATTTACTGTATACATTCTGCAAGCGGTTGACATATTGCAGCTTACCAGTCCTTAGATGTGGTGGTTGTATTAGGTTTATTTTTTAACCTTTATTTTCACCTGGTAATGTTGTGAAATTAGGGCCCATTTAGTGTGTGTACATACTACTAAATTTAGTAGACGCCAGTGGCGGCTAGTGCTGGAGGATTTTGCGGGGACGTGGAAGAAGCCAAAGCAGGAGAGGGGGAGAGTGTTGCCTGTCAGCTGCAGTACCTGTGTCTTGTGCGGTGGCCATCTTGGATTTATTGTCGGCTGTGACATAGTCCTGCCGCCAGTGGGGGATAGACTGGGAGCGGGTCCTGGCCACAAATCGCTCCACTGATGGAGAGTGTCGGCGAGCAGCAGGCCGGGCTAGAACCGGATCACCCGGACTCCGCACTCACTCGCCAGCAGTCATGGCTCTCCTGGTGCCCGGCGCTGCGGCTTCTGCGATGACACAGGAACGTACCTAGAGCATTTGGCACCTGGGGCAGACCCGATATCTGGCACCCGCCCCCCACTTTTTAAAAAAATCGTGCTGTTGACACTGTGATGTCACTTCCGGGTTTCTACATCGGAGACCGATGGACGTGCCGGCTGGTGGCTCGGGTCTCCCGGTGGGATGGGAGACCTGGGCGGAAGGGGGAACATCCCCTCCTGCTCCGTGTAATAACAGCTGATGCTGTTCATACATGGCAGCCAGTGACAATAGACTGGACAAGACAGAGGTGTCAGTCACTCAGGTGTGAACAGATCTCACACTTTCGGACAGATCGTGGTCAGGGAAGTGGAGGGCTCACCATGGAGGGCTGGACTGTAGCTGTTATGAGGGAGACATTGGAGTGACATGGGGAGACAATACAAAGTATGGCCCATATTTTGCATTACCTGCTGTCCTCTGGGACAGATCCGATCCAGGGATCCCACTGTATGGGAATCTCTGGATCGGATCTGTCCCTGAGGACAGCAGACAATGGGATCATTGGCATTGATTATTTGATTTGTATTTTGGAACTGACCTGCTGACAAGGTGTGTTGCTTGCTGGACGGGATCTAATGGCCGCAGGGAAAAATGGCAAGATGCTGCTGCGACCTGCTGGACGGATCTGATGGCCGCAAGATGTGGTAGGGGGTCACTGTCTGTCTTCAACTGGGCTGCAGACACCCCACACCACCCCCCCTTATCAGACCAGCTCACCTACTATACCTGGGTGTTGGACACAGCAACTCTCCCCCCTTATCAGATCGGCTACTATACGTGGCTGGTGGACACACAGCAACACCCCCTATATGAAATCATTGCAATCCGACATCATCCCCCCCAGCCTCAGGTACACCCGGGCGGCAGCTAGGGAGGACTGTGGACACAGTGTGCAGCAGCAGCCACGGGTGGAATACAGGCCTGGCTCACAGCAGTGGTGGGTGGAGCAGGAGGAAAAGACAGTAGACCAAGTGAAAAAAAGTGAAAAAAATTAGCTGCACACCAACATCCCTCCAACAGGTTTATTGAAAGACTGCCACTAGGACTAAAACAACAGACCAAGGAGAAAAGACAGTGACAGACGAGACCAGGCTAGTGCGCTGGGGGTGTCCTGGTTTAGCTTTAAAAAAAAAATGCCAAGGGGTGCAGCCCTCTTGCCGCCCTCGGGATGGTGTCACCTCTGGGGGTGGAAGGGCTCGAGGTGCAGTGCAGTGCTTTGCGCCTCAAGGACAACATAATACAGGTCAATTAGGGCCTCAGGCTGTGGTCATGTGCTTGTGAGGGGGTGACGGACCAGGTAGAGACACAGTGCATAGCCACACAGATGGTGTGGGCTGGGAGGGTGGTGCCCCTTGTGGACCAGCCACCACTGGTAGACATTATCCTTTGCAATTAGAGCATGGCATTACATCTAATAGGACTCACCTGTGCATTACGGTGCACTAAAACGCAGATGCATTGCAGCACACTGTACATGTGCATTGGGGTACAATCACCTTTGCATCCCAGTGCTATACAATGCACATCTACAGTAGGGATGAGCCGAACACCCCCCTGTTTGGTTCGCGGCTGAACATGCGAACAGGCAAAAAATTTGTGCGAACATGCAAACATCGTTAAAGTCTATTGGACTCGAACGTGAAAAATCTAAAGTGCTAATTTTAAAGGCTAATATGCAAGTTATTGTCATAAAAAGTGTTTGGGGACCCGGGTCCTGCCCCAGAGGACATGTATCAATGCAAAAAAAAGTTTTAAAAACGTCCGTTTTTTCGGGAGCAGTGATTTTAATAATGCTTAAAGTGAAACAATAAAAGCAAAATATTCCTTTAAATATCGAGCCTGGGGGGTGACTATATGCCTGTAAAGTGGCGCATTTTTCTAGTGTTTAGAGCAGTCCCTGCACAAAATTACGTTTCTAAAGGAATAAAAGTCATTTAAAACTGCTTGCGGCTGTAATGTAATGTTGCCACCCCCCCAGCCCATTACCAGGCCCTTTGGGTCTGGTATGGTTATTAAAGGAACCCCGCACCCAAATTTAAAAAAAAAAAAAGGCCCTATATACTCCGAACAGCAGCAGAATACAGGCGGTCCCCGGGTTACAAACAAGATAGGGACTGTTGGTTTGTTCTTAAGTTGAATCTGTTTGTAATTTGGAACAGGTACATTTTGTAAGTGTAACTCCAGCCAAAGAAATCTAGGAGTAGATTTCCTCACTTCCTGTTGTCTCCCTCCATTTCTAAGTAGGAGTCGTTTGTAAGTCGGATGTTTGAAAATAGGGGACCGCCTGTATATACTATACGACCTGCCCTATACACTCTGCGGAAAATTGGGCCTTAGGTGTTGGTGGGACCAGAACACTGTAAGCCCTCACAGTTACTCTTGGTGGGCGCTGGAACGGGCCCTGCTGTGAAATACTATATCAAGAATTGCAATTACGCGCCACTGTTAAACAGTTGCATAAAAATTGGGCCTTAGGCGGTGGTGGTGGTGGCACAACACTGTAAAGCCTCACAGATACCTTTGTTGAGTGCAGGAACAGGCCCTGCTGTGAAATATTAGACCAAAAATTGTAATTACGTGCCCCTGTTAAACAGGGGCATAAAAATTGGGCCTTAGGCAGTGGTGGTGGCACAACACTGTAAAGCCTCACAGATACTTTTGTTGAGCGCAGGAACAGGCCCTATTGTAAAATATTAGATCAAAAATTGTAATTACATGCCCCTGTTAAACAGGGGCAGAAAAATTGGGCCTTAGGCAGTGGTGGTGGTGTCCTGAACCGAAAATATTTCTAGAAGCTAGGAATGAAGATTGAGGAGGAATTGGATAGTCACTCAGCATAATAGGATAGTCACTCAGAATATGCAGTCTTCAAGGGATCCCACATCCATAGAAAAATCAATCGGTTAAATCAGCATCGGTTGCTTGGTAGCTGGTGATCCAAGACTAATTAATTTTTATGAATGTAAGCCGATCAACAGAGTCTGTGGACAGGCGCACTCTGTGATCGGTTACGAAGCCTCCAGCAGAAATGAATGTGCATTCAGAAAGAACGCTGGATGCAGGACAGGCCAGTAGCTCAATTGCATATTGAGCAAGCTCTGGCCAGTGGCCCATCCTCAAGACCCAGTAACCCAGTGGATGTTCTGGTGGAAATGTCTCCAAGTCTGATCTTGCCCCTAGATAGTCCTGCACCATGTAATTCAGACGCTGGCGATGGTTGCTGGAACCGATCAGACCTGGATGCTGAGGACTGAAGAATTGTCTGAAGGCATCGGTCAGCCGGCCACCTTCTTCACCGCTCTTTCTGTGACTGAACGAAGCCTCAGCAACACGTTGTCCAGCACCAGGAAATTGTAACCTCCCAGGCTCTGGAAACGCATTGCACAAACCTTTCTGCAAGGCCTCCCAAAGATGTTTCATCCTCTGCTCCCTCTGCGAAGGCTGGATAAGTTCTACAACCTTACCCTTGTAACGTGGATCAAGAAGGGTTGCCAGCCAGTAATGATCCTTGATACTACGAATCCTAGGGTCCATTCGCAGGCTTTGCAGGATCAGGGAGGCCATGCAGCGTAAGTTTGCAGAGGCATTCGATCCTGAGTCCTCTGGGTCACCAAGGATCACATGATCCTCAACCACCTTCTCCCAGCCACGTACAACTCCATGGGTTTCTGGGGACTGCAAACGATCCCTTGAATACTGCTGCTGAGTGTTATCCTCCACCTCCATGCTGACACAATCCTCCTCCTCCTCCTCTTCTTCCTGTGTGATCGGCGGGCCTGCAGGAATACTAGTATCTGGATAAAGGGGGCCTTGCGAGGTAAGGAAGTCCTCCTCTTCCTCCTGCTGTTCTGCCTCAAGTGGCAGGACAGTGCATGCATCCTTGATCAAAAGCCACTGGCATGGCAAAAAAAAGCCAAGCTCCCCTGACCCTGTCCTGGTGCCATACTCACACAGGTACTCATTGATGGCCCTCTGCTGCGTATGCAACTGCTGCAACATTGCCAATGTTGAGTTCCACCTGGTGGGCATGTCACAAATGAGGCGGTTCTTGGGCAGGCTGCATTCTCTTTGAATGTCAGCCAGCCGAGCACTGGCATTATATGACCGGTGGAAATGACCACAGACTTTCCTGGCCTGCCTCAGGAGATCCTGTAAGCCAGGGTACCTGCTCAAGAACCGCTGCACTACCACTACAATCAGGATGTGAGCCAAACAGGGAACATGGGTCAAGTGTCCCTGTCGGAAGGCGGAGAGGAGGTTGGTGCCATTGTCGTATACAACCATTCCTGGCTGAAGCTGGCATGGTGTCAATCACCTCTGAGCCTGCCCCTGCAGAGGTGACAGAATCTTTGCCCCAGTGTGGCTCCTGTCCCCTAAGCAGACCAACTCAAGCACCGCATGGCATCTTTTTGCCTGAGTGCTTGCGTAGCCCCTTGAACGCCTACGGAGCACCGCTAGTTCAGAGGAGAAATCTGCAGAGGAAGAGGCCATAGAGGAAGAAGAAGAGGAGGGGGTGGAGGAGAGAGCTGTGGCAGAATCACCATTTTGGAGGCGTGGTGGCAGAACAAGTTCCAACAATACTGAATCCTGTCCTGCATCCTTCCCAGATGCCAGCAGAGTTACCCAGTGCACCGTGAAAGAAAGGTAACCTCCCTGTCCATGCCTGCTGGACCATGAGTCAGCAGTAATATGCACCTTACTGCTGACCGCCCTGTCCAACGAGGCTAAGACATTGACTTCCACATGCTGGTAGAGCGCCGGAATAGCCTTCCGTGAAAAGAAATGGCGTTTGGGAATCTGCCACTGAGGTACTGCACATTCCACAAATTCACGAAAGGGGGCAGAGTCTACCAGCTGAAAAGGCAGCAGTTGCAGTGCTAGCAATTTGGCCAAGCTAGCATTCAGACGCTGAGCATGTGGGTGGCTGGGACCGAATTTCTTTCGACAGTTTAGCAACTGGGGTAGGGAAATTTGCCTGCTAAAATCCGATGCTGGTGTATGGATTGCAGATTGGCCGCAAGTACTTGGGACACCTATTTCTATACCTTCGTTCCTATCAGTGCAGGTTTCTGAGAGGACTGGAGGTATAGTGGGGTTGGAGATCCCAGCTGATGAGGAGCAAGGAGAGGTCTGCCTTGTTCTTTGATGTGGGTCTTTTAAGTGCTGTTGCCAACCGACTGCATGGGAGGTCGTCATATGTCTGGTGAAGCATGTGGTGCCAAAGCGGCTCCTGTTTTGGGCACGCTTGATACGCCTCAGACATATGTTGCAAACAGCAACGGTGCGATCTGCTGCACATATGTCAAAAAAGGCCCACACCAAAGAACTTTTCAAAATATGTGGGGAGTCAGCAGCGCCCTGCACCTGCTTAGCTCTGCAGTGTAATGCATTAGGGTGGCTGCCCTTAAGCTGCCCCCTGGAGGGCATCCTGCCTCGTTGGAGATGTGCCTCCTCCTCCTCCTCTCTGCTATCAGGCACCCAAGTAGACTCGGTGACCTCATCATCCCCTCCCTTCTCATCACTGGAGCAAACTTGGCAGTATACTGCAGCTCGGGGAACATGAGTGCCAGTTTTTTGACCTTCTTGGGCACTCCCTCTCTCTAGGCTCACGCTACTCCCTTCCTCAACCTAGGTACCATCATTGGAGTCTTCAAATCGCTGCACGTCCTCCTGCAGCATGAACCCAACACTGTGGTGGAATAGTTCGGGGGACTCCTCTGTGCATGATGGTGGGGCTAGGGAAGGAGTGACTGTTGACATGGAGCTTTAGAATTTTAAGTGGGGTGCCAAATCTCATCACAGGATGGTCTGTGAAGACTTCGTGGATAGAGCAGTGCCAACGTCCTAAGTCTACAGATTCTCAACGCTACACCAAGGGGTGTGAAAAAAAAATGGACTTTGTAGGCACCAATCATAAAATCAAATACACATATTTTATTTATACAAAAAATACAAAAATTCAAACGACACTGACACACTGGTTTGATGTCTCTTATACCTAATAAAGGGTGGTAACCTCTGTTTTCCCCTTTACTTTAAGGGGTACCCCTCTTTATGCTTTGATGTATATATGAGAGAGCATTAGTCATTGCTTTGCAATATGCTGCATTGTTTTAACAACATGTATGTCGTTTGAATTTTTGTATTTTTTGTATAAATAAAATGTGTATTTGATTTTATGATTGGTGCCTACAAAGTCCATTTTTTTTCACACCCCTTGGTGTAGCGTTGAGAATCTGTTGACATGGAGCAGGCAAACTACTCTGAGCCTGGGTGACAGAGGATGAGGAGGATGAGGAGGGCTTTGTTATCCATTCCACCAACTCTTCTGCATGTTGTGGCTCAATAACACGGCCAGCTGCAGAAAAAAAAAAGGACAAGTGTGCTCCACGGCCACGTGCTGAAGATACACCGTGTCCACAACCTGCACTGGCGACTGTAGATACAGAGCCCTCTTTTAGTGGCCTGTGAGCATCTGCCTCTCCTTGGTTGCCTTCCGGACATGCTGTAAATTTTGTTTAGCAAAACCACACTACACTGTATTGTGTACTGTGTACACCACCAGAAAAGTAGTAGCAAGTGCACTAGGGGTGCACGGTACTGTGTACACCAACAGAAGTGTAATAACAACTATGGGTGTACTGTATGTATTGTGTACTGTGTACACCACCTGAAAAGTAGTAGCAACTGCACCAGGGGTACACGGTACTGTGTACACCAACAGAAGTTACATAGTTACATAGTTACATAGTTAGTCAGGTTGAAAAAAGACACAAGTCCATCCAGTTCAACCATAAAAAAAAAAAAAATTGTACAATCCAATATACCCAATACTATACCCACAGTTGATCCAGAGGAAGGCAAAAAACTTAAGCAGAGCATGCTCCAATTTGCTACAGCAGGGGAAAAAATTCCTTCCTGATCCCCCAAGAGGCAATCGGATTTTCCCTGGATCAACTTTACCTATAAATGTCAGTACCCAGTTATATTATGTACACTTAGGAAAGTATCCAGGCCTTTCTTAAAGCAATCTACTGAGCTGGCCAGAACCACCTCTGGAGGGAGTCTATTCCACATTTTCACAGCTCTTACTGTGAAGAAACCTTTCCATATTTGGAGACTAAATCTCTTTTCCTCCAGTCGTAAAGAGTGCCCCCTTGTCCTCTGTGTTGACCGTAAAGTGAATAACTCAACACCAAGTTCACTATATGGACCCCTTATATATTTGAACATGTTGATCATATCCCCCCTTATTCTCCTCTTCTCAAGAGTGAACAAATTCAGTTCCTCTAATCTCTCCTCATAGCTGAGCTCCTCCATGCCTCTTATCAGTTTGGTTGCCCTTCTCTGCACTTTCTCCAGTTCCCCGATATCCTTTTTGAGAACTGGTGCCCAAAACTGAACTGCATATTCCAGATGGGGGTCTTACTAATAATTTGAACAGGGGCAAAATGATATCTCTCTCTCTGGAGTCCATACCTCTCTTAATACAAGAAAGGACTTTGCTCGCTTTGGAAACCGCAGCTTGGCATTGCATGCTATTATTGAGCTTATGATCTACCAAAACCCCCAGATCCTTCTCCACCATGGATTCCCCCAGTTGTACTCCCCCTAGTATGTATGATGCATGCATATTCTTAGCCCCCAAGTGCATAACTTTACATTTCTCAACATTAAACCTCATCTGCCACATAGACGCCCAATTAGACAGAGCATTGAGGTCAGCTTGTAAATTGGAGACATCCTGTAAGGACGTTATTCCACTGCATAGCTTGGTGTCATCTGCAAAGACAGAAATGTTACTTTTGATCCCAGACCCAATATCATTTATAAAGATATTAAAGAGTAAGGGTCCCAGCACTGAACCTTGGGGTACACCACTGATAACCTTAGACCATTCAGAGTAAGAATCATTAACCACTACTCTCTGAATTCTGTCTTTTAGACAGTTTTCTATCCATTTACAAACTGATATTTCCAAGCCTGTAGACTTTAACTTACACATGAGCCGTGTGTGCGGAACTTTATCGAACGCTTTTGCAAAATCCAAGTAAACCACGTCCACAGCCACCCCTCTGTCCAAGGTTTTACTTACCTCTTCATAAAAAGAAATCAGGTTTGTCTGACAACTTCTGTCTTTCATGAACCCATGCTGTCTGTTGCTTAAAATGTTTTTTTCTAGCAAGAACTCATCTATGTGGTCTTTTATTAAATGCTCCAGTATCTTCCCGACTATAGAAGTTAAACTAACAGGTCTATAGTTACTTGGTAAAGACTTTGATCCCTTTTTAAATATAGGCACCACGTTCGCCCTGCGCCAATCCAGTGGTACTATTCCCGTCATTAATGAGTCCCTAAAAATTAGATACAATGGCTTTGAAATTACAGAGCTCAATTCTTTTAGGATCCGTGGGTGGATGCCATCAGGTCCAGGTGCTTTATCCACCTTTATTCTGTCTAAATATTTCTGGACCATATCCCTTTTGAGCCATTGTGGATCATTGGGGGCTGTGTCAATACCACCCCCATTATGGACATGAGCTACCCCATGCTCTTTTGTATACACAGAGCTGAAGAAAGTATTTAATAAATTAGCCTTCTCCTTGTCCCCAGTCACCCACTCTAGATTATTTTGTAAAGGGCCTACATACTCAGACCTGACCTTTTTACTATTAATATATTTGAAGAATTTTTTGGGGTTTGTCCTACTATTTTTTGCGATCTGTCGTTCATTTTGAATTTTTGCACCCTTGATTTCCTTTTTACATATTCTGTTAAATTCTTTGTAGCATTTAAACGACACTAGTGTTCCTTCATTTTTAGATTTTTTAAAAGCTCTTTTCTTATTGTTTATAGCTTTTCTAACTTTGACCGTGAGCCACATAGGTTTTATTTTTAGCCTTTTAAACTTATTGCCCATGGGAATATACTTTGCAATGAGGTCCCAAACAGTCTTTTTGAAAAATTCCCATTTCTGTTCTGTGTTAATCGCTGCCAATATTCCCTCCCAGTCTAAGTCCTGGAGAGCAGCCCTCATCCTTGGAAAATTTGCTCTCTTGAAGTTAAGTGTTTTTATCTTTCCCGTATGTATTTCTTGTTTACAGCTAACATCAAATGAAATCATGTTATGGTCACTGCTACCCAGGTGTTCCTTTATCTGAACATTAGTAATAAGCTCTGCATGGTTTGAGATTACTAGGTCCAACAGAGCTTCATTCCTAGTTGGGGCCTCAATAAACTGGACCATAAAATTGTCCTGTACTAGGTTTATAAATTTTTGCCCTTTAACTGTCCCAGCAGTGCCATTACTCCAGTCAATTTCTGGGTAGTTAAAATCCCCCATTATTATCACTGTCCCAGCCCTTGCAGCCCTTTCCATCTGTGCAAGGAGCTGAGTCTCCACCTCCTCGTTAACATTGGGTGGTCTATAACAAACTCCAATGATTAACTTTGAACTACTCACATCTATATGTAGTTCCACCCATAATGCTTCAGACTCATCACACTCTCCATCAATCAGGTCCTCTTTCACACTTGCTTTGAGATCACTTCCCACATAGCGACAGACCCCGCCACCTTTCCTTTTTACCCTGTCCCTCCGAAAGAGTGCATAGCCAGGAATATTAATAGCCCAGTCATGTGAGGATTGAAGCCAAGTTTCAGCAATGCCGATTACATCGTAGTTCACCTCATGCACCAGAGCTTCCAACTCACCTATCTAGCTTGGCAGACTTCTGGCATTGGTGAACAAACACTTTAATGCATTATTACATTTTGGTCTGGTGTTTTTCATATAATTATTAGTAGTACAAATGGCACTACAGTTTCCAATGGCTGTTTGCAACATGGGAAATTTCTTGTCACCTGCCATAACCCTCCCCCCATCTATCCCCATTCCACCCTCCATTAATGTCTGACCCCTAACTGACCTGTCTTCTCGATGTAATTCTAGTTCACCCTCCCCCCTCAATCCTAGTTTAAATACTCCTCCAGAAGTGTAATAACAACTATGGGTGCACTGTATGTACTGTATACACCACCACGAAAGTAGTAGCAACTGCACTAGGGGTGCACGGTACTGTGTACACCAACAGAAGTTTAATAACAACTATGGGTGTACTGTATGTATTGTGTACTGTATACACCACCAGAAAAGTAGTAGCAACTGCACTATGGGTGCACAGTACTGTGTACACCAACAGAAGTTTACCAACAACTATGGGGTCACTGTATGTATTGTGTACTGTGTACACCACCAGAAAAGTAGTAGCAACTGCATTAGGGGTGCACGGTACTGTGTACACCAACAGAAGTTTAATAACAACTATGGGTGTACTGTATGTATTGTGTACTGTATACACCACCAGAAAAGTAGTAGCAACTGCACTATGGGTGCACAGTACTGTGTACACCAACAGAAGTGTAATAACAACTATGGGTGTACTGTATGTATTGTGTACACCACCAGGAAAGTAGTAGCAACTGCTCTAGGGGTGCATGGTACTGTGTACACCAACAGAAGTTTAACAACAACTATGGGTGCACTGTATATTTTGTGTACACCACCAGGAAAGTTGTAGCAACTACTCTAAGGGTGCATGGTACTGTGTACACCAACATAAATGTAATAACAACTATGGGTGTACTGTATGTATTGTGTACTGTATACACCACCAGAAAAGTAGTAGCAACTGCACTAGGGGTGCACGGTACTGTGTACACCAACATAAGTGTAATAACAACTATGGGTGTACTGTGTACACCATCAGAAAAGTAGTAGCAACTGCACTATGAGTGCACAGTACTGTGTACTGTGTACACCACCTGAAGTATATTAGAAAAAGTACACCAGGAACGGCCCGCAGTCAGATATAGCTAAACTGGATACAGTGGATATATATATATATATATATATATATATATATATATATATACACGAGACTGTCTGTATATATATTAAATACACTGCAGCTAACTGAATAACCTGCCTGCCTGCTTAATCTAAATGATACTCTCTCTCCGTCCACGCCAACAACACACTACACGGGGCCGATGTGCAGGCGGCCTTATATAGTGTGGGGCGTGGACTTAGTCCCACTGAGCCATGATTGGCAAAAGGCACCCTGCCTTTGGCCAATTATGGCTCTCTTAGCTGAGGGCGCTGGGATTGGCCAAAGCATGCAGGTCATGGTGCATGCTTTGGCCAATCATCATACAGCAATGCACTGCGCTCCCGCAGTGCATTATGGGCCGTTACGCGCCGCTCGAATTTGGCGCGAACGGCCCATAATGTTTGGTTTTCGAAGACCGGGTAAACAGCCAAAGTTCGAGTTAAACTCATGTTTGACTCGAACAGAAAGCTCATCCCCAATCTACAGCGTACTATGGTAACGCATGTTATAATGCACATTATAGTATAAACAAACATTCAAACTACATCATCATTCCTCTCTGGAAATTCTTGACTGGGGTACTTCTGTGTCACTGCAAATTGCATCTTATAGCTATATACAAACAAAGACCTGCTTCTCACCATGGCTGCTTCCTTATTACCTAGATGACACCTCTGGAATCATTACTGTTCACAATAAATCAGTATTTACCTAATAACGTTACCTTAACCCACATTCCAGCTATCCAGCCCTCTTCTCTTCAGCACTGAATGTTGGTGGGCACTCCTGCAGTTGCCCACAGTAACCAATCAGATTTTATGTTTTAGATAAAGCAATGCATCTGATAGGTTGCAATGGGTAACTGCTCCTGTTATACAGTAATCTGTTCTGTTTTGTGTTTTTTCCAAAAATGGCCACTAGATGGCACTGTATATTTAAAAAGAAAATCTGATTTTCAATTTAGTGAATCTAATTATAGAGTTGTAGATCTGAGCTACCAGACACCTGAACGACTACAACTGGTATCAAAGAGTATATTAAAGAGTGAGCCAACCAACCTGCCCTGTACTGTCTATGACCCTGTATATTTATTATTATACGTATTTATTATTTGGAGTATACTGGGTAAACTACCATAATTATAAAGTCTGATCACTTGTATCACATTAATGTTTATAGCGAATGCGCCATGATTGTATTGCGTTATCGTCTCTTCTTGTATATGGGCACCTGTAGTACCAAACCTTATCACTAACATCTCATAGAAACTATTATATATTAAGATTGTTTCAAAAGTCATTTTATGATTTGTAGTACATACTTGATCCTGCTACAAAGGACCTTATTTAGGTTCTTCCTGTTATGGAGAGACAATTGTGTAACAGTTGAGCTCATGGCATTGCAGGTGACAACAGAGTTGTTGTTAGAAAGCACAGGGCCCTGTATAGCCTACCTGACAGCCCCCAAAACAATATTTTTGCTAAAAAAATACAATAAAGTCATTATTAGCAGACACAAACACCGTAACTAACACAATTCCTGTTAAATCTAAAAGATAAAACTATAATGAGTTAATAAATAAAGCTCTGTATGTAAATTAGGTCTTGGGGCTCATTCACATGGGTGCTGTGGCCTGTACAGTGTGATCAGTGGGTTTTTTATGTTGCTGGAGCTGTGTGCAGGTAGCCTTTGTTAAGCCGCGTACACACGATCTGATTTTCCAACAGGAATTGTGTGATGACAGGCTGTTGGTGGAAAATCCGACCGTGTGTATGCTCCATCGGACAATTGTTGGATTTTCCGTGGACAAATGTTGGATGGCAGGCTTTAAAATTTTCCACGGACAAATGTCTGTTGTTGGATTTTCTGAGCGTGTGTACACAAGTCCGTCAGACAAAAGTCCAAAGTACAAACACCCATGCTTGGAAGCAAGGACAAGCCAGAAGCGGTCGGTCTTGTAAACTAGCGTTCGTAATGGAGAATTCACATTCGTGACGTGGCAAATTATGAAATCTCGAAATACAGCGCACAATTCTCTTCTTCTTTAATGGGATAATAATGAAACTGCTTTGCTGGTGATACTGATAGAGTTCTGCCAAACGTATTTTAAAAGACTTTCATTTTCTAGTGATATCAAGAATAATATTATTATGCTTGTTATTTTATTTTTTTGGGCAAGTTACCACAACACCATTATCCCATAGTTTTTAAGATCAAAGATACAACTATGTTGGGGTCCCTTGTCAATTTTACATTGTCATTTTTTAAATGTTACTGCCTACTCCCAAACTGTCATTTGAAGTAAAACACATAGCCAAGTATTACTCTACATAATTTTTTTATTGTGCATTAAAAAAAGAAAACAAATACAATTAGACATGCTATCTGCTAATAGAACTTAACCAAAAAGTGCATTCTATGCATCCAAAAATATAGAAAATATACCAAATCAAAACATTATTCAACCAAAAAATAAAATAAAAGCCTCATGCATGTGTCCTGCTTCTTAATATAGGGGGTCACCAATGCCAAGAGTTGCTGAAAGCAGGGGTCCATCATCCGGAGATAATTCTGAAAATCATCCGGATTATTCTCCTGGAGCTCCCGCAGCAAAGGCATGTGACATAATTGGTCACTATTATTAAGGCAACCAATTTTTGGTCCAAGAAATCCTCCTCCTCTTCCTGTTCCTGGACTGGACATGGGTAAAAGCAATAACTCCGAGCCCAATAATAAATAACACGTTATCTCCTCTGATTACGCAACATGTCTGGTTGACGAACGGCCGTTCAGAAACAAACTGAAAAGCACGAAATGAAAAGCGCAAAATGAAAAGCGAGAATCAACACTCACCAAACTTCTACTAACACGAAATTAGCAGAAGGAACCCAAAGGGTGGCACCAAAGAGCTGAAAAACCATGTAGTACGTCACTATGTTCATGTTTGTTGGCTGACAATTCCTTGCCGTTTGTATGCAAGACAAAATACAGGCCTTTGGACAAAAGTCTGAGGTTTTGTCTGCGGAAAATCTGATCATGTGTACGTACATTAATTGGTGCACCGGAAAAGTCAATAATTGAACCTGCGAACCGGCGCACATTGAAGTGCAAATAGCGATAATAAATACCCGCATATGTAAACTGCAATTGTCGCTAGGGTAACTGCGGTTTTCTCATCGATAATAGTGCACACCCAATACAATTGGTTAATTTCATCTCATTGTTTGTGTCTTGTTGAGCAATTCTCAGTTAATTAAACCTTTTGATGCTAATCTCATTCCTATCACTTCTACTACAGTATCTATATATATATATATATATACACACACACACACTGAAGCAGGATACATTGGCCCAAAAGTGAATCTGTACACAGGAAGTAGGTGTGTGTTTTGAGGCCAAATCATTTAGACATACACACATGACCCACACAAACACCACCCCATGTAAAAATAAATAAAAGATTATCTTAATTTGCAAAAAAGGATCATCTCTTCCTCAGAGAACAGTGGGTGGGACATGTTGGTGGCAAGAAATTAGCAGCAGTACAAGCAAATTCCTAGAGGGACATGGTGTCATTCCTGTGTTCTGGCCACTGCTTCCGGGAACCAGATATGCTCCACGGGTACATACCTCCGCACACACAGCAGTTGTGCACCTCACATACACATCGGTCGTGCATCTAGATGCCTTTGGCGCATCTAGCTGCAGGAACCCAATTTTTATGGAAATTAATAGTAAAGCAGATGCAGATTTCCAGGATTGGACTAACAAATGTTTCTATTGAAAGGCAACTGGTGTTTTCTATTAAACAAGGTCTAAATGGGCCATTGATATGCATCACAATTGAACTTAGGAATGTGTCTTTGCAAAGTTAAACTAAATGAAATCCTTTCTTATTTTTGCTTGGGGATAGAGTGCAGAGGGATTAAAAGTCTTGTCAGTTTTTGGGGATGTCTGCACCCCTGATAGGGTGAAGACACCTCCCAAATTTTGCCGCTTTCTCCTTCAAATGTATTCACTTCCTGTCACATAGTTGAACAGGAAGTGAGGGTAAAACCCTACCAATGTCTTTCCTTGGGGACACAGGTCAATCTAAATAGTTTCCCCATTAGGTAAATTGCACTCTAGCATTTTGCTCTGTACACTCCAAATTATTAGGTATCTTGGACTTTGGGGTTTATTTACTAAAGGCAAATTCACTTTGCACTACAAGTGCACTTGGAAGTTCAGTTGCTGGAGATCCGAGAGGGACATGCAATGAAAATAAAAAAAACAGCACCTTCGCTTCTACATGATTGGATGATAAAATCAACAGTGCTTCCCCTCATATTTACAGCGAGTACACTTGTATTACAGAGTGGATTTGCCTTTAATAAACCCCAAAATACCTAATAATTTGGGGTGTACGCAACAAAGTGCTAGAGTGCAATTTGCCTAATGGGGACACTAGTTAGACTGACCTGTGTGTCCCCAAGGAAAGACATTGGTAGGGTTTTACCCTCACTTCCTGTTTGGCAGGAAGTGAAGCCAATTTTCAGAAAAGGGACACAAAGCCCAACCTAAAAAACAAGCAGGGGTTCTAACACACTTGGTTTTCCTCAAATGCCCACAATTAGAATAGGATTGTCTTGAGCTAGATTTTAGCTCAGTGCTCTAAATCAGTGGTTCTCAACCCTGTCCTCAAATACCCCCAGCAGGCCATGTTTGCAGGTTTTCGTTCATCTTGCACAGGTGCTTTAAATCAGAATCAATGGCTTGGCATTTTGGACAGCTATTTTAGCTAAGATAAATTCCCAAAACATGTCCTGTCAGGGGTACTTGAGGACTGAGGCTGAGAACCACTGTGCTAAAATGGAAAATTGAATACTTACCTCTCTGTAATTTTCCTTTCCTGGTGCCTATCCATGGCAGCATACGCACAATCCATGCATATGCTACCATGAAGGCACCAGGAAAGTATCTTTTAGACAAATCACACCTTTTTTGTTTTGCCAAGCCAATCAGCCTAGTTAAGTTGCAGCTGGGAGATGTGTTGCATGAAAATGGAGGGGGGGGGGGTGTAAAATGCATTACTTGGATTGGTCAACAAAACAGGACTTGGAAATGAGCAAGGAAAGCAAAAAACACATGTATGTTAATTTGAGACACTGAATATGGTTTTTAGGTCTGACTATTTTGCAGAGGAAATTGACAGGAGTTAAAAGGACTCTTAAGGATTTAAACATGTATTAGTCACAACAGCTTGAGGAAGAATTTGAAAAATAATCCAGCTGTTAGAAACTAACAACCTACAAACAACACAGATTGACAACATCAAAAATATTTCAGTGAAAAATATCCCCCCAAAAATAAAAACTTGCTCTAAAACACATCTGTATTGCAAAGACATAATAAACAAAATACATGACACACACACTTAAAGCAGAGTTCCACACAAAAATGGAACTTCTGCTTTTCGGAACCCTCCCCCCCTCCGGTGTCACATTTGGCACCTTTCAGGGGGGGAGGGGGGTGCAGTTACCTGTATAATACAGGTATTTGCACCCATTTCAGGGCATAGACTCCCACGGGGGGGGGGGTCTACGCCACTTCCCGTCCTCCCCCCCCCCGCTGTCTGCTGGGAGACACGCAGGGACCATTCGGATTGCGCAGCGCGACTCGCGCATGCACAGTAGGGATCCAGGAAGTGAAGCTGCAAGGCTTCACTTCCTGATTCCCTTACCGAAGATGGTGGTGGCAGCACCCGAGGGCCGAGGGAGAGATCGGCTTTGGGTGCCGACATCACGGGCGCCCTGGACAGGTAAATGTCCTTATTTTAAAAGTCAGCAGCTGCAGTATTTGTAGCTGTTGACTTTTAAAAGAAAAAATTTCGGCAGACCTCCACTTTAACATTACATAGGTTTGTGTGCTAATGAAGCAATTGAAAACACATGCACAGTCCTTGAAACACAGAAAATGCAAGTTCACCCAATGTAGAGACAGAACTTCTAAGTTAGTTTACCTGTTAAGGATGTCCTTAAATTACTACCCAAAAAATACACTCTCTGAGCATGCCCAGAAAAATCCAAGTGCTGCTCACACACCAAAAGCCATAGCAAAAAAACAAAGTCCCTGAGCATGCCTAGAACAACCCAAACTCAGCTAGCACAAAATAAGCTACCCCTTGTCCAAAATGAAGCACATCATCCAACATGCTACAAAATTACAGATGGGACAAACACCCCCGGTCAGGAGTAAACAAAGAGCCTAACATGGGCAAAAGTTATACAACAAATACCATTGCAGTCTATGGGAACTGACTTGTTAATTTTGCTAGTCCCCACTTGGCCCCTCCCACACACTAACAAACCCCTAGCCAAACACACAGCAAGCCAGCCCATGAAAGGGGGGTGGATGCTTGGGGGCAGGAGGGGCTCGGGCACCCCAAAAGTCAACCACATTGTTCCCATATTCAGGGGGTCAAGAGGCCTCTTCCACACAACCCTAGGCTGGGGTTGTGGGGGGCTGCAGACAGTAGGGTTTGAAGAATGTGGAAAACCCCTTTAAACTAGTGTGTACAAGGTGCTTTGTGGTTGGAATTGGGCTGAGCCCAACATGCCCCAAAGGTAGCCGGCTATGTTGAGTGCATGTGGCCTTGTATGGTTCAGGAGGGGGTTGGGCGATCACTCTTCTAGCTGGCCCTGTTGTATGCTCTGAAAAAGGATGTGGTTTGGATTGGTAAAGGCAGCTCACAGCGTTTTGAGAATAGAGTGGAGTGTGGAGTTCCCCTTTAAAAGCAAAAGTTAGCCCATGGAAATCCAAGGGGTTAGAGGGGGGAGACAAGAGCATTGAAGAATGGAGTATGGAGTTCCCTTTTAAAAGTAATAGTTAGCCTATGGAAATCCAAGGGGTTAGAGGCGGGAGACAAGAGCATTGAAGAATGGAGTGTGGAGTTCCCCTTTAAAAGCAAAAGCTAGCACAAGGAAATCATATGCATTAGAAGGGGAAGGTTAAATGCCCTTTTAGGAGGAGCTAGAGGAGCGAGAGTCTTTTTACATAATTTTAACAATGAGCTTGTCACATGTTGGCAACGTAACATGCTAACATGACCTGTGTGCAAATCTCCTTAAAAAAATACATAGAGGTGAACCAGCATAAAAAAAAATTGTGAAGTTTAGAGGTGCGCCCATTCAACCAATGCAATTGCATGTACGTTGCTTAACATTTACTAAGATTTTGGCCGCACAGTGAAAAAACGCTTGTGAACGAGCGCAACAGCCACTTGCGCATGCGCACTGCTTACATTGATCTCACGCAGTTCTAAACGTACTTGCAGACACAGCAGGCTTTCTCTGAAAAAGTTACTTTCTCATTCTATTTTGGGCATATTTGTAAGTTGGGCAGTTGTTACTAAACTTCCTGACATCACCCCATAATATTGGCACCTCCAACTTCTGTCAATATTGATTTGGAGATGCCGTGCGCCATGTCCATAGTGGCGCACAGATTGCATTCTCCTGTGCGCCAAGATCACTATAGTAAATATGGAGATGTGCGTTGCGCCTTGCCGTGCTCCTCTACTGATGGACAGAGCCGGACTTATCATTGGGCTTGAGTGGGCGGGGGCCCCCCGCGGGCAGGGCCGGATCCACGACAAACTCCCGTCCGCTAGCCAGCCCGTTTCGCCGGCACTGCTGCTTATTATTTAACGTAGACCGATCGGGCTTGTGTACTCTCACTTCCTGGTAGTGGTGGAACGCAAGATAGGGCCTCCCATGTCTTGCATCATTTCCGGCTGATTACATCACGTCCGCCCTATTGTGCGTTCCACCGCTGCCAGGAAGTGAGAGTACACAAGTCTGATCGGTCCCCGTGAAATAAGCAGCGGTGCCGACAAAACGGGCTGGCTAGCAGGCGGGAGTTTGCCGCCCGCCCCTCCCCCCCAATTGTTAGAATTAATGGGCCCCCCGTACATCCTACCTGAAGGGACCCCCTTCGACCTGATGGCAGGCGACATGACAAGTGACATGACAAGTGACACCCTACATCAGCTGGCAAGTGACACCCTGCATCCCCTGGCAAGTGACACCCTGCATCCCCTGGCAAGTGACACCCTGCATCCGCTGACAAGTGACACCCTGAATCCGCTGACAAGTGACACCCTGCATCGGCTGACAAGTGACGTGGCAAGTGACACCCTGCATCCCCTGGCAAGTGACACCCTGCATCCGCTGACAAGTGACACCCTGCATCCGCTGACAAGTGACACCCTGAATCCGCTGACAAGTGACACCCTGCATCGGCTGACAAGTGACGTGGCAAGTGACACCCTGCATCCCCTGGCAAGTGAAACCCTGCATCCGCTGACAAGCGACACCCTGCATCCGCTGACAAGCGACACCCTGCATCCGCTGACAAGTGACACCCTGCATCCGCTGACAAGTGACGTGGCAAGTGACACCCTGCATCCGCTGGCAAGTGACACCCTGCATCCGCTGGCAGTTGACACCTTGCATCCGCTTGCAAGTGACACCCTGCATTCGCTGGCAAGTGACACCCGAGAGAGGACCCGAGAGCCGCCGAGAGGACCCGAGAGCCGCCGAGATATACAGGACTCTGTATCCATTTTTAAACTTCAAGACTGCAATGACAAGGCTGCAATGACACTGGACAAGGCTACAGATGGATGGACAAGGCTGCAGATGGACGTTGTGCAAGGCTGCATTGATGGGCATTTAAATGTAAGTTTTTTCCTTAAACTTCCCTCCTAAAAGTTTTTTTCTTTAAAATTCCCTCCTAAACTTGGGGTGCGTGTTATACGCCGGCGCGTGTTATATGCTGATAAATACGGTAATGTATAGAAGGTAGGGCCCGTAAATCACCCCCTATGAGTACACAATGGCTGTGTGAACACAGACACAGTTTCTAATTTGACAGGCATGTGGGTTCAGGTGTATGGCCCCAAACATAGAGAGTGTGCATTCGGGGCCACTAACCTGCACCTGCACACCTGTCAAATTAGGACCTACTTTGTCCCCATGGACTAACAGGCGGCTCCAGCTGCATAAACAAACCTCTCATTCACACTGTATGGGCCAGGAAACCCATGTGAATGAGCCCTTTTTTAAATTTATTTTTAATTATTTTTTTTACCATTTACTGATAGTGTAATATCAGGGGTCTAAATAGACCCCCGATGTCTCACTTTGAAATATAGAAAGGGATTAAGGACATACTTTGCTCAAATTCTTTCTCTGCAGCCTCAGCTGCACTGGAGATGAATGAACAGGAACTGCTATGTACAGAGGCTTCCTGTTCATTCACAAACTGAAGCATAGTAAACAAAGTTTATGGTACCGATCACTCACTGTGTTCATTCAGAATAGCAAGGAGCTGGTAAATATCTATCCTGAAACAATCCCCCTGTGTGCCCACATCATCGGGAGGGAGAGGAGGTAAGTCAGCAGTGCTGTGGGGGGAAAGGGGCACACAAGTGAGCACCGGCAGCAGGGGGAAGGGGACCCTGGCCTGAACAGAGAGGGTGATTGGTGCGATGGGGGGGTGTAATTACAGAAACTGATCCCTCATGTGGCTTTCTCTGCAGCAGCTGAAAGCCGGCTTCTCCTCCTCCCTCCTGCTGGCTTTGAGCTGCTGCAAGTCGAGCCACACAGGGGATTAGTTCCTTTAATTGCTAGTCTCCCCCCCCCCCCAGCCCCCCAGCATTGATCACCCTCTCTGTCCATGATGATCTGATTCCCCCTATTTGTCAGCTGCCCAGGCCTCCAGCTGAACTAGAAAGTTGTCAGTATACCTCTATTTGTGTCCCTGCCTTACACTGTGGTTTAGGGTGGACATGATATATAATATTACATGCTGCATCAAATGAGGGCGGCCCGCCGAAAAGAAAAAGGAGTGGAGGCAGCAGCCATCATGTAAGAAGAATCCTAGATCCATGGCCAGGGTTGTGTACAATTTTGAGAGGATGTCCCTTGGGAAAAGCAGAAGTGTACCCTAAGAGACTATTGAGCACCTGGATACATGTTAATTGTGGCATGCTGCTTTGTGTCCTAACTAAGCTTCCAATTTGTTGAAGAAAATCATCTCTAATGCTGAGATGTCTGTAACATATGGAAAAAAGGTTTAGCCCCAGGGATATTGCGGACACAGAGAGAAGTGCAAATAGGGTACGCCAAAGATTAAGTAAAAAATCTATTAATTTTATTAATACAAAAATACACAATGCAATATAAATGTACAAAAATCAGTTAAAAACAATGGAATAAAACACCTAACAATGGAATGAAACAGCCGCTAAACTTGGAACACACCGCAGATCGAGACTATAGGTCAAGCTGATGGGGTGTGTATATCAAGTTACCCAATATGTTTCGGAAAGCAAGAGGGATTTTTTGACATGTATATTTCCTTCCTCAGGGGTTACAAGAAGGCGTGCTGTTCCATTTCTATTGAAAAAGAAGGGAGGGGGAGTATATCAGTATTAGAGTAATATATACTATTGATTACAATAAACTGATTTGGCATAGTGACAATATGGTACATGTAATCGATGGAATAGATGTATCCTGTACTTACAGATCTGTGTTTAGGTTTAACAGTCCAAGTCAGTAGGCGAAATGTCAGGCCCTGGATGTTGCTGAGCTGCACTTCCAAAATGCATTCATGTAGTTTAGGGTGTTTGAAAAATCAGTCCCATGTAGCTGGAGTGCAAACTAAAACAGTTGCAACTAGATAAATGGAAACAGGTCGAGTAGTCGCCCTGAAGCAATCCAACAAAGCTCACGGGGATAACCCCTAACTAATGGAGATGGATTTATGGTAAAAAATATAACAAAATATATGTATAAGGAAAGTAGTATAGCTATATATTAACAGTCCTCCATTGGGTTAAGTGAACATAAATTAGTCACAACCCATAGGAGGGCAATATATTAAAAGAATACAAAAGTAGCAGAAGCTGAGAAATTAACAGTTTCCATTACCTGTGATTCAGATGTCATACCACATTCACAGAGATCCCTGTCGTTTCCTGGCTGTGTAGCAATTAATGATCACACTGACAGGCATATATACGCCCAGGGATCAGAGACAAGCCAATCAGAGCTCTTTATTGTTAAGGTCATGGGGTGGAGAAAACACAGGTGCTGGGGATCATCAGCTGATGTCTCCTCAGATCACCTGTGCCTCAATATCGATCCTTGTTTCCATCTCCAATGGGTATCCTCCAGCCGATGCGGCATCCGGCGTCACCATGTCTAGCACGGTGACGTCAGAGGTCGTGCGTCACGGCTGCCGGAACGGAGGTGGGCAGGTGCACTGGACAATGGAGGTGTCCAGTGCGCAAATGTCTCCACAGAAGCATTCACCCATGCAACCCAGAACGGGAAGCTGCCCCAGAATGGCATACAATACCACTATGGGGCCCCTGTGTGCCGGGGAGCCTCGGTGGGCCACCAAGGGCAGTACAATCTGGACCTGTGAAAAATATGAAGTGGCAAATGCAGCAAAGTTTTCCCAAGGCCCTCGGTTATCGTCTGAACAGTTACATCTGTTATTTGACCGTATAGACTGGCGTCTGTAACAAGAAAAAACAGACAAGTGTCACAATATAATCAATACAATACAATATTTGAATATACTGATGCGCAATAACAATAAGCAACAAGCCTATAAATGTATAGAGTAAAGTACAGAGAACAATACATGTAACCATATATACAATATTACACTGTCACAATTAGAGAAGGAAGAAAGGAAGGGGAGGAGAGCAGTGGCGTCTCCAGCTTTCATATTTAGGGGGGGCACATGGGGGGACAGGGACAAAAATAGGGGGGCAATATAAAATGCAAATAGATAGATAGATAGATTTTATCTATCCTGGGGCCCTTTACCCCTTTACTACGATCCCACAACGGCCCTTTCACATGTTCTGCAGTGAGCTCCCTTCCTACTGTATTGGGGCCCCCACAGGGTGACAGAGAACAAGAGATATATGTCACCAGCATACCAAGAAAATATAAGGGTCCAAAGCAGTGGGAGAACTATCAGGGTTGCAAAGGTTGTCTTGCCACCTGGCCCTGGTGTTCTGCCACTGTGGGGTTCCCCAGCCTCCTCTTGCTGTCCTGCCCCTGCTATTGACAGCGCTGGTCTGGCATTTCTTGGAATTTACAGGCTGGTTCTCCTGTCCTAAGGACGGGAGAAATCAGTCTGTTTTTTCAGTAACTGAGAGTCCTGGTGGAGTCCTTCCTGCAACTCGCTCTTCTCCCTGCCAGTGAGGATGCAGGGGAAGGAGCAGATCGGGTGGTCGTGGTTGTGTGAGCGCTCGCATTATGCAGTGTCAGCGAGCAGAGGGAGGGGGGAGGAATCACCTGCAGGAGCTGACTGGGGACGTTCTCCCTCTCAATAGAGACTGTGTTACCCCAACGGTGGCCCGAGTAAGATGCGGCACATCCGATATGAATACAAACAAAAAGAAATTGACTTTTTGTAAAAAAATAAATAAATAAAAATAAAAAAAAATAAAACATTTTTTTTGGGGGGGTGCACATGGTGGGGCCCAGCATAATGTTGGGGGGTCAGGGCCCCCTCTGGCCCCCCCTAGGGTCGCCATTGGAGGAGAGAAAGAAGAAAAAAAAGGGGGGACGGAGGGGCCACATATGTGTATTTACAAATCTTTGTCGTAGGATCCTGAGGTGAAGCCCGGTAAAAAGGGCTCGAGATTGAAGGCCTCATTGTGGCCAGGGAACAATGTGGCATTAAGATTGAATATCCACCTGAGTTCTCGTTGTAGGAGGAGTTTGTCAAGGTCTCCTCCGCGAGAATTGGGGTGTACCCGATCCAAAACCAATACCTTTATCTTAGGGCAAATACCATTGTGGGTCTGTAAGACATGTCTGCCTAAAGGTACGTCAGGGTTGCTGGTCTGCATAGCTTTGATGTGGCGATATAATCTTTGTCATAATTATTGTACGGTCTTACCCACATAAAAGCAATTGCAGCTGCATGTTAATAGGTAGACAACTACGCTGGTTTGGCAGTTTGAAAAATGTTTGGGCATGAATAGCATTCCATTCGGTAGATATATATTTCTTCTGGGGTCCATGTATTTGCAGTAGGTGCATGAACCACAAGGAAATGTTCCTAATGTTTTGCATGGATCTCCTCTCTTCGATCCATGAAACTCACTTTTCACCAATAGATCACTCAGGGAGGTGGCACGTCTATATGTCTGTAACATAATGCTCTTCTGGATAAAGTTTCAAGTTACTTTGCAAAGGAACCTGACTGGGCATTAATGTGTTGTGGGCTGTGATGGGGAAACAGGTGGTTGGCTTGCTAAAAGACTGTCAGAAGGTATGGATTGCCCTTTTCTTGTGATGAACCATATAACCTTATACCTGGTCTTTTCAGGGGCCTTGTTGTGCAGTGGAATCCTTTGTGGTAGTTACCTGGAGCCACCTTGTTTAGACCACCACCACTGAGAGGCCTCTCGTAAATATAAGTTTCCCTGAGTCAGCAATATAACAAGAACAACTGAGACCTGAGTTAACAAGATAGCCCTGGACCAGACTTTACCTTTAATAACCCATGTCATAAGCAGTGGCGGCTGGTGGTCGGGCTCTAATCATGTGCTTCAAAAAAAAAAAAAAATCCCATTGAAATCCATGTAGATTAGGGACTGGGCACATGGATTAGGGGGGCGGTGCCCCTGAGCCACTAATCGAGTGACTGTCATGGATCATAAGTCTGTCACATTAGGTAGAAAGTGGGTATCTGATCATCTATGCCAGTGGTCTCCAAACTGCGGCCCGGGGACCGCATGTGACCAGATGTTTGCTTTTATCAAGGCCTTGGGGTAATTTTTCATCCTCTGACACCAACAATGGGGCACAATACTCCCCACTGACACCAATGAAGGCACACAATTCCCCCCGATGACTCCAATCATGGGGCATAGTTTCTCCCAATGATACCAACGATGGGGCACATTTCCATTCAGTGACACCAACGACGGGGCATGAAAAATACTCACAAAAAAAAGATGGGAATACAAAATTTGTATTGAAATGCTCTAAGGCTCTGGATAGGGCTGGGTGTCACTGTGGGGGGATGGGAGTTCTGGGGGTGGTTAAGGGACTTTGTAGCAGACTTCAGGCCTTGTAGGGGGCGAGGTTCCTGGAGATAGCTACAGGCAACAGTGGGGGCTTGGATCTTTGGAGGGGGCTAGGGAGTCTCTGCAGAAGACTGGGGGATTTGCAGGGGCACTGTGGGAGACTAGAGGGTACCGTGGCACACTGTATTGGGGTGGGTGGCACTGTGAGTGCTGCAGGCTATCAGGGGGACTGGGGGGCACTATGGGAAGCTGGGTCGTTCTGTGGGAGGTTTGGGGACCTGCAGTTGGCTAGAGGCCCAGGAGGAAAGAGGCCGCTGCCCACTTATCAGGTATGATAGACCTGATAAGCAGGCCAAAGGTCCAGTGAAGGAATGCACATGGCAGGCTGACAACGCTACTGCTAATTTCAAGGCCATGGCTTAGTGTTGTCAGCCTGTAACAGGAAGTACTATTACGATCTCCAGGTAAACTGCATACAATGAGATATAATGCCAAGCATACTGAAATTTGGGGTTTACATACAGTTTAATACACCCATTCACACTTGTGTGTTGTGGCACCACACATTCAAGTGTGTCCAATACATGCTCCCACAATGCACAGTAATGCACCTGCTCTATGTGCAGTGCATTCTGGTGCCATTTACAGTGAATGGCACCCCAATACACTGTATAGTAAAGTGCAATGCACCACAGCATAACCCATAGCACACAATGTGCGATGTGGTGTGCCGTGTTGCCAAAAAACGGTGCTGTTCATTTGTTTGATCTGTTTTGGTGTATTAACGTGCAAAATAATACAATAACACATGTGCGTTAATGCACAACAGATTGCTAAAGTGTGAATGGGCCCAAAATGTATTTTTTGTAAATGCAAGCAAGGTAAGTACCTGAATTTGATGTGTTAGCCATGCCTGAACAGCAGAGTCCAGAGATGGAGAAGAGGAAGCAACACAAGGAGCCAATCAGGTGTCTTGAGATGCAAGGTGCATGTTCATAGGAGGAGAAAGCAAAGTGACAAAAAAGATGAGCTGATCAGCCTGCTGCTTCTCCTTTCACTGCCCAGTCACATCATAAGGAGACCTGTAAGTGAAAGTGAAATTGCACCAGAGAAAGATCAGGTTCCCTCCCCTGCCAGGCAGGATTGTGTTGAGTGGCAACGCTGTATACATTTCAGAACTAGAGGGACAGAGATACAAATATTTTGGCAGCTCCCATATAGAAAAAAAAGGAATTTTGGCTATAGCCACATCCGCAATATGCAATATAGAAAGAAAATGCAGGGCCACATAAGCTGGAACCCACCTAAATAATCGGACTTTAGAGGCTCAGAATGGGAGACAGCATAAGAAAATATATACATTTTATTATACAAAGATTATAAAAACAAAGGCATACAAGGGTAAAATAGATCCATCCATACGTGGCAGTATCCCCTCCTGCTCTTCCTGCTGTTGGGCCATTTCTATATCGTGCTATACACTCCCAGTAGATTTTGTCTCCGGACCCCCATTGATAGTCTCCGGACCCACTGAGGGAATTACATCCCGAATCCGAGCGGAGCAGATTGGTGTTCATCCCAAAGGCCCTGGCTGGGTTTAAGCCATCCGTCTGTTTAATTGATATTCTGGTAAGGGCAATCTACTATTGTAATCCTTGGACTGTTATCCATACATGTTGAAACATTCTGGTGATCTGGAGATTGATCCCATCTCAAGATATATCTGGACTTTACATTCATTGCTGAGTTTTTTTGATTGTGGCATTCAAATTTCCACCATATTCATTTTTTAGATTATTTTTTAGCGCGGTTTAATATTTTTCATAAGAAAATATATACATTTTATTATACAAAGATTATAAAAACAAAGGCATACAAGGGTAAAATAGATCCATCAATACGTGTGTATATAATCTCTACTATGGTACCGGAAGACCATGTATATAGGTATTAAAACATATCATCCTTTGTAGAACTGTATGCTTCCGGTACCCAATCTGCCAGGTCAACGTTTCGCCAATAACACGGCTTCCTCAGGACCAGATGAGGCAAGGTAGAGCAACAAGTATTGCAAAGGATCACATGAGTGCAGCAAAGTACAGTCTGGGGGCGGGCACAGGGACACCAGGGCCCACAAGCAGGTGGCGAGGAGCATAGTGGACAAGAATTATATAGTTTTATTTTCAAAAGAGCCGTCGTATTAGAACATCAGTAGTGGTTTCGCTGGACCAAATGTATAGAGATGTATCAGCTGATCACAGATCGAGGTAAAGAGCCAATCACAGTGTGTCACTGATAAGAGGTATGGAGGAGCTCAGTTATGAGGAAAGATCAGAGGAACTGAATTTATTCTCTTTTGAGAAGAGGAGATTAAGGGGGATATGATCAACATGTACAAATACATAAGGGGTCCATATAGTGAACTTGGTGTTGAATTATTCACTTTAAGGTAATCACAGAGGACAAGGGGGCACTCTTTACACCTAGAAGAAAAAAGATTTCATCTCCAAATACGGAAAGGTTTCTTCACAGTTATGCCCCGTACACACGGTCGGATTTTCCGATGGAAAATGTCAGATCGGAGCGTGTTGTCGGAAATTCCGACCATGTGTGGGCTCCATCGGACATTTTCCATCGGATTTTCCGACACACAAAGTTTGAGAGCAGGATATAAAATTTTTCGACAACAAATTCCGTTGTTGGAAATTCCGATCGTGTGTACACAAATCCGACGCACAAAGTGCCACGCATGCTCAGAATAAATAAAGAGATGAAAGCTATTGCCCACTGCCCCGTTTATAGTCCCGACGTACGTGTTTTACGTCACCGCGTTCAGAGCGATCGGATTTTCTGACAACTTTGTGTGACCGTGTGTATGTAAGACAAGTTTGAGCCAACATCCGTCGGAAAAAATCCTAGGATTTTGTTGTCGGAATGTCCGATCAATGTCCGACCGTGTGTACGCCCTATAAGAGGCTGTGAAAATGTGGAATAGACTTCCTCCAGAGGTGGTTCTGGTCAGCTCAGTAAATTGCTTTAAAAAAGGCCTGGATACCTTCCTAAATGTACATAATATAACTGGGTACTGATATTTATAGGTAAAGTTGATCCAGGGAAAATCCGATTGCCCCTCGGGGGATCAGGAAGGAATTTTTTCCCCTGTTATAGCAAATTGGATCATGCTTTGCTGGGGTATTTCACCTTCCTCTGGATAAACTGTGTGTGAAGGATTCTGTATATGGGATTGTATTTTTTATTTTTTTTGGTTGAACTGGATGGACTTGCGTCTTTTTTCAACCTAACTATGTAAGTGTGACAGCGCTGAAAGCCGAAAATTGTCCTGGGCAGGAAGGGGGTAAAAGTGCCCAGTATGCAAGTGGTTAAAAATAATCACTTAGAAAAGAGAAATCAAAGTTTACTTTTAGTAAAATACTTTAGTATGAGTTCTTTTTATCATAACAATGTACCAAGAATAAACAAGTAGCCAAACCAGGATTTGTTGAAATCTGTATCCTGTTTCTCCCTTCCTGGAAATATACTTCCGAGCAGCCAGTAACATTAGTAACACAGAAGTTTAAAGCTGACTTCCAGGCAAACAACGAAATACATAGATGACGTACATACATGACAGCTGTTTTACCTGTCAAAGGATTTGTATAATTTGTCCATGCAGCCTTGAGATTTACATAGCTCTGCCTTACAACAGAGACAAGTCAAGCAGAAAATGGGACTCAAACTTTCACTGCTGCCATTTCCTTACACAGGTCCCCTTCCCACAGCCCTTCCTCCCTGTGAGTGGACAGTGAAGCAACATACTAATAACCTCATCTCTCTTTCACTTTGCTCTCTCCTCCTATCATCATGACCATACAGTGCACTCGATTGGCTCATGTGCTGCTTCCCCCTCTCCCCTATCTCTGAGATCTGCTGCACAGACCATACAGCAGATAGCAAAATGCTTGAGTTTGGGTGCTTGCATTTGTAGCACCCTCTTCTGGTTAGGTTGCTAGGTAAATTTAGTTTCCATTGTAGTGAGTGGAGCAGTGATTGATTATGTAGGTCTGCTCAGGTGTATCTGAGCTGGGAGTTTAATTAACCCCCTCCTCAGAACAGAGGGCTGAGAGATTCAAATAATGAGTTGAATAGTTGTCATGTACAAGCCAATCGCTGGAGGCACACAGATGGTGGCTGTGGAGGTAATAAATGTGTAAAAAGCCTGAACAGAGGCTTCAAGGGAGGATTCCGGGTTTTTTGGGGCTGCAGGGCATTGCAGTCTGGGCCTCAGCAGCTGCTGGGATGAAGACCTAGGGTAGATTGCCAGAGGATTACATTTGCTGGAGGGCACTCCACTGGTCTGGAGAAGGACCTGGTAATCTCCCTTACTTAGGATCTTCCTGTGGATGCTGCATGGCAAACAGCTGCTGGGACACTGCGAGTAAAGACCTTACTGGGGACTGTTAAGGCCCATACACACGATCCAAAAACCGGATGGAAAAATTCGAAAGACGAGCTGTCTGGCGATTTTTGGATCCTTAGTACGGTGCTTTCGACAACCGATTTTGATTTTTCGTCACAAAAAAGCTGGAAATGCAACTATAAAATTTTTGGCAGATGTGAACTCAACGTCCAATTTTCGTTTCATTAGTACGGTTTTTGTATGAAAAAAATCGTAAGAGCAAGACTACACATGCTCAGAAACGAAAGACATACAAAACTGTTCAACACATTACATCACTTCTGACGTTGTATTCTGTCGCACAAAAATGTTCGTATGGTGAGTAACCTCTTCACTTTCGACATGAGACTAGCATGCCACAAAAAACGGACGTTCGGTCCTCCAAAAACCTAAGCGTGTGTACGAGGCTTTATGCACACGGGCGGACTTTTCTCCATCAAAGGTCCGACGGTCTTTCCGACTGACTTTTGACGGACTTTTGACGGACTTTTGAATGAACGGACTTGCCTACACATGATCACACCAAAGTCCGACGGATTTGTACGTGATGACGTACGACCGGACTAAAATAAGGAAGTTCATAGTCAGTAGCCAATAGCTGCCCTAGCGTCGGTTTTCGTCCTTCGGACTAGCATACAGACGAGGGGATTTTTCGACCGAGCTCGAGTCCATCGGAAAGGTTTGAAATATGTTCCAAATCTAAAGTCTGTCTGATTTTCGATCAAAAAAGTTCTCTGAAGGTCCGATGAAGCCCACACACGGTTGGATTGTCCGACGGATTCGTCCCGTTACAGTTAACAATGTATGTTGTATTTAGAATTACAAACCTGCATTTTGAATTTTTTTTTCACCTTGAGTTCAGCTATGAGGTTCATGCCCACTGGGCTTACACATGCATTTTAGATGCCTGGCTTATTTTCCTGGCCTTTCCAGTGCCCAGATAGCTGCACATGCCATGTACAGCCTGCCATACATGTAAACAGTATACAGCTGTACTAAATGCCAATGCTTCTTTGTATCGGCATTTACCTGCACATGAGCACCCAATGTATTTTCCGAGTGCAAAACAAGTACTGTGGCTGCTTGTACTTACCGTTTGTTCTTGTTGGGCCACCAGAAGAGAAGAACAATACTTGGTACTTTCAGATATGCTGTGTGTGGGCTTCACTCCCCTTCTCTCCATGTGTCCCGTGCAATATTGCTGATGCTTGGATATTGACTTCCAGGCACCCAGTATTGTCAAATGGGGGAGGGGAGAGAGTCCTTAGCCCTTGTAATCTTCATGCCGCTGACTTGGAACATACACAGTGCTTGAACTCTTGGCTCCCAGCAGCTGAACAAAAGCAGGAGGGAAGTGAACGAATGGTAAGTATAAGCAGCTGGTGGGGCTACCACATAGCTCCCATCTGTCCCTGATTTGGAGGGACTGTCCCTGATTTGGAGCAATGTCCCTCTGTCCCTCATTCCTCCTAATTTTTCCTTCCTTTTGGTCTGATCTATATAGATGTATATAAAATGCACTTTTTATCTATCAAAAAGTGTTTTCCAGCACTAAACCTTTCATCTGATTTCTAAAGTGCTGCATTTGTAAATTCCAAAAGCCAATATAAAGAAATAGTAGTGGTAAAAAAAAGCACTTGTGGGTTTAAGCAATCTTGGTTTTTTTTGTACAATTCTCCTTTAAGGGGGCGTGACAAGGGGTGTGTCCTATGCCTGCATACGTTTGCTGATAGGTGTCCCTCATTCCCATCTCAAAAAGTTGGAAGGTATGTTACCATTAAAGCAAAATTATACATACCTCCTCTCCAGCTGTGTTACATACATGAGCTCCTTCACTGGCACCGACATCTATGCCTGGTCTTCTTCCAGTTTCAGGATTTTGATGTAATGATGTATATGTGCAACTATGGTAAGTCTTATGCCGCGTACACACGGTCGGACTTTTCAGCTACAAAAGTCCGACAGCCTGTCCGACAGACTTTCGACGGACTTTTGGCGGACTTTCGACGGACTTGCGGCGGACTTTCTAACGAACAGACTTGCCTACACACGATCACACAAAAGTCCGTCGAATTCTTACGTGATGACGTAAACCGGACTAAAATAAGGAAGTTCATAGCCAGTAGCCAATAGCTGCCCTAGCGTGGGTTTTTGTCCGTCAGACTAGCATACAGACGAGCGGATTTTTCGACCGGACTCGAGTCCGTCGGAAAGATTTGAAGCATGTTTCAAATCTAAAGTACGTCGGATTTGAGGCTAAAAAAGTCAGTTGAAAGTCCGGAGAAGCCCACACACGATCGGATTACCAGCCAGCTTTAGTCCGTCAGCGTCCGTTGGACTTTTGTAGACGAAAAGTCCGACCGTGTGTACGCGGCATTAGTATATCTCGTCCGCAATAAAAAGCCTGCCTGTTCACTTTTTTTATATATATATACAGTATCTCACAAAAGTGAGTACACCCTTCACATTTTGTGAATATTTTTTATTCTTTTCATGCAACAACACTGAAGAAATGACACTTTGCTACAATGTAAAGTAGTGAGTGTACAGCTTGTATAACAGTGTAAATTTGCTGTCTCCTCAAAATAACTCAACACACAGCCATTAATGTCTAAACCGCTGGCAACAAAAGTGAGTACACCCCTAAATAAAACGTTCAAACTGGGCCCAATTAGCCATTTCCCTCACTGGTGTCACGTAACTCGTTAGTGTTACAAGGTCTCAGGTGTGAATGGGAAGCAGATGTGTTAAATTTGGTGTTATCGCTCTCAATCTCTCATACTGGTCACTGGAAGTTCAACATGGCACCTCATGGCAAAGAACTCTCTGAGGATCTGAAAAAAACAATTGTTGCTCTACATAAAGATGGCCTAGGCTATAAGAAGATTGCCAAAACCCTGAAACTGAGCTGCAGAAAGGTGGCCAAGACCATACAGTGGTTTAACAGGACAGGTTCCACTCAAAACAGGCCTCGCCATGGTCGAACAAAGAAGTTGAGTGCACATTCTCAGCGTCATATCCAGAGGTTGTATATGGGAAATAGACGTATGAGTGCTGCCAGCATTGCTGCAGAGGTTGAAGGGGTGGGAGCTAGCTTGTCAGTGATCAAGACCATACGCTGCACACTGCATCAAATTGGTCTGCATGGCTGTTGTCCCAGATGGAAGCCAGGTGAGGAGTACAAAGACAAGTGTGTCTTGCCTACAAGACATGGCGGTGGGAGTGTCATGTCAAACCGTTGGCAACAAAAGTGAGTACACTGGTGAATGACACTGGGAGGGAAAATGGCTAATTGGGCCCAATTTGGACATTTTCACTTAGGGGTGTACTCACTTTTGTTGCCAGCGGTTTAGACATTAATGGCTGTGAGTTGAGTTATTTTGAGGGGACAGCAAATTTACACTGTTATACAAGCTGTACACTCACTACTTTACATTGTAGCAAAGTGTCATTTCTTCAGCGTTGTCACATGAAAAGATATAATAAAATATTTACAAAAATGTGAGGGGTGAACTCACTTTTGTGACATACTGTATATATATATATATATATATATATATATATATATATATATATATATATATATATATATATATATATATATATACACATATATACATATATATATATATATATATATATATATATATATATATATATATACACAGTGGGGACGGAAAGTATTCAGACCCCCTTTTTATTGCAGCCATTTGCTAAAATCATTTAAGTTCATTTTTTTCCCTCATTAACCACTTGCCTACTGGGCACTTAAACCCCCCTCCTGCCCAGACCAATTTTCAGCTTTCGGTGCTCTCACATTTTGAATGACAATTACTCAGTCATGTAATACTGTACCCAAATGAATTTTTTGTCCTTTTTTTCATACAAATAGAGCTTTCTTTTGGTGGTATTTGATCACCTCTGGGTTTTTTATTTTTTGCGCTATAAATAAAAAAAGACCAAAAAATTTTTTAAAAAACGCATTTTTCTTAGTTTCTGTGATAAAATTTTGCAAATTATTAATTTTTCTTTATAAATTTTGACCACAATTTATAATGCTACATATCTTTGGTAAAAATAACCCAAATTAGTGGATATTATTTGGTCTTTGTGAAAGTTATAGAGTCTACAAACTATGGTGCAAATCATAAAAAAATTATCACATCTGAAGTACTGGTGGCCTATCTCATTTCTTGCGACCCGAACAAGCCAGGAAAGTACAAATACCCCCCAAATGACCCCTTTTTTGAAAGAAGACATTCCAAGGTGTTTAGTAAGATGCATGGTGAGCTTTTTGATGTTGTCATTTTTTCCCACAATTCTTTGCAAAATGAAGATTTTTTTATTTTTTATTTTTTTCCCCACAAAATTGTTATTGTATTAGGTTATTTCTCTCACATGGCATGTGTATACCACAAATAACGCCCCAAAATACATTCTGCTACTCCTCCTGAGTATGGGGATACCACATGTGTGGGACTTTTTCACAGCCTGGCCACATACAGAGACCCAACATGCAGGGAGCACCGTCACGTGTTCTAGGAGCATAAATTACACATCTAACTTGTTGACCACCTATTACACTTTTGAAGGCCCTGGAGCACCAGGACAATGACATGTGACACTGATGACAGATGGCACTGATATGTGGCACTGATGACACTGATGTGGCACTGATGACAGATGGCACTGATACGTGGCACTGATGACACTGACGTGGCATTGATGACACTGATGACAGATGGCACTAATACGTGGCACTGATGATATTTGGCACTAAGACGTGGCACTGACAGATGGCACTAATACATGGCACTGATGACACTTGACACTGATGACAGATGGCACTAATATGTGGCACTAATGACACGTGGCAGTGATGACAGATGGCACTGATGACAGATGGCACTAGTACGTGGCACTGATGACACGTGGCACTGATGACAGATGGCACTAATACGTGGCACTGATGACAGATGGCACTAATACGTGGGGAGGGATGGCACTGGGGACGGATGGCACTGGGGAGGGATGGCACTGGGGAGGGATGGCACTGGGGAGGGATGGCACTGGGGACGGATGGCACTGGGGAGGGATGGCACTGGGGAGGGATGGCACTGGGGAGGGATGACAGTGGGGAGGGATGGCACTGGGGAGGGATGGCACTGGGGAGGGATGACAGTGGGGAGGGATGGCACTGGGGAGGGATGACAGTGGGGAGGGATGACAGTGGGGAGGGATGACAGTGGGGACAGATGACAGTGGGGAAGGATGACAGGAGACAGTGATGACTTTTTTTTCAGTTTTTGATGACAGATGGCACTAATACGTGGCACTCATGACAGATGGCACTAATACGTGGCACTATTGACACGTGACACTGATGACACGTGACACTGATGACACGTGACACTGATACGTGGCACTGGGGACGGATGGTAGTGGGGAGGGATGGCACTGGGGAGGGATGGCACTGGGGAGGGATGGCACTGGGGACGGATGGCACTGGGGAGGGATGGCACTGGGGACGGATGGCACTGGGGACGGATGGCACTGGGGACGGATGGCACTGGGGAGGGATGGCACTGGGGACGGATGGCACTGGGGAGGGATGACAGTGGGGAGGGATGACAGTGGGGAGGGATGGCACTGGGGAGGGATGACAGTGGGGAGGGATGACAGTGGGGAGGGATGACAGTGGGGAGGGATGACAGTGGGGACAGATGACAGTGGGGAAGGATGACAGGAGACAGTGATGACTTTTTTTTCAGTTTTTTTTTTTTTTTTTCACACACCGCTGCAGCGGTTCGCTCTCCCTCCTCACACGCTGTCTCTGTGTGAGGAGAGAGAGCCGGCGATGAGAGATGATCTCATATGTTTACATATGAGATCCTCTCTCATTGGCACCGCCGATCGCACTGTAAACGGCCGCTGTCATTGGCCGTTTACGGCGATCTGTAACTGGCTGGGTCCGAGGGACACGGCCAGCACAGAACTTCCGCGATGTGCGCCCGCGGGAGCACGCATTGCGGAAGTAAACAGCTGGACGTCCAGGGACGGCCGCCCGGCAGATAGCGTCCGCGCTGCAGCCGTCTTTCGGCTATAGCGCGGGCGCGAAGTGGTTAATGTACACACAGCACCCCATATTGACAGAAAAACACAGAATTGTTGACATTTTTTCAGATTTATTAAAAAGAAAAACTGAAATATCACATGGTCCTAAGTATTCAGACCCTTTGCTCAGTATTTAGTAGAAGCACCCTTTTGATCTAATACAGCCATGAGTCTTTTTGGGAAGGATGCAACAAGTTTTTCACACCTGGATTTGGGGATCCTCTGCCATTCCTCCTTGCAGATCCTCTCCAGTTCTGTCAGGTTGGATGGTAAACGTTGGTGGACAGCCATTTTTAAGTCTCTCCAGAGATGCTCAATTGGGTTTAAGTCAGGGCTCTGGCAGGGCCATTCAAGAACAGTCACGGAGTTGTTGTGAAGCCACTCCTTCGTTATGTTAGCTGTGTGCTTAGGGTCATTGTCTTGTTGGAAGGTAAACCTTCGGCCCAGTCTGAGGTCCTGAGCACTCTGGAGAAGGTTTTTGTCCAGGATATCCCTGTACTTGGCTGCATTCATCTTTCCCTCAATTGCAACCAGTCGTCCTGTCCCTGCAGCTGAAAAACACCCCCACAGCATGATGCTGCCACCACCATGCTTCACTGTTGGGACTGTATTGGATAGGTGATAAGCAGTGCCTAGTTTTCTCCACACATACCGCTTAGAATTAAGACCAAAAAGTTCTATCTTGGTCTCATCAGACCAGAGAATCTTATTTCTCACCATCTTGGAGTCCTTCAGGTGTTTTTTAGCAAACTCCATGCGGGCTTTCATATGTCCTACACTGAGGAGAGGCTTCCGTCGGGCCACTCTGCCATAAAGCCCCGACTGGTGGAGGGCTACTGTGATAGTTGACTTTCTACAACTTTCTCCCATCTCCCAACTGCATCTCTGGAGCTCAGCCACAGTGACATCTTTGGGTTCTTCTTTACCTCTCTCACCAAGGCTCTTCTCCCCCGATAGCTCAGTTTGGCCAGACGGCCAGATCTAGGAAGGGTTCTGGTCGTTCCAAACGTCTTCCATTTAAGGATTATGGAGGCCACTGTGCTCTTAGGAACCTTAAGTGCAGCAGAAATTTTTTTGTAACCTTGGCCAGATCTGTGCCTTGCCACAGTTCTGTCTCTGAGCTCTTCAGGCAGTTCCTTTGACCTCATGATTCTCATTTTCTCTGACATGCACTGTGAGCTGTAAGGTCTTATATAGACAGACGTGTGGCTTTCCTAATCAAGTCCAATCAGTATAATCAAACACAGCTGGACACAAATGAAGGTGTAGAACCATCTCAAGGATGATCAGAAGAAATAGACAGCACCTGAGTTAAATATATGAGTGTCACAGCAAAGGGTCTGAATACTTAGGACCATGTGATATTTCAGTTTTTCTTTTTTAATAAATCTACAAAAAAGTCAACAATTCTGTGTTTTTCTGTCAATATGGGGTGCTGTGTATACATTAATGAGGGGAAAAAATGAACTTAAATGATTTTAGCAAATGGCTGCAATATAACAAAGAGTGAAAAATTTAAGTGGGTCTGAATACTTTCCGTCCCCACTGTATATATTGTTACATATCTGAGTGCGTATCCCCCCTTACATCAGGGTCCCCAAAGCCCCCCCTCATTACATCAGGGTCCTCAGAGAGCCCCCCCCCCTTATATCAGGGTCCCCGGAGAGCCTCCCCTTTACATCAGGGTCCCCAGGGAGCCCCCCCTTACATCAGGGTCCCCAGAGAGCCCCTCCTTACATCAGGATCCCCAGAGAGCCTCCCCTTTACATCAGGGAACCCAGAGAGCCCCCCTTACTTCATGGTCCACAGAGAGCCTTCCCTTTACATCAGGGTCCCCAAAGAGCCCCCCCCCCTTACACCATGGTCCCCAGAGAGCCCCTCCTTTCATCAGGGTCCCCAGAGAGCCCGTCCTTACATCAGGATCCCCAGAGAGCCCCTCCTTACATCAGGGTCCCCAGAGAGCCCCCCTTACACCAGGGTCCCCAGAGCCCCTCCTTACAACAGGGTCCCCAGAGCACCCCTTCCTTACATCAGGGTGCCCAAAGGGCCCCCCTTACATCAGGGTCCCCAGAGAGCCCCGCTTACATCAGGGTCCTCAGAGAGCCTCCCCCCTTACATCAGAGTCCCCAGAGAGCCCTTCCTTACATCAAGGTCCCCAGAGAGCCGCCCCTTACATCAGGGTCCCCAAAGAGCCACCCCTACATCCCAGTCCCCAGACAGCCGCCCCCCCCCTTCCAGAGGTTCCCCTGTACCTGGCTGGTCTCCTTACATTAGGACCCCCAAAGCCCCCCTCATTACATTAGGGTCCTCAGAGAGCCCCCCTATACATCAGGGTCCTCAGAGAGCCCCTCCTACATCCCCTCCTACATCACAGTCCCCAGACAGCCGCCCCCCCTTCCAGGGGTTCCCCTGTACCTGGCTGGTCTACCTACATTAGGACCCCCAAAGCCCCCCTCATTACATCAGGGTCCTCAGAGAGCCCCCCCTTTTATCAGGGTCCTCAGAGAGCCCCCCCTTACATCAGGGTCCTCAGAGAGCCCCTCCTTACATCAGGGTCCCCAAGAGTCCCCCTTACATCAGGGTCCCCAGAGAGCCTCCCCTTTACATCAGGGTCCCCAGAGAGCCCCTCCTTACATCAGGATCCCCAGAGAGCCTCCCCTTTACATCAGGGCCCCCAGAGAGCCCCCTCTTACATCATGGTCCCCAGAGAGCCCCCCTTACATCATGGTCCCCAGAGAACCCTTCCTTTCATCAGAGTGCCCAGAGAGCCCCCCCTTACATCATTGTCCCCAGAGAGCCCCCCTGACATCAGGCTCCCTAGAGAGGCCCTCCTTACATCAGGGTCCCCAGAGAGCCCCTCCTTACATCAAGGTCCCCAGAGAGCAGCCCCTTACATCAGGGTCCCCAGAGAGCCACCTCTACATCACAGTTCCCAGACAGCCGCCCCCCCCTTCCAGAGGTTCCCCTGTACCTGGCTGGTCTCCTTACATTAGGACCCCCAAAGCCCCCCTCATTACATTAGGGTCCTCAGAGAGCCCCCTTACATCAGGGTCCTCAGAGAGCCCCTCCTACATCCCCTCCTACATCACGGTCCCCAGACAGCCGCCCCCCCTTCCAGAGGTTCCCCTGTACCTGGCTGGTCTACTTACATTAGGACCCCCAAAGCCCCCCTCATTACATCAGGGTCCTCAGAGAGCCCCCCTTTTATCAGGGTCCACAGAGAGCCCCCCTTTACATCAGGGTCCTCAGAGAGCCCCTCCTTACATCAGGGTCCCCAGAGAGCCCCTCCTTACATCAAGGTCCCCAGAGAGCTGCCCCTACATCACAGTCCCCAGACAGCCGCCCCCCCCCCCCCTCCAGAGGTTCCTCTGTACCTGGCTGGTCTCCTTACATTAGGACCCCCAAAGCCCCCCTCATTACATTAGGGTCCTCAGAGAGCCCCCTTACATCAGGGTCCTCAGAGAGCCCCTCCTACATCCCCTCCTACATCACGGTCCCCAGACAGCCGCCCCCCCTTTCAGAGGTTCCCCTGTACCTGGCTGGTCTACTTACATTAGGACCCCCAAAGCCCCCCTCATTACATCAGGGTCCTCAGAGAGCCCCCCCTTTAATCAGGGTCCTCAGAGAGCCCCCCTTACATCAGGGTCCTCAGAGAGCCTCTCCTTACATCAGGGTCCCCAGAGAGTCCCCCCTTACATCAGGGTCCCCAGAGAGCCTTCCCTTTACATCAGGGTCCCCAAAGAGCCCCCCCCTTACACCATGGTCCCCAGAGAGCCCCTCCTTTCATCAGGGTCCCCAGAGAGCCCGTCCTTACATCAGGATCCCCAGAGAGCCCCTCCTTACATCAGGGTCCCCAGAGAGCCCTCCTTACACCAGGGTCCCCAGAGCCCCTCCTTACAACAGGGTCCCCAGAGCACCCCTTCCTTACATCAGGGTCCCCAAAGGGCCCCCCTTACATCAGGGTCCCCAGAGAGCCCCGCTTACATCAGGGTCCTCAGAGAGCCTCCCCCTTACATCAGAGTCCCCAGAGAGCCCCTCCTTACATCAAGGTCCCCAGAGAGCCGCCCCTTACATCAGGGTCCCCAAGGAGCCACCCCTACATCCCAGTCCCCAGACAGCCGCCCCCCCCCTTCCAAAGGTTCCCCTGTACCTGGCTGGTCTCCTTACATTAGGACCCCCAAAGCCCCCCTCATTACATTAGGGTCCTCAGAGAGCCCCCCTATACATCAGGGTCCTCAGAGAGCCCCTCCTACATCCCCTCCTACATCACGGTCCCCAGACAGCCGCCCCCCCTTCCAGGGGTTCCCCTGTACCTGGCTGGTCTACCTACATTAGGACCCCCAAAGCCCCCCTCATTACATCAGGGTCCTCAGAGAGCCCCCCCTTTTATCAGGGTCCTCAGAGAGCCCCCCCTTACATCAGGGTCCTCAGAGAGCCCCTCCTTACATCAGGGTCCCCAAGAGTCCCCCCTTACATCAGGGTCCCCAGAGAGCCTCCCCTTTACATCAGGGTCCCCAGAGAGCCCCTCCTTACATCAGGATCCCCAGAGAGCCTCCCCTTTACATCAGGGCCCCCAGAGAGCCCCCTCTTACATCATGGTCCCCAGAGAGCCCCCCTTACATCATGGTCCCCAGAGAACCCTTCCTTTCATCAGAGTGCCCAGAGAGCCCCCCCTTACATCATTGTCCCCAGAGAGGACCCCTGACATCAGGCTCCCTAGAGAGGCCCTCCTTACATCAGGGTCCCCAGAGAGCCCCTCCTTACATCAAGGTCCCCAGAGAGCAGCCCCTTACATCAGGGTCCCCAGAGAGCCACCTCTACATCACAGTTCCCAGACAGCCACCCCCCCTTCCAGAGGTTCCCCTGTACCTGGCTGGTCTCCTTACATTAGGACCCCCAAAGCCCCCCTCATTACATTAGGGTCCTCAGAGAGCCCCCTTACATCAGGGTCCTCAGAGAGCCCCTCCTACATCCCCTCCTACATCACGGTCCCCAGACAGCCGCCCCCCCTTCCAGAGGTTCCCCTGTACCTGGCTGGTCTACTTACATTAGGACCCCCAAAGCCCCCCTCATTACATCAGGGTCCTCAGAGAGCCCCCCTTTTATCAGGGTCCACAGAGAGCCCCCCTTTACATCAGGGTCCTCAGAGAGCCCCTCCTTACATCAGGGTCCCCAGAGAGCCCCTCCTTACATCAAGGTCCCCAGAGAGCTGCCCCTACATCACAGTCCCCAGACAGCCGCCCCCCCCCTTCCAGAGGTTCCTCTGTACCTGGCTGGTCTCCTTACATTAGGACCCCCAAAGCCCCCCTCATTACATTAGGGTCCTCAGAGAGCCCCCTTACATCAGGGTCCTCAGAGAGCCCCTCCTACATCCCCTCCTACATCACGGTCCCCAGACAGCCGTCCCTCCCTTTCAGAGGTTCCCCTGTACCTGGCTGGTCTACTTACATTAGGACCCTCAAAGCCCCCCTCATTACATCAGGGTCCTCAGAGAGCCCCCCCTTTAATCAGGGTCCTCAGAGAGCCCCCCTTACATCAGGGTCCTCAGAGAGCCTCTCCTTACATCAGGGTCCCCAGAGAGTCCCCCCTTACATCAGGGTCCCCAGAGAGCCTCCCCTTTACATCAGGGTCCCCAGAGAGCCCCCCCTTACATCAGGGTTCTCAGAGAGCCCCTCCTTACATCAGGATCCCCATAGAGCCTCCCCTTTACGTCAGGGTCCCCAGAGGGCCCCCTTACATCATGGTCCCCAGAGAGCCCCCCCTTACATCATGGTCCCCAGAGAACCCCTCCTTTCATTAGAGTCCCCAGAGAGCCTCCTTACATCAGGGTCCCCAGAGAGCCCCTTCTTACATCAAGGTCCCCAGAGAGCCCCCCTTTACATCAGGGTCCCCAGAGAGCCCCCCTTTACATCAGGGTCCCCAGAGAGCCCCCGCTTACATCAGTGTCCCCAAAAAGACCCTCCTTACATCAGGGTCCCCAGAGAGCCCCTCTTCCATTAGGGTCCCCAGAGCCCCTCCTTACATCAGGGTCCCCAGAGAGCACCTCCTTTTATCAGGGTCCCCAGAGAGCCCCTCCTTTCATCAGGGTCCCCAGAGAGCCCCTTCTTACATCAGGGTCCCCAGAGGGCCCCTTCCTTACATCAGGGTCCCCAGAGAGCCCCCTTACATCAGGGTCCCCAGAGAGCCCCTCCTTACATCAAGGTCCCCAGAGAGCCGCCCCTTACATCATGGTCCCCAGGGAGCCGCCCCTACATCACAGGCCCCAGACAGCTGCCCCCCCCCTTTCCAGAGGTTCCCCTGTAATTGGCTGGTCTCCGCTGTCTGTGCACCTCCAACCCACAGCACATCTCTGTACCCCCTACATGGGGGGAGGTGGGAGGCGAAGATGGGCAGCTCTATTGTGTCCAGGGGCCACAGGATCTCCCTGGGGCTTCTAGTTCTCTCTCTGAATGTATACAGTGTAGAGGGGAGGGGCCTCTGACCCGGGCGTGTATCAGCAAGAGTGTAGAAGCAGAGCGACTTACTGAAGAGTGAAGCTGATACATGCCCGGGTCAGAGGCCCCTCCCCTCTCCACTGTATACATTCGGAGAGAGAACTACAAGCCCCAGGGAGATCCCGTGGCTCGCGGGCACCATACAACTGCCGATCGCCACCTCCCCCCACTGCATACTAAAACCAACAGCCAGAGGTGCAGGAGCAGATACCGGGTCTTGGGGCCCCCCCACAGTGGCAGAACGGCAGGGCCCAGTCGCAAGTGCAACTGCTGCGACCCTGAAAGTTCCGCCACTGTCATCATGGAGGAGTGGAAGAGGACTCCAGTGGCAACCTGTGAAGCTCTGGTGAACTCCATGCCCAAGAGGGTTAAGGCAGTGCTGGAAAATAATGATGGCCACACAAAATATTGACACTTTGAGTCCAACTTGGACATTTTCACTTAGGGGTGTTCTTACTTTTGTTCAGGGGACAGCAAATTGACACTGTTATACAAGCTGTACACTTACTACTTTACTTTTCTTCAGTGTTGTCACATGAAAAGATATAATAAAATATTTACAAAAATGTGAGGGGTGTACTCACTTTTGTGAGATACTGTATATATTTTGCTCCACTTTAACCACTTGCCGACCGTATAACATAGATATACGGCAGCAAGGCGGCTTTGCAGTACTTAGTACATAATCTGAAACTTCCGGGTAGGGGGGCGCGTGTGCAACCGGGGACCCAGCCGTGCTGTGATTAAATACAGCAGATGTCTATCAGCGGGTGCCGGTCAATGGAATGCCGTCGGCACCCACAGGTCATCCAGAATTTACACAGAACAGAGCCCTGCCTATGTAAACAAGGCAGAGCCCTGTCTTGTCAGTGAGGAAGTAATGGATTTTTTCCCCCCACAAGGCAGGGAATAAAATCCATTACTTCCCTTAGTGAAAGCAGCACACTGTTTACACTAAAACACAGGCTAGCTACTTGGCGCCCGCGCTATAGCCAAAAGACGGCTGCAGCACGGGCCTTAATTGCCGGGTCGCACGCGCCACGCTCTGTGGTCACCGAGTCTATGAGACTCGGCTGATCACAGATCCGAGTAAGGGGTAGATCCTGGCCCCTTATCACATGATCAGCTGTCAGCCAATGATGGCTGATCACGTGATGTAAACAGCTTGGTAATCGGTATTTTTTTTCCTCACGCTGTCAGCAAAGCACCCACCCAAAGGGCATGCAGCCTGGTACGGTTTGGGGGGGGGGCTCGCTCGTCCGCACCCCCTTTCCTGACCTGCTGGGCTGTGTGCTTGGATAAGGGTCTGGTATGGATTTTGGGGGGGACTCCCACGCCGTTTCTTTGGCTCGGGGGTTCCCCTTAAAATCCATACCAGACCGAAGGGCCTGGTATGCCCTTGGAGGGGGAACCCATGCCATTTTTTTTTTACATTTGGTGTGGAGTTTCCCTTCAAGATCATCAGAGCACAAGTCACGTGCAAAAGTCGGATCGGTTAAGGCGGCGATTCGACTTTGATCCAACTTCAGTGATATTCAATGGGCTGAAGTAGGATCAAAGTCGGACCAAAGTAGTGCAGAGAGCATTTTCAAAGCCGTACCGACTTGTATCGGACCAGCTAAGACGGCTCCCATGGGGAAACATTGATTTTCACACGTCATGGGACATGAGCTCCCAATGTCGGAGCGTTTGTCGTACCAGTGTGAACCCGGCCTAATAGATCACACAGCACTTGTGCTCATTACTGAGAAAACAAGTTTGCATTCAAAGTTCTCTTCTCTCCTTTGACGTTCAGACACCTCGGGGAATTATACTGCAGCACAGCTGCCATGAGGCCTGAAGGAAGGATTGTAAATGAAAACATGGGAGGGGCATGTACACACAAAGGACATATGTATTCTCAGTTTCAATCATAAATTAGCACCTGCTATTGTACACTGCAAGACGACATGTCACCAAATTTATTAGAACAGATTAGATATGAGCTCACACATGAAACCTGTCATTTTTCCTTATCTGGTTGTCTCATTCAGGATTTAAAGCGGAATGTTAAGGAATGATTGAAAAAGGGGCGACCAGGCAGGCTTATTATTGTAGAAAAGACATAATACGTCTCCTCTGCAATAAAAGACTCTTACCTTCTTGTTTGCCTATTAATAACAATGTACATTGTGCAGCTCAGTATATAATTTCGACATATGCCGGTGTTCTGACATATACTGTCCTCCTATCGGATAGTGTCCGCTCCGTACTGCGCAGGCGCAGCGCTTGCGCAATACGGAGCAGAAGGAGATGCTGAAAGTGTCCGAAGTTGATCAGCTGACCATCAGCTGTACACGGTGCTTCGGCACTTGTTAGCGATGGCTGTGTAAGAGGGCCCCTCGCGGGCTCGCTTCGCTCGCCACGCTTCGGGCACGGCATCGCTGCGCTCGGCAACTATTTATTCTCACTCTATGTCCACTTGGATAGTAGGGAATAAACCTGGACATAGGGTGAGAATAAAAGCGCAGGCGCCGTGTACAGCTGATGATCAGCTGTTAAACTTCGGAGACTTTCGGCGTCTCGTGTGTCCTCCGTACTGCGCCTGCGCAGTACAGGGCGGACACTATATGATAGGGGACTGTATTTGACAAGACACCGGGATGAATGAACTCCTGCACTTGTGGGGAAATAATGTCATCCTCGTACGGCCAAAATGAGTGAAAATCCTGGTACCTGGAAGATACCGGGCAAAGATGTTGACACTGAAGGGGAGGTGAGTATAGTTCTGCTTTCAACTGACATTTTTCCCCCTTGTTAGTAGATATACTGGAAGGGAAGGATTAGGGTAGACTTGTGCATGACGAAAAAATGTGTTTAGTTTTGTTTAGAATTATTAATCCAGTTATTTAGTTTAGTTAAATTTGTTTGATTTGTTCAATTCGTATTTGGGATTCGTATTCGGAATTTTTTGAATTTTCTTCTAATTTACAGATTTTTTCAATTTGAAACGGTCAAATCAATAAATTTTGAATTGGTCGAAATTAAAATGTTATATTTCTTTTCGATTCGAATGCGGCAAAGTGAACAAACAAAAGAAAAATCTTCATCAAATGATTACACTGGGGTTTATTTACTAAAGGCAAATCCACTCTGCACTACAAGTGCACTGCAAGTGTACTTGACAGTGCACTTGGAAGTGCAGTCGCTCTAAATCTGAGGGGAAGATCTGAAATGAGGGGAAGCTCTGCTGATTTTATCATCCAATCATGTGCAGGCAAAAATGCTGTTTTTATTTTCCTTGCATGTCCCCCTCATGTCTACAACGACTGCACTTCCAAGTGCACTTGTAGTGCAAAGTGGATTTGTCTTTATTAAATAAACCCCAATGACTCTTTAAATCACCTTTGGCTTAACAAATACAGCATTATTTCGAAATGGTACTCTAATAAAACACAGTCTTTGATTTCAGAAATATGTTTACAGTTCCAATTCTAATGGAATTCGATGTAAAATTCAAAACTTCAGGCGAATTTCATTTCGTTATTCGAAGGGCCATCTTTAAGGCAGGGCAAAGGGGGCAGTTGTCCTGGGCCCTGTCATTGTTGTGAGGCCCAAAGCAGCTTCCTCATACTTGCTAACTATCCCAGATTAAATTCCCTTGTCCCTTGAAGTTTTAGTCCCGTGCTGTGTCCTGATATCTCAGTGTGAAGTGCTGCTACTAATGCTGCCCAGCTCTGCCCTATTGTTGTGTACAGATGACTCACCTGCAGACCCTGTGTTTACATGTAAATAACCGGCATTCATATGTAAATAGTGGCTGCATTCATATGCTAATAACTGCATCCGACGGCATAGATATGTAAATAAAGGCGGCATTCATATGCATATCATGCCCCCTGCAGTGAGATGATGTGCTGTAACCTCAGCAACCAATCATTGAGCAGTATTACTGTAAAGTAATCTATAGCAACCAATCAACAAGCAGAAACCATGTGCTGTAACATCTAGCAACTAATCAGTGAGCCGTAATGTGTGCTGTAACCTCTAGCTACCAGTCAGGAAGCAGTAATGAGAAACTGTAACCTCTGGCAACCAATCACAATCGCTGCTTGATCCGATACAGTAAACTGATTTTAAGGGGGGGGGGGGGGCAAGAAAACATTTGCCCAGGGTCCAATCAATATTAAAGACGGCCCTGGTTATTCGGAGCATTCGGTAAACTTTGCTTATACTGTAATTCAGGTATTCGGATGTATCCAAATCTCCAAATAACGACAAATTTGTCTGAATATTAAATTGGAATGAAACGAACCGCACATGTCTAGATTAGGGTCTAAGCTTAGGGGTTAAGTCATAGTAACTTTTAGGTTTTTCAGGTTAAAATTTATTTTCAGGTATGGCAATTTTTACATAGTTACATTGGTCCACCACTACTCCAGTGATCTTCACTAGCTTCTGGTTTCCATGCTGAGCAACCATGCATTCTGAACACAGGAGATTGCTCGCTCCCTCAGCATTGGTACCTTTCGGAAAACACTTTACATGCTCCCAATGAATGCAAAGCGTTCTCTGATTGAATAAGGTGGGGATGCAGGGCTGTGATGTCATAATCTCTACCTTGTCTAATCAGCGAACATTTCTGTATGTATTCAGCAAGCAGCAGTGCAACCGCTGAGCACGGGACCAGGAAGCTAGCGGCAATCACTGTATTAGCTGTGCCTATTACAGTGATTTCCTGCTTCCAGTGGAATCCCATAAGTATGGCACATACAGTTGTGCTCATAAGTTTACATATCCTGGCAAAATTTACGATTTCTTGGCCATTTTTCAGAGAATATGAATGATAACACAAAAACATTTCTTTCACTCATGGTAAGTGTTTGGCTGGAGCCATCTATTATCAATCAACTGTGTTTACTCTTTTTAAATCATAATCACAACAGAACCTGGATGAGGGAGAAGACATCACCGGAGGGAGAAGACATCACCGGAGGGAGAAGACTGAACTGGAGGGAGAAGACATTGGTGGCGGTAGAAAGAAGACACAGAGCTACGACGGCGGACATTCTCATTTTTAATAAAGGACTTGTCAAAAACTGTCTCTTGTTTCTTGTAACACTAGACTGCTTTTTTTTTTGGTGAATGGGTAGGGGTACAATGTACCCCATACTCATTCACATGGGGGGCGGGATTCCGGGGTCCCCTTTCTTAAAGGGGACTTCCAGATTCCAATAAACCCCCTGCCCACAGACCCCCACAACCACCGGCCAGGGTTGTGGGGAAGAGGCCCTTGTCCCCATCAAAATGGGGATAAGGTGCTTTGGGGTGGGGGAGCAGCCCCCCTGCCCCAAAGCACCCCCCATGTTGAGGACATGCAGCCTGGTAGTGTTCAGAAGAGGAGGCACTTGCTTGTCCCCTTCCTTTTCCTGACCTGCCGGGCTGCATGCTTGGATAAGGGTCTGGTATGGATTTTGGGGGGGACCCCATGACATTTTTTTTTTTTTTTTACATTTTGGCGTCAGTGTCCCCTCCAAATCCATACCAGGCCTGAAGGGCGCTGTTTTTTTTTTCGATTATTTTTTTGCCGGAAGCTGACAGCTGATGAATCGTCAGTTGTTAAGGACGCAGCGGCCGGCTTGCAGGACTGCTCCTTAACAACCAGCTATATACTGTGTTTTTAAAAGAAAAAAATAACGCATCAGAAAACCACATCACAAATGCAACACTTGCGTTTCTGGTGTGACTCCATTGAAGTCTATTACATGCATAACTCAGGAAAAAGGGCCCCTGGCTGTTTCCAGAAACACACCAGCTCCAAAATGTATAGATGTGAACGTGTACCATAGGAAACCATGTTAAATGGACTGTAGTGTGTTTCTGCAAACTGCAAAATGCACTAAAAAATGCATAGATTTAAATGTAGGGTAAAGGAAGGGGAGTCTTAATGTGATAAACAGAACTTGCCTTTTAGTGCAAGGTCCACTTTAATGCAGTCTTTCATTACAGCTTGAGTAAAGATCCTGTTGAGGCTCCTCTTAATAAAACAATACTAGGTATTCCCCACAAAGCACACAAAGGTGACATATTAACACACAAAGGTGACATATTACCTGTATGCTGACTATCAATAGTGGAAATCCCCCAACACTGAGATTCTTGGATATAAAAAGCAGGTCAAACAGCACAATGATAAATGAAAAACTGAAAACAATTGCACAAAATACCCATGAAAGGGTATGGGCCTCCTGGCTTACCCAATCTCAGTTTGAGGTAATGTCTAATGTACTATCCAAATAAAACTATCCAATTCCAGGGGAATCAAGATCACACACCCTTTTTAATTTTTTTATTTCCAAATTAGATTTTTCCTATTTACTTTCTCTTCACTACCATCTCCCACATTCTTATCGTTCATCCTTCTCTTACATATCTATTTTTTTTCTTTTTCCTGCACCCCATTGTAGTGGTGTCCCCACTGAGTGCAGAACTATTGAAGCTAAAAGTTTTGGCGCAAGTTTCCTTGACCTTAGAAAATGTCAACAGAATATAAAAACATTGTCTTAGGCTCCATTCACACTAGCGCGTTTTTTGATGCATTTTGCATTTTGCAGAAATGCACGGGAATTTTTTAACATGGGTTCCTATGGAACATGTTCACATCAATGCCTTTTTGTTTCTCTGCATTTTTGGAAAGGGTCAGGGACTTTTTTTCATGCAAAATGCAGCGTTTTGCATGTAATAGAATTCAATGGACAAGCATCAAAAACGCAAGTGCACCGTTTTTGCAGCGTTTTTGATGCGTTTTTGCCGTTTTTTTTTTATTTATTTATTTATTTTTTTTAAGACTGTAAAAAAAAACTGTAAAAAAAAAAACAAAAAAAAAAACGCAAAACGCAAATCGCGGCAAAAACGCGGCAAAAACGCTGCTCAAAAACGTGGCAAGCATGAAAAAAAAAACCTCCAAAAACGCTCAAAAGCAACATGCATAGGTGTGAATCGAGCCTTAAAACCTACTCAAAGGGGAATCCTTTATCAATAAATAACTATATCAGTGTTACTTGCCTTTTGCCAATTTCGGTAGGCTGTTGAGCCTGGCTTTATGCCAGTCTTGAAAATTAATTACGCAGGACTGTCCTGGGAATATCAGCAAATACAGCGGGTAAAATAGGTATTGAACACGTCACCCTTTTTCTAGGTAAATATATTTTTAAAGGTGCTATTGACATGAAATTTTTACCACATTTTGGTAACAACACATGCAATCCATGCATGCAAAGATATCAAAATAAATGAGTTCAGAAATTAAGTTATGTGTAATAAAATAGAATGACACAGGGAAAAAGTATTAAACACACAAAGAAAGGGGGTGCAAAAAGGCATGAAAAGTCAAGACATACCAACTGGAATCTATCAGTAATTAGAAAGCAATCCTGCCCCTTGTCAGTGCAAATTAATATCAGCTGGTTCAGTCTCAAATGATGGCTTATAAAAAGGTGTCTCATTACCAAGGTGTCATGATGTGTCTCATTGTCAACTTCTCATGATAAGTAAAAGCAAAGGGAGCTTTCTCAAGACCTTCGAAACCTTATTGTTGCAAAACATACTGATAGCATTGGTTACAGAAGGATTTCTAAACTACTGAATGTTCCAATGAGCACTGTTGGGGCCATAATCCGGAAGTGGAAAGAACGTCATTTCACCATCAACTGGCCACAACCATGTGCTTCTCGCAAGATTTCTGTCAGAGGAGTGAAAAGAATTATCAGAATTGTCTAAGAGCCAATGACCACTTGTGGAGAGCTTCAGAAAGAGCTGGAATTAGAAGCACAATTGTTTCAAAGAAAACAATAAGTAATGCCCTCAACCACCATGGCCTGTATCCACCTCACCACGCAAGACTCCATTGCTGAGGAAAAGCATGTTGAACCTCTTTTATAGTTTGCTGCACAACATTTAGACAAGCCTGTGAAATACTGGGAGAATATAGTCTGGTCAGATGAGACCAAAATTGAACTCTTTGGATGCCATAATACACAACATGTTTGGAGGTCAAACGGCACTGCACATCACCCCAAAAACACCCCCATACCAATAGTGAAGTGGGAACATTATGGTGTGGGGCTGTTTTTCAGCATTCAGTACTGGCAAACTTCATATCATTGAAGGATGACGAATGGAAAAATGTACCAAGATATTCTTGATAAAAATCTGCTGCCATCTACCAGGAGTATGAAGATGAAACAAGGGTGGACATTTCAGCAAGACAATGGGGGTTATTTACAAAAGGCATATCCACTTTGCACTGCAAGTGCACTTGAAAGTGCACTTGGAAGTGCGGTCACTCTAAATCTAAGGGGTAGATCTGAAATGAGTGGAAGCTCTGCTGATTTTATCATCCAATCATGTGCAAGCTAAAATGCTATTTTTTATTTTCCTTGCATGTCCCCCTCGGATCTACAGCGACTTTACTTCCAAATGCACTTTCAGTGCACTTTCAAGTGCACTTGCAGTGCAAAGTGGATTTTCCTTTAGTAAATAACCCCCAATGATCCCAAACACAAAGCCAAAGAAACTCTCAACTGGTTTCAAATAAAGAAAATAAAGCTGCTAGAATGGCCCAGCCAATCACCTGACTTGAATCCAATAAAAAATCTATGGAAAGAACTAAAGATCAGAGTTCATAGAAGAAGCCCACGGAACCTTCAAGATTTGAAGACTGTTTGTGTGGAAGAATGGGCCAAAATCACACCTGAACAGTTAATGCGACTAGTTTCTCCATACAGGAGGCGTCTTGAAGCTATCATTACCAACAAAGGATTTTGTACAAAGTATTAAATACATTTCTGGTTAGCGTGTTCAATACTTTTTCCATGTGTCATTCCATTTTATTACACATAACTTAATTTCTTAACGTATTTATTTTGGGTTCTTTGTATGTTTGGATTGCATGGGTTGTTGTGGTGAAAATTTCATGTCAATAGCACCTTTAGAAATATATTTACCTAGAAAAATGATGACGTGTTCAATACTTATTTTTACCTGCTAAAATTGTATCCTTTGTAGTGGGGCTGTGCCTGCACTCAGGGCAGCTATCAGAAATCCCCCCCCCCCCAGCCTGACCACCAACATTCTCCAGGGCCATCCTACCGAATCCGCACACTGGCCACCTCATCTGTACACTACAATCCTGTATATATGTCAGCCTTCCTCACACCTGTATATATACCAGCCCCCCCACACACACCTGTATATATGTCAGCCCCCCTCACACCTGTATATATGTCAGCCCCCCTCACACCTGTATATATGTCAGCCCCCACACACACACCTGTATATATGTCAGCCCCCCTCATACCTGTATATATGTCAGCCCCCCTCACACACCTGTATATATGTCAGCCCCCCTCACACCTGTATATATGTCAGCCCCCCCACACCTGTATATATGTCAGCCCCCACACACACACCTGTATATATGTCAGCCCCCCTCATACCTGTATATATGTCAGCCCCTACACGCACACCTGTATATATGTCAGCCCCCCCCTCACACCTGTATATATGTCAGCCCCCACACACACACCTGTATATATGTCAGCCCCCCTCATACCTGTATATATGTCAGCCCCCCTCATACCTGTATATATGTCAGCCCCCCTCATACCTGTATATATGTCAGCCCCCTCACACCTGTATATATGTCAGCCCCCCTCACACCTGTATATATGTCAGCCCCCCCTCACACCTGTATATATGTCAGCCCCCCCTCACACCTGTATATATGTCAACCCCCCCTCACACCTGTATATATGTCAGCCCCCTCACACCTGTATATATGTCTCAAGTGTTGCTTTAGCAGTGTGTATGGGGTCATTGTCCTGCTGGAAGGTGAACCTCCGTCCTAGCCTCAAATCACACACAGAGTGGTACAGGTTTTGCTCAAGAATATCCCTGTGTTTAGCACCATCCATCTTCCCCTCAACTCTGACCAGTTTCCCAGTCCCGACTGCTGAAAAACTTTCCCCCATCATGATGCTACCACCACCATGTTTCAATGTGGTGATGGTGTTCTTTGGGCGATGTGATGTATTGGGTTTGCGCCAGACATAGCATTTTCTTTGATGGCCACAAAGTTCAATTTTAGTCTCATCAGACCAGAACACCTTCTTCCATACATTTTGGGAGTCTCCCACATGCCTTTTTGCAAACTAAAAACGTGCCATTTTGTTTTTTGCTGAAAGTAATGGCTTTCTTCTGGCCACTCTACCATAAAGCCCAACTCTATGGAGCGTACGGCTTATTGTCGTCCTATGTACAGATACTCCAGTCTCTGGTGTGGAACTCTGCAGCTCCTCCAGGGTTACCTTCAGTCTCTGTGCTGCCTCTCTGATTAATGACCTCCTTGCCCGGTCCGTGAGTTTTGGTGTGCGGCCGTCTCTTGGCAGGTTGGCTGTTGTGCCATGTTCTTTCCATTTGGTTATGATAGATTTGATGGTGCTCCTAGGGATCATCAAAGATTTGGATATTTTTTTATAACCTAACCCTGACTTGTACTTCTCAACAACATTGTCCCTTACTTGTTTGGAGAGTTCCCTGGTCTTCATGGCAGTGTTTGGTTAGTGGTGCCTCTTGCTTAGGTGTTGCAGCCTCTGGGGCCTTTCAAAAAGGTGTGTATATGTAATGACAGATCATGTGACACTTAGATTGCACACACGTGGACATCATTTCACTAATTATGTGACTTCTGAAGGTAATTGGTTGCACCAGAGCTTTTTATGGGCTTCATAACAAAGGGGGTGAATACATACGCACACGCCAATTATCATTTTTTTTATTTCTGAAAAATAGTTTTATGTACACTACCGTTCAAAAGTTTGGGGTCACATTGAAATGTCCTTATTTTTGAAGGAAAAGCACTGTACTTTTAAATGAAGCTAACTTTAAACTAGTCCTAACTTTAAACAAATATACTCTATACATTGCTAATGTGGTAAATGACTATTCTAACTGCAAATGTCTAGTTTTTGGTGCAATATCTACATAGGTGTATAGAGGCCCATTTCCAGCAACTATCACTCCAGTGTTCTAATGGTACAATGTGTTTGCTCATTGGCTCAGAAGGCTAATTGATGATTAGCAAACCCTCGTGAAATCATGTTCACACATCTAAAAACAGTCTAGCTCCTTCCAGAAGCTACAAAACTGACCTTCCTGTGAGCAGATTGAGTTTCTGGAGCATCACATTTGTGGGGTCAATTAAACGCTCAAAATGGCCAGAAAAAGAGAACTTTCATCTGAAACTCGACAGTCTATTCTTGTTCTTAGAAATGAAGGCTATTCCATGCGAGAAATTGCAAAGAAATTGAAGATTTCCTACAACGGTGTGTACTACTCCCTTCAGAGGACAGCACAAACAGGCTCTAACCAGAGTAGAAAAAGAAGTGGGAGGCCGCGTTGCACAACTAAGCAAGAAGATAAGCACATTAGAGTCTCTAGTTTGAGAAACAGACGCCTTACAGGTCCCCAACTGGCATCTTCATTAAATAGTACCCGCAAAACACCAGTGTCAACATCTACAGTGAAGAGGCGGCTGCGGGATTTTGGGCTTCAGGGCAGAGTGGCAAAGAAAAAGCCATATCTGAGACTGGCCAATAAAAGAAAAAGATTAAGATGGGCAAAAGAACACAGACATTGGACAGAGGAAGACTGGAAAAAAGTGTTGTGGACGGATGCCAAGGGTGTGCAATGCTGTAATTGCTGCAAAAGGAGGATTCTTTGATGAAAGCAAAGTTTGATGTAAAAACAATGTTATTTCAAATACAAATCATTATTTCTAACCTTGTCAATGTCTTGACTCTATTTTCTATTCATTTCACAACGTATGGTGGTGAATAAGTGTGACTTTTCATGGAAAACACAAAATTGTTTGGGTGACCCCAAACTTTTGAACGGTAGTGTATATATTTTTCTAATTTTACTTCACCAACTTAGACTATTGTGTTCTGATCCGTCACATATAATTCAGATTAAAAAAACATTGAACTAAAGGCTGTAATGTAACAAAATAGGTAAAAAGCCAAAGGGGTGAATACTTTTGCAAGGCACTGTACTGAAGCAGAGCATGATCCCCCTCCCTTCAGAGACTAGATGGCAGGGCAGTATTCCAACATGATAACTACCCCAAACAGGCCTCCAAGACAACCACTGCCTTGCTAAAGAAGTTGAGGGTAAAGGTATACTTTTGTGAGATACTATATATATATATATATATATATATATATATATATATATATATATATATATATATATATACACATGTGATTCTGAGCAGCCGGCCCGCACTGTAGCAGTACACACACACGATTCTGCATTTCCGGGTAGGGGGTGCATATGCGCGTGGCTGGCTGTGCTGTGACTGGCTCCAGCAAACGCCGATCAGCGGTTCCCGGCCTATGATTTATAACAAGTTGGCTATTTTGACAGAACACCGGCACATTGCTTAGTAAAATCAGCACACATTACACATAGTAAACATTGTTAGGCACACATTTAACCCTTTGATTGCCCCTAAATGCTAAAGTGGATGTAAACCCGATTCATGCAATTTGAGCTGGGCACATATATCTGCAGTGTTTTCTTATCTCTCTTCAAAGCACTATGTCCAGTAGCTGTCTCCTGCTCCGTTCTTCTGTTATCAGCCAGATAACTTCTGACACATTCTCAATCATATGTGAAAAAATCAGCTGGAGTTTTGTGTTGGGTAAGGTGCTATAAATAGATTAGCAGAGCCCTGAACTATTCAACAAACAGAGCTGAAAGTCTCTACCTATGAGGAGAGGGGGGGGGGTGCCTTTCCTCCAATCAGCTGTCTTGGCTGTATGCCCATGCTTCACTGCAGTGCTGAACAGGAAGATAAAATCTCCTAACACAAGCTAAACTTTCTAAAGAATATATAAATCTGAAGACAACAGATATACATGTAAAACTTATGTAGGAGGATTTGTTTCATCTCTGTGTATCATCTGAGGCTGTTCACTTCACTGGGTATATGTGAGGGTTTACATCCACTTTAACCCCTACGCAGCCAATGTTGTTAGTACAGTGTCAATGTACATTATAAGCACTGATCAAGTGTCATTGGAGATGTCAGTGGCAGCTAGCCAGTTCCCACAAAGTGTCATTCAGTTTCAGATTGCCCACCATAAGTCGCTGATCCCTAGTATAAAAAATAAAAATTCCAGTTGTTTGTAGACTGTATAACTTTTACGCAAATCAGCCACTTATTGGGATTTTTTTTTTTTTTTACCAAGGACATTTATGAAGAAATTAGATTTTTAAAATGTTTTTATTGTATATGTTTTATAACAGAAAGTATATATATATATATATATATATATATATATATATATATATATATATATATATATATATTCCAAAATGTATGCTCTTTTTTTCATTTATGGCACAAACAATAAATAAAAAATAAAATAAAAATAAAACACTGGTAATCAAATACTACCAAAAGAAAGCTCTATTTGTGGGATATATATATATATATATATATATATATATATATATATATATATATATATATATATATAGATTTTGTTTGCAGACAGCATTGCATGACTGCACAATTGTCAGTTAAAGTATCACAGTGCCGAATAGCAAAAAAAGTCCTCGTCATGAAGTGGGTAAACATATACAAATGTTTCTAGTAATATTTATGTTGTTTATTGGAAGAAGGAATTACAACTTGGACAGAGGATGTGTACTGAAAGAGTGTATAGTGACTCACACTGTTTGGGATATTGGGCAATGAGCTACTCTTTATACCTGATGTCAGATGCAACAACATTTATCTGTTTTGAAACACATTAGCCTTGTTTTTTTGTAATAGATTAAATCCATGGAGCTATCAGATCCAAGTTGTTACTTTGTAACAAACATTTGCTACTGTGCGTCACAAATATATTCCATTCAGGAATCATTTCTTCAGTCTGTTGGAAGGTTTTAACCACTTCCTTCTGGACCACCCACCGTGAATATACGTCGCTACTTTGACGTTCTATACCAGTGGTTCTCAACCTTTCTAGTGCCGTGACCCGTTCACAAAATTCCCCAAGTTGTGGGGACCCAACAGTAAAATTATTTTTGTAGCGTGGGTTGTCAGCACCCAAGGTAAGACAAGTAATTTGCGCCCCTAACCCATGGACATTTAAAGCTCCCCGAGTCCTTTCCACTCATACAGTATTAAAACCCCTCATGGTACATTTTAGGATGTACCACTCTTTCCCTTTGTTCTCCTTTCTTTCCCTTTTATCTCTCTCTCTATCCTAATTTCTTGTTTTTTTCCCCCCCATCCCTCTTTCTAGCTGTCTTTCTTGTTCTTTCTCTCCCTTTACTTTGTTCCTCCCCCTCTTTTCCTCTCCCTTCCATGTATTCTCTATTTTTATTTCTTCTCTTACTCCTTGGTGGTGGGATGAGTGGCAGTGCTGGCGGGGAGTTGGGATCAGTGGCGGTGCTGGGGGGGGGGGGGGGGTTCTGATGAGCCAACTTAGGTGCTCTTGATCAAGGTGATCTGCTGATCTGAGAACTGTAGTGAGGAATTTAATGGCAACTCTAATCACAGGTAGTGTTAGTCACTGTGTCTCCGACTTTGTGGTGTCTCGTAGCAGTGACTCCTATGCAAAAATCAAGAGATAGGGTCTCCTCCAACCCCTCCCACTTCACATTCCTCACCAGTCAGCTGACCTCTAGTCTCTGCCCCCCAGTCATGCCGTGAACTGAATGAGCGGATGCGAAGAGGCTGAGTGGGAGGCCACAGGCTCTAGGAACAGCCCAGCTGGGCGGCCACAGGCTCCAGGGACAAAAAGGCTGGGAGAGCGGTGCAGGCTTCAGGAACAGCCCAGGATTCAGTGACCCCTGGCAAATCATCATTTGACCCCCGAGGGGGTCCCGACCCCCAGGTTGAGAACCACTGTTCTATACCATTGTTATGGCAGATATCTGCCATAACCCCAGGATATTTATCCACATCGATTATTCCCCTTGCACATAAAAGTGGTCCCATCGGCGGATTCGCCAAGGGATCACTTTTATGGGCGACGGGAGGGGTGTCTCCCCCCCTTCTGCCGCTTTCCGGTCGTTTCTTCCGATAACCGGAAACAATCAGGTCCGGTGGCCTGATGGACAGGAAGTTGAGTGAGGGCAAGATGGCCCCCACTCGACTCTATGCCCTTGGAGGACTGAAGCGACATCAAAGGTCACTTCTTCCGCCCTCTGGCCGTAATGGGCCCATTTTATTTGACAAATAAAAATGACATTTTAAAAAAAACTATTTTTTATTGCTTTTAATACGATTGCATTGCCCGCTTGGTGATTTTTACCTACAGGTAAGCCTATAATAAGGCTTACATGTAGGTAACAAGAATATCTCCTAAACCTGCAAGGATTAGGAGATATTGACCCTGTATGCACTCTGCAGGTCTGGCGTATTCTGCTGGAATAAAGGGCCCCCACGCGCATGCGCTGGAGTGACGTCATTGCGGCTCCGGCCACTCGGGCCGGAGCCAGCGATCCCAGATGAAACATAGAGGGAACATGTCAGCTCCCTCAGCAGTGATCGGGCGTGCTACGAAAGCTTCCTTCTAAGGAACTTCATAATGTGCTAGTATGTGATGCATGCTAGCACATTATGCTATTGTCTTCTAGGTTTTTTTTTTTTTTCTGTGGTTTACTGCCACTTTAAGTGTAAATGTGAGGGTTTTTTTTTTACCCCAGATCTCACATTAAAGAAGTCCTGTCATGCTTATTTATATTGCAAGGGATGTTTACATTTCTTGTAATAGGAATACAAGTGATCAAAAAAATGTTTTTATAAAAAGGGACAGTGTAAAAAAAAAAGAAAGTTAAATAAGAATTAAAAAAAAAAATGTAAGTACCCCATCGCTAACAGCTCACGCACAGAAGCGAACGCATACTCAAGTCGCGCCCACATATGTAAATGGTGTTCAAACCACACATGTGAGGTATCGCCGTGATCGTTAGAGCGAGTGCAATAATTCTAGCCCTAGACCTCCTCTGTAACTCTAAACTGGTAACCTGTAGAAATGTTTAAATCGTCGGATATGGAGATTTTTAAGTACCAAAGTTTGTCGCCATTCCACGAGCGTGCGCAATTTTAAAGCATGACATATTAGGCATCAAATTTACACGGTGTAACATCATCTTTCACATTATAGAAAAAAAATTAGGCTAACTTTACTGTTGTCTTATTATTTATTTCAAAGTGTATTTTTTCCAACATAAAAAAAAAATGCGTTTGTAAGACCGCTGCGCAAATACGGTGTAACATAAAGTATTGCAACGATCTCCATTTTAATCTCCAGGGTCTCTGCTAAAAAAAAATCTATAATGTTTGGGGGTTCTAAGTAATTTTCTAGCAAAAAACACAGATTTTTAACTTGTAAACAACAAGTGTCACAAATAGGCTTGGCCCTTAGAGCCCTTGCACACTGGGGCGGGGGGCGGCGTCGGCGGTAAAATGCCGCTATTATTAGCGGCGTTTTACCGTCGGTATGCGGCCGCTAGCGGGGAGGTTTTACCCCCCGCTAGCGGCCAAGAAGGGGTTAAATACCACCGCAAAGCGCCTCGGGGCTTTCACACTGGAATGACAGTAGCGGCACTTTCGGGGCGGTTTGCAGGCGCTATTATTAGCGCAATAGCGCCTGCAAACCGCCCCAGTGTGCAAGGGCTCTTAAAGCGGACCTTCAGTCATTTTTCATCTTTCCATCCATTAAATCTTTTTCCCTTGTTGTTTTAACTTTGGATAGTAAAACATTTTTTTTCTGCCAGTAAATACCTTATACAGCCCACTTCCTGTTTCTTGTCTGGTAAAAAGCCTAGGCTTATGACATCATGCACAGCTCTCTCTCTCTCGTAAGTTTGCCAGGAAGGGGGGGGGGGATGAGTCATAAGAGGGCCAATGAGAGCTGCAGGGCTGGAGGTGTGCGTCTTTGTAAATCCAGGAAGTGAACAGGCAGCAGCTTCAGCTGCCCACAGTTAAAATGGCTGCAGCCAGACTCAGTAGAGGGAGATTTCTGCAGCATATTTGGAAAGTACAGAATCACAATATATATAAAATAATATGCAAAGTGGTTGGAGGGAAGCTTCAGAATGGCAAAGATGTTTTTATTACAGATTATGTGAGCAGACTGCATTTCCTTAAAGTGGTTTTAAAGGCCTCTTGCACACGGTACTGATGTTTGAACATCAGCATTTCTGGATGTAATTTAAGGCAGTTATGTTGGGAATATTTGCATAAATTTACTGACCCAGGAGATGGACAGAGACTGCAGACATGATACAAGAGATGGTCAGACTCCGGACATGATACAGGAGATGGTCAGAGACTGCGGACATGATACAGGAGATGGTCAGAGACTCCGGACATGATACAAGAGATGGACAGAGACTGCGGACATGATACAGGAGATGGTCAGAGACTGCGGACATGATACAGGAGATGGTCAGAGACTGCGGACATGATACAAGAGATGGACAGAGACTGCAGACATGATACAAGAGATGGTCAGAGACTGCGGACATGATACAAGAGATGGTCAGAGACTGCGGACATGATACAGGAGATGGTCAGAGACTGCAGACATGATACAAGAGATGGTCAGAGACTCCGGACATGATACAAGAGATGGTCAGAGACTCCGGACATGATACAAGAGATGGTCAGAGACTCCGGACATGATACAAGAGATGGTCAGAGACTCCGGACATGATACAAGAGATGGTCAGAGACTCCGGACATGATACAAGAGATGGTCAGAGACTCCGGACTTGATACAAGAGATGGACAGAGACTGCAGACATGATACAAGAGATGGACAGAGACTGCAGACATGATACAAGAGATGGTCAGAGACTGCGGACATGATACAAGAGATGGTCAGAGACTGCAGACATGATACAAGAGATGGACAGAGACTGCAGACATGATACAAGAGATGGTCAGAGACTGCAGACATGATACAAGAGATGGTCAGAGACTGCAGACATGATACAAGAGATGGACAGAGACTGCAGACATGATACAAGAGATGGACAGAGACTGCAGACATGATACAAGAGATGGACAGAGACTGCGGACATGATACAAGAGATGGACAGAGACTGCGGACATGATACAAGAGATGGACAGAGACTGCAGACATGATACAAGAGATGGACAGAGACTGCAGACATGATACAAGAGATGGACAGAGACTGCAGACATGATACAAGAGATGGACAGAGACTGCGGACATGATACAAGAGATGGACAGAGACTGCGGACATGATACAAGAGATGGACAGAGACTGCAGACATGATACAAGAGATGGACAGAGACTGCAGACATGATACAAGAGATGGTCAGAGACTGCGGACATGATACAAGAGATGGACAGAGACTGCAGACATGATACAAGAGATGGACAGAGACTGCGGACATGATACAAGAGATGGACAGAGACTGCAGACATGATACAAGAGATGGACAGAGACTGCAGACATGGTACAGGAGATGGTCAGAGACTGCAGACATGATACAAGAGATGGACAGAGACTGCAGACATGATACAAGAGATGGACAGAGACTGCAGACATGATACAAGAGATGGACAGAGACTGCAGACATGATACAAGAGATGGACAGAGACTGCAGACATGATACAAGAGATGGACAGAGACTGCAGACATGATACAAGAGATGGACAAAGACTGCAGACATGATACAAGAGATGGACAGAGACTGCAGACATGATACAAGAGATGGACAGAGACTGCGGACATGATACAAGAGATGGACAGAGACTGCGGACATGATACAAGAGATGGACAGAGACTGCAGACATGATACAAGAGATGGTCAGAGACTGCGGACATGATACAAGAGATGGACAGAGACTGCAGACATGATACAAGAGATGGACAGAGACTGCAGACATGGTACAGGAGATGGTCAGAGACTGCAGACATGATACAAGAGATGGACAGAGACTGCAGACATGATACAAGAGATGGACAGAGACTGCAGACATGATACAAGAGATGGACAGAGACTGCGGACATGATACAAGAGATGGACAGAGACTGCGGACATGATACAAGAGATGGACAGAGACTGCGGACATGATACAAGAGATGGACAGAGACTGCAGACATGATACAAGAGATGGTCAGAGACTGCGGACATGATACAGGAGATGGTCAGAGACTGCAGACATGATACAAGAGATGGTCAGAGACTGCAGACATGATACAAGAGATGGACAGAGACTGCAGACATGGTACAGGAGATGGTCAGAGACTGCAGACATGATACAAGAGATGGTCAGAGACTGCAGACATGATACAAGAGATGGTCAGAGACTGCAGACATGATACAAGAGATGGACAGAGACTGCAGACATGGTACAGGAGATGGTCAGAGACTGCAGACATGATACAAGAGATGGACAGAGACTGCGGACATGATACAGGAGATGGTCAGAGACTGCAGACATGATACAAGAGATGGTCAGAGACTGCAGACATGATACAAGAGATGGACAGAGACTGCAGACATGGTACAGGAGATGGTCAGAGACTGCAGACATGGTACAGGAGATGGTCAGAGACTGCAGACATGGTACAGGAGATGGTCAGAGACTGCAGACATGGTACAGGAGATGATCAGAGACTGCAGACATAGTACAGGAGATGGTCAGAGACTGCAGACATGTGATATGAGGCTATAAGTCACTGCAATAGGAAAACATTGGTTTCTATTGAGCCACAAGTGTGTCTGCCAGTAGTCAGCTCTATGGGGTCCGGTGGTGGGCTCTAGGGATCAGCCTGTCCCCTCCAATCAGTGAGCGGTATGTCTTTCTCCGGCCGGAGATGTAGGACCCCGGTCGGTCGGTCTGTCGGACACACAGCTCCCCGGCTCTGCCCAGACATGCCCTCCAGGCTCCTCTATAACTGACAGCCCGGACTGGGTATAAAACTGGCCCTATCAGTCACGTGCGTTAACGACAACCCGCCCCCTGCCTGCCATTGGCCGGTGGGTTTCCGCGACGTCACGACCCGATCAGCTGTTTGCAAACTGAGTTGTAGAACAACAAAAGCTTCAGTTGGGAGGTGAGAAGAGAACCGAGCGAGACGGGAGAGCTTCGCCCTTCTACCCGAGACCCTCACACCGTCCCCGCTACTGACCCCCGACCGCAACTACCTCATTACTAGAACGGAGACTACTGGAGCGGGATGTACTGAACTCCTTCACCCAGTGAGTAGCCGCGGTGTGTGAGAGAAGGGGGGAGGAATGTGGGGCGCGCGGCGCTCTCCCACCTGTACGGAGGATAGAGGGGGGTTCTGTGGGGCGCGAGACACTCTCCCACCACACTTCTACGGGGCGCGCGGCGCTCTCCACCTCTACAGCGGATGGAACGTTCCAACTTTAGCGGCGCGCCTTACAGCGCTGAGTTCTGGGCTCTCCGTGTCACCTCCCGCTGCTGTGTGCTATGGGGGGGGGGGGGGGGGCATGTGTGTACGGGAGGTGGTATACTAGGGGATGCGGGGCTTCCCTGCCTGTCTGTGCGGGTGACTGGCCAGCGCTGGCTTCTCCGGAGGAGCTGCCCCTTTTCTTTGTGTGACACGGATGACGTTGTTGTGAGTTTGAGTTGATACTAGTAAGCTCCGCCCCTCGTACCCGCCCACAGCCCTGACGCAATCTGTTGTCATTCTGTACAGAGCACGCCCACTGCCCTCCTCTCCCGATGTGACCTCAACTTGTTATAGGAGACGAGTTCACCCGCCCGGTACACACCCGACACCCGCCCGGTACACACCCGACACCCGCCCGGTACACACCCGACACCCGCCCGGTACACACCCGACACCCGCCCGGTACACACCCGACACCCGGCTCAGATACACGGCTTGGTGTCCGCCGAGGAGGGATGTACATCGTATATTATAGGACGATGTACTTTATTATTATTATATCCTCAATGTCATTCTTTTTTTATTTTTATATAGTAAATTTTTTTATTTTTAATAATATTACAAAGTAAAATAAGTCATTTTGTTATATATTTTATAATAATTTAAATGACTATTTGTATATTAACAACAAATAACAGAAATAATAATATAATATTGTTTTGTTGTTGTGTTTTTTTTAAATTTTAAGAACAAATAACAGAAATACTAAATTAAATTAAATTATTATTTATTATTATTATTTCATGTAGTTTATTTATTTTTTTGTATTTTAATGTTTTAAAATGTAGCACTAATAATTTTTTTGTGTAATCTAAAAAAAATATTATTTGATTTATTTATTATGGTTCTAAATAAAAATAAACAAAATGCATTTATTTTATTAGCATTTTAATAATAATAATAATAATATCATCATCACAAAATAAGAATAATCTTTTTATTATACAAAAAAATGCTATTAATGCATTTTTTTTTGTATAATAAAAAGATTTTTCTTATTTTGTGATTAATATTTTTTTATGCCAAATAAAAACAAACACAATTAATACATTCATATTTTTTACTTTTTTTTTTAAATTTTGTATTTTAATAATAGTAGTAACAATTTAAAAATAATCATTGCAAAATAGAAATATTCTTCTTATTTTGCTAACAAATATTTTAACCACTTCAATACCCGGCCATAGACATATGACGTCCACAGATGGGATCTCCCATCCTGGGTGGACGTCATATGACGGCCTGGGATTCCCGGCCGCCGCGTTGATCGGGACCCGGTGCGATGTCCGCCGGGCACCCGCGATTGCCTGTTAACCGGGCCGGACCGTGGATGTGTGTGTGTAAACACAGATCCTTGTCCTGTCAGTTGTGAGGAGAGCGATCTGTGTTCCCAGTACAGAGGAACACTGATCGGTCTCCTCCCCTTGTACGTCCCCGCCCCCTACAGTTAGAAGCATTCCCTAGGAAACATAGTTAACCCCTTGTGTCCCCCTAGTGGTTAACCCCTTCACTGCCTGTCACATTTACACAGTAATCAATGCAATTTTATAGCATTGATCGCTGTATAAATGTGAATGGTCCCAAAAATGTGTCAAAAGTGTCTGCCATAATGTCGCAGTCACGAAAAAAAATCGCGATTGCCGCTATTACTAGTAAAAAAAATAAATAAATATTTTTTTTTAAAAAAAATGCCATAAATCTATCCTGTATTTTGTAGACGCTGTAACTTTTGCGCAAACCAATCAATATACACTTATTGCGATTTTTTTTTTTTTTTTTTTTTTTTTTTTTACCAAAAATATGTAGAAGAATACGTATCGGCCGAAACTGAGGAAAAAATTAGTTTTTTTTTTTTTTAAATTGGGATATTTATTATAGCAAAAAGTAAAAAATATTGTTTTTTTTTTCAAAATTGTCGCTCTTCTTTTGTTTATAGCGCAAAAAATAAAAACTGCAGAGGTGATTAAATACCACCAAAAGAAAGCCCTATTTGTGGGGCGAAAAAGGACGTCAATTTTTTTGGGTACAACGTCGCACGACCACTCAATTCTTATTGAAAGTGCAAGAGCGCTGAAAGCTGAAAATTGGCCTGGGAAGGAAAGGGACAAAAGTGCCCTGTATTGAAGTGGTTAACTGACCTCATTTGCAGACCAAATATTTATTATAGCAAAAAGTAAAAAAATATTGTTTTTTTTTCAAAATTGTCGCTCTTCTTTTGTTTATCCCTTCTAAAAGAACCAAATGATACATAGTTTCTTTGTATCTCTCAGCGCTGAGCAATGTTGATAAACATTTGCCGGCTTTTTTTTTTTTTTTTTTTGACAGCCCTGAGCAGAGAAGGACTCTACACGTGTTACATAGTATCGTGAAAATGCAAGATCGAGATCGTGAGGGGGGTTGAATCAAGATTGCGACTTTTTTTTTTTTCAAGTAATCGTGCAGCTCTAGTAGTGGTAGTATATTTGGTTTTACTGAGGATGTATATGAGGTCAGGGTAAAGTGCACATACTACAGGAGTGTAATAGAAGTCCTAGGAGAATTCCTGCATAGGTTATGAAGGGAGTGTATGATCACTTACATACTTTGAGGCCAACAGAAGGTGATGGATAGACATCTCTGGGTTTTTTCTTGGTAGATTTAAAGGGAGCCCATGAGGACATAAATGTGATCTGGCATTGCCGTGTCTTATCTCAATCTTCTGCAGAGAGAATGAAGTGTCTAATAAAGTTGTAATACAGTGTCTGGAAAAAGTATTCATACCCCTTGAAATTTTCCACATTTTATCGTGTTACAACCAAAAACGTAAATATATTGTTTTGGGATTTTATGTGGTAGACCAACACAAAGTGGCACATAATTGGTTTTCAATTTTTTTTTTTTTTTTTTTACAAATATGTGAAAAGTGTGGCGTGCATTTGTATTCAGCCCCCGAGTCAATACTAAGGATGAGCTCCGGCATGTTCGCAAGCTACACGTGCAGAGCTCGCCAGGAAGTCGGCACTGCACAGCGCTAATCACAAGCAGTGAGACATTTCCCGATGTGCGGCTGCAGAGATCAGGAAATGTCGCACTGCCTGTGATTAACACATTTCCGACTTCCTGGCGGGCTCGGCACGTGCAGCTTGCGAACACACCGGAGCTCATCCTTAGTCAATACTTTGTAGAACCACCTTTCGCTGCAATTACAGCTGCAAGTCTTTTTGGGGATGTCTCTACCAGCTTTGCACATCTAGAGAGTGACATTTTTGGCCATTCTTCTTTGCAAAATAGCTCAAGCTCTGTCAGATTGGCTGGAGAGCGTCTTTTAACAGCAACTTTCAAATCTTGCCACAGATTCTCAATTGGATTTAGGTCTGGACTTTGACCTGGCCATTCTAACACATGAATATGCTTTGATCTAAACCATTCCATTGTAGCTCTGGCTGTATGTTTAGGGTTGTTGTCCTGCCATACTCTTTCCATTTTCAGATGATGAATTGAACAGTGCTCCGTGAGATGTTCAAAGCTTGGGATATTTTTTTTATAACCTAATCCTGCTTTAAACTTCTTCAACTTTTACCTGACCTGTCTGGTGTGTTCCTTGGCCTTCATAATGCTGTTCGCTAAGGTTCTCTAACAAATCTCTGAGAGCTTCACAGAACAGCTGTATGTATACTGAGATTAAATGACACACAGGTGGACTCTAATTACTAATTAGGTGACTTCTGAAGGCAATTGGTTCCACTAGATTTTAGTTAGGAGTATCAGAGTAAAGGGGGCTGAATACAAATGCACGTCACACTTTTCACATTCATTTGTATAACATTTTGAAAACCATTTATCATTTTACTTCCACTTCACAATTATGTGCCACTTTGTGTTGGTCTATCACATAAAATCCCAATAAAATACATTTATGTTTTTAGTTGTAACATGACAAAATGTGGAGAATTTCAAGGGGTATGAATACTTTTCAAGGCACCGTATCTTAATTAAGAGTACCCGTCATCCCTTCGACTGAAATAAAGTCAAAGGATAACTTGGAAATCTTCACTTGTGCAAGTTTAAAGAAATCACACACCCACACACACACTAACTATACACCAGTTCCTCCCTCTGGTAAATGTGTGTCCTTCTGCAGCCTCCTGGTGTAGGTGACGGGATATCACCGGATACTGCAGAAGAAGGACACATCATTCTCACCTAGGCATGAATGGAGGCTATTGTGAGGGGGTGGAGAAACAGCAGTACCCTGATCTGTCCAGTGGATGGCTGTGCAGAGGGGTGTGCCAGCACAAGTCTAACCATTAGAGGACAAGCAGGCTTTTAATAGGAAAGCAGAGAGACTGACAAGAACACCAGGGATTTTATACAAAGGAAGCAATAAAAAGAGAACAGGATACTTTTTCATACAAGTACATGGTACAGCAGGCACATATCAGGAATATGAAATGTTGGGGTAACAATTTGTTTAATATCCATAAGTAATTGGGGACTTGATTATAGTGAATGAGACTCATGCGCACAGATGGGAACGATTTCTGAAGGTTCGGGGGGAGGGGGTCTACGTCTACACGATGGCTGCTCAGATGCTATGAACAGCATGTTCTAAGTGTTTATACAGATATAATATGCAGAAAAAGCATTTCAATAAGTGCACAGCTGAGATTAAAGAAAAACAAAAACTATGATGGCGCCTACTATTCCTGCTTCATCTCATAGGATTCCAAGAATGATTTTCTTGGTATAATCCATAGAAAAACAGAAGTTTAGACTATACAATACCCTGCCTTTTAAATGCTGCCTCCTCACTGCATTGCAAATAACTTTGTATAAATGGCAACTAATGCATTTTTTTTTAATCTGTTATTCTATGTGGTCATGTGATGGCAAAGCCTTGCCTCCTCTTTGGTAGGTGTGTGGCTGGTTGGAGGGAAGCACCCCCCCCCGTGACCTGGGGCCTTGCTGTCACATCACCACCAAGAAAAATGAGGCAGAAAAGGTATTTAAATGGCAGTGTATAGAGAGGCAGCATTTCACCCAAAGGGCCCGTTCACACTAAAATGCAGTGCAGGAAATCCGCGTTCTGGTGAGGCTTCCCGCACCGAATGCAATTTCACTGCCCTTGCAATCTGCTGCGGGGATCAGTACAAAGTTAAACACAGGTCGCAGACACAGTGTGTTTGCCCGCACCAGATTCCATGCTACAAAAGTGCACAAATGCACAACGTGGTTTGCTGTGCATGTGCTACTTTTGGTGCAGTACAGTGTGATTTCAGTCCAGTGTTCCTGTGTGATTCACACGTAGTTCCTAGTGTGAATAGGCACTTAAAATGTTAGTTTTTGTTTAATTAAAATAACAGGTCTTTGCTTACCTTCTCTGTGCAATGCTTTTGCACAGAGCAGCCCGGATCCTCCTCTTCTGGGGTCCCGCACCAGCGCTCCTGGCCCATCCTCTTCGGCAGGTGCCCCTACAAAATGCTGCTTTCCATTGGGGCACCCGTGTGTGCTTGCTCCTGAGCCACCCTGCATCTATTGACACAGAGCGGGTGGCTTAGCCCCACCCCCCGCGTCACACCCTTTGGTTTGACACCAGAGGTAACCAATGGCTGCTGTCAATCTAAGGTGAAAAACCTTAAGGCTTTAGAACCACTTTTAAGATCATGTCGTGCTGCCTGCTTCCTTCCCCTTACCTCTGTTTTTTGTTTAATTAATGTTTTATTGAGGTAAAAGTAGAGTGTATTCAAAACGGTATGCCCAACAGACAAATGGGCATCAAAAATATAGCGATGTTAACATTTACAGTGAAGTCAAAGAAAATGTGTGGACATCCATCTCGTAGAGACAGAAATAGCAATACCACAATAGGACTCCATTAAAATAGGCAGTAGCCCATAAGGAGGATAAGAGAATATTATATGCAGACAAAGAAAGACTATAGGAAAAGGAAATGAAGAAAGGAAGTGGGAGAAGGGGATCGAACAAGGAAAGGCATTGGTCTTGGTAGACATATGCAGAAATAAACATGGAAAGCTCTGGAGCAGCGAATAGGCAACAATGTCAATCATGTTTAGACTTAAAGTGGTGTTCCGGCCGAAATTATAGTTTTTAAATAAAAATACCCCTATAATATACAAGCTTAACATATTCTAGTAAAGTTAGTCTGTAAACTAAGGTCTGTTTTGTTAGTTTATAGCAGTAGTTTGTTATTTTATAAACTTACAGCAGGCCGTGGCCATCTTAAGTCTGGGCATCTGAAGCCAGACTGTATTTCTTCCTGGATCTCATCCATGCAGATCTCGCACATGCTCAGTGCAGCACAAGCAGTGTAATAGGTTTCAGGTCAGGTTACTATAGCAACGGCAGTTTCAGAGGAAGTTGCCGCCCCTTCCCAGAAGACATTGCAAACAGGAAATGATGCGATGGGCCGCGGCCAGGGAGGAGGAAGTGAAAAATGAATACAGCAGATATACAGTAGGTGCTGAGAATTTTTTTTAAAAAATATCCAATTCGTTTACAGTGCAGAGTTTAGTGAGGGATGCTGAAGAGTTGTAAAAGTGGGTGGAACTCCACTTTAACCTCTGTTACAATTTGACTATTATTATTATTATTTTTAAGCATTTATTTGTGTTACAAAGCAGCACTTCAGTGTTTCTCGCCTAATCAGCAATTCCAATTTTTTTTCTCCACCTGTGTTTGCGCAGGTGTGCTGCAAAGCTTCGGGGGGGGGGGGGGGGGGGGGGGGTTCAATGCATGCACAAAGATGGCAATCGGGGAAGTCCTAAACTTTCCTGGTCTATGCACATGCAGGGAAAGTCATCTTCCAGGAACTGAAAGCTGTGCAAGGCCTGTCAACAAATCTAGTCATGTGCTATAATGCCCGATCTCCATCCAGCGATGTGCATGAGAGCAGCGGCTCTCCCAGGTCTTTCTTGTCATTGGCTCACACGGCAGCAGGAGCCATTGGCTGCTACTGAGAAGAGCGTGAGGGGAGGGGGGCGGAGTGTGCGTGAGAATGGACACAGAGTGCGCCTTGGGAGCGAGTCAGCTCAAGTGTTCCCATAGCAAGAGGCTTGATATTGGAGGCAAATGGTAGGTGGGAGGAGCCAGAAGTGCTGGCAGGGGACCCAAAAATAAGAGGATCTGGGCTGCTCTGTGCAAAACTGTTGCACAGAGCAGGTACGTATAACATGTTTGTTCAAATAAGAAAATCCTTTAGAATCACTTGTGGAGAAGAGTTAATTGCACAGCTTGCAAAAGCAGAGAGAAGGCTCTCAGGTTTGCACACTTGGTTTGCCTGGATATAGGTGTCAGAATCCTGGGAGCTCCGAGAAGGAATGATTCTGCTAATCAGTTGTAGAACTTTCCCAGCTGGCCTCTAGTATATAATACCTGAAGAATCACAATTTGCTAGGTGTAAAGAAAACAAGCTTCGCTTTGTCTGGTTATGTGGAAAATGATGGCAGTACTTGGCACTAAGTAGGCAATTGATTCCATCTATTTCTTTGGCCAGGTTCCTGAAAGTAAAAATAAAATAATCCATGTTTATTGAAGCAAATAAGTCCCAAGCTGCCCGAAAAGAAATGCTTTTCAGATTGCCACTTTATGTATTTATAGCTGACCAAGTTTCTGAAAAACAAGCCAATCTGTACATTTCTGTAAGTTTTCTGAGAAGTCGTTCTATTTACTGTCTTTTCTCCTGTGGGCTTTGTGGCTTTTTTTTTTTTTTTTTTATATTTAGGAGGTCCGCTGGTGAACCCGATCCACATTCCTTGTATACACCGGGGCTGTTTGAGGAGCAGGAGCCTCTGCCACCCCAGCAGCCCCTGAGGGGGGGGGGGGGTGTTTCCATTTATTTATAAAGTAATCTGCCACATAGGGTGGTATGTCCTATTTTCTGCTTGGTAGTCCATTCCCCCTAAAACTCATATTTCAACTTTAAATAGGTACAGAATAAGTGGCACTAAAGTTTGGTTTAAAAAAAAAATCAACCAAAGTACGTATTTAACAAAGTGTTTGTTACAAGCAGACAGGAATACACCGTAGTAAACCACTTAAAGTGGTTGTAAACCCTTACAGACCACTTTGACCTACAGGTAAGCCTAGATTAAGGCTTACCTGTAGGTCAAAGAAATATCTCCTAAACCTACACGGTTTAGGAGATATTTGCAAAAAGACAGTCACTGCTGTCTACGGCGCATGCCCCGTAGACAGCGGCGCGCAGGCGCACTGAGCATGCCGCTGCTAACGGTGATATGCATTAGTGGCGGCTCCCGTGCGCAGGAGTGACGTCATCGCGGCTCCGGCCAATCACAGCGCCGGAGTCACGATACCCCGAAAAAAAGATGGATGCTCCGTAGCAGAGTGGACAGCGGTGACATTGCAGGCTCCTGTGTCAGGTAAGTGACACATAATGGGCTACTATGCGATGCATAGTAGCCCATTATGCTTTACCTTTGCAGGGAAACAAAGAGGAAGTAAACCCATGCATGTTGTCCTGCAGCGCATTTGGTCATGAAAGGTCATGCAGTTTCCTGCGGCTACATTATGAAATGCAGCTACAACCCTGCTTACTGAACACAAATGTTCTGTAATTGGATGAAGTGGAGAGGTGGGATGGTGATGTCATGCTTTTCACCTCGTACAATTTGAGAACGCTTTGAATTCATTTGGGGCATGCAAAGCACTCTCTGACTGGCACCTATACTAGGTGGCCGTCTGACCTGTCTTCACAATGCATAAGGCCGGGCGCTCAGTATGGGACTCCTAAGCAAGTGGAGATCGCATAAGTAACATTGGGGTTAATTTACTAAAACTGGAGAGTGCAAAATCTGGTGCAGCTCTGCATAGAAACCAATCGGCTTCTAGGTTTTTTGTGAAGGCTAAATTAAACAAGCTGAAGTTAGAAGCTGATTGGCTATCATGCAGAGCTGCACCAGATTTTGCACTCCCCAGTTTTAGTAAATCATCCCCAATGTCTACTTTAGGTATATAATAATTATAATTGGACGTTATAAAAAAGGCAGTAACTGTAGAGAGTTTTTCAGCGTTTTTGCACTAGTGTTTTTTTTTTTTTTTAGCTTTGCAGAAATATACTCCCATGAAAACGTATGGCTCACAAATGCTGATAAACACAGAATAGCTGTGTTTTTCAGCGTTTGTTGGCATTTTGAAGCTGTTTTCAGCTTTTTTCAGAGTTAGAGCTGTTTTATAGCTGAAAAACTCCTCAAAACCCACTAGTTCTGAGGGTTTTTTCCAGCCAGAAAATGCCCCTACCAAAAACTGCTGATAACTCCTATGTGTGCATGAACACATAGGATAACATGCTGGGGAGATTATTGGCTGCAGAAAAAAAGTCTGAAGCCAAAAACAGCAGCTGTAAAACGTCCAGTGTGCATGAGGCCTTAATATAAGGACACGCACCTGTCCAGGGATCCCACCATGTCGGCACCCCAAGCTGATCCGTCCATCAGCTTTGGTTGCAGGCGCTGCCATCTTCACTAAGGGAAACAGGAAGTGAAGCCTTGCGGCTTCAGGGCCTGTTTCCTACTGCGAATGCACGAGTCGCGCTTTCTGAATGGTCCTCTGTCTTCTGGGACCTGTGTGTCCCCCAGAAGGCAGCAGCAGTGGGGGGAAGAAGGAAACAAGCAGAGCTTTCCCTTTTGGGTGGAGCTCATCTTTAATATCCCATAACTAAATGTCTCCCATATACCCATCACTAAATATATGTTCTGGGCTGAGATAAAGCAGTTACCATATGAGAGGGGAACATTCAATCATCTTTATTTTTTATTTTTTTTCCCTTGCAATTATTTAAGTGTTCTGGAAAAACACTTGTGGTTATGGCTATGTTTTTCCACACCACATAAGGATCTTGGTATATTTTTAATCTGCTATTTATAAGTGGGTGTAGTCTAATTCCGAATATAGCCAAAGGTCATTTTATGTAGCAATTTTCTTAAATGTTCGCATCCCCTGCTAACGTTTGTATGGTGTTATCTTGGAAATCATTCTGACACACAACCTAGTCAGTAAATATTTTTTTTGCATGAGGTGTCAGGATGTCTCTTTTATAGCAACCCTTTTAGCCATGTTTTCCAACCACCTTCCCATTGCTGTATAGTAGGGTAGAATGATCAGCATGTGACACATTTTGAACCAGTCATGTAAACAATAGGAGACCGTCTTACAGATGGGCTACGTTTATCACACTTTGACAAATCAGTGTAGCCAATAGACTCTGCGGCTAAACTTTTCCCCACGACTGACTTACAATGAATTGTTTTGCACTGTATTATTATTATTATACGAGATTTATATAGCGCCAACAGTTTACGCAGCACTTTACAATGTATAAGGGGGACAACACAAATACAGTACAGTTCAATACAAAAGGTACAGGAGGGCCCTGCTCGTAGAGCTTACATTCTAAAGGGATAGGGTGGTGGTACAAAAGGTAATAGCTGCAAAGAATGATTTGATGGGGGTGGCTCAGGGAAGTTATGTGGGTGTGGGATAAGCTTCCCTGAATAAATGAGTTTTCAGGGATCTGTATCTGTGTGGAGGTGGCCATCTTGGCAGAGGCTGGGCTTTTCTTCCTTGTGTCAGTCTCTTATCCTAAATGACTGGTGATCTGATGACTAAGAGCCCTTGCACACTGGGGCGGTTTGCAGGCGCTATTGCGCTAATAATAGCGCCTGCAAACCGCCCCGAAAGTGCCGCTACTGTCATTCCAGTGTGCAAGCCCCGAGGGCTTGCACACTGGAGCGATGCGCTGGCAGGACGGTAAAAAAAGTCCTGCCAGCAGCATCTTCGGAGCGGTGAAGGAGCGGTGTGTATACCGCTCCTTTACCGCTCCTGCCCATTGAAATCAATGGGACGGCGCGGCTATACCGCCGGCAAAGCGCCTCTGCAGAGGCGCTTTGCGGTGGTATTTAACCCTTTCTCGGCCGCTAGCGGGGGGTAAAACCGCCCCGCTAGCGGCCGAATACCGATGGTAAAACGCCGCTAATAATAGCGGCGTTTTACCGCCGACGCCGCCCCAGTGTGCAAGGGCTCTAATTGTGTATTAGAGGGGATCAGAAAGTATCAATCACAGAATGAATGAAGCAGGGAGATTCTTGTCTATAGGTCATTGGCTATAGTTTTCTCCATCATAACATCACCAAATCTCAACTCAAATCTTGTAAAACTAGCAGTCGGAGGCAGCAGTACACACTATTTTGTCAGGAGGAATTTAGACAAAGGGTAGATTTATCTCCACTCTACATACCTACAGGGATACTAAACTGTCAGCACCCCAGCTGCCAGTCCATTGATCCTATCTTAAAATTATTTATAATAACTTGTCATTTTATGCTTTTTTTCCTTTTTTTTTTTTAAGCTAAGGTTTGTAAAGAAGACCTCTACCGATTACATATGCAGGCACTGCTTCCTACCTAGAGGTAGTATTGCACAGTCAACAGCAGTGGCAGCTGGTGTTTTTTTTTTTTCTCCCCCGGGAGGATGGTCGGGTCATCAAAGCCCCGCACTTTCCCGATCTAGGAGGCAGGCGGGTAGTGTGTCCAGAGAGCGGCAGCTTTCTTTCTCCCCCCTCCCCCCCTCCCCCCCTCCCGTGCATTACGGCAGCTTCCTCCATGCATCCCTCCTCCTAGGCATCCAATAGGATCATCTATCCTTTCAGCCAATCGGGGAAATGGGTATCAGACCCGCACTTCCTGTTTGGTGGAGAGACGATCCAGTGTTAGAATAGCAAATGAATATTCATTATTCTAACCCACCTGGGTGGGCTCCGAGCGCAATGCACTGCGACCGGAGCCCACCCTATTTTGAAGCCTATTAGGTGCTTCTTAACCACTTGCAGACCGCTGCACGCCGACGTACATCTCTACTTTGGGGACAGATATCATTGTTATGGCAGCAGGTAGCTGCCATAACCCCGGTATCCCCGTGTTCGGTCAGCAGTCGGCTACAAGATAAAAGTGGTCTCTGCAGTGGATTCGCCGCAAGATCACTTTTATCGGTGGTGGGAGAGGCCCCACCACCACCGCGATCCGGTGCCCTCTGCCGCTTACCGGAGCCGTCGGCAACCGCGGAGGCGATCGCGTCTGTCTCCTTCCTTGGTATAGAGACGAGTGAGGGGGAGATGGCCCCCACCCGTCTCCATACCATAGCAGAGCGGAAGCGACGTCACTTCCGCCCATACATCTTAAAGGCACATTTTTCTGTTGTCATTTTTTTAAATGACAACATTTTTTTTTTTTTATTGCATTTAAGTCCAAATATGAGATCTGAGGACTTTTTGACCCCAGATCTCATCTCAAGACCTGCCATGCTTTTTTCTATTACAAGGGATGTTTATATTCCTTGTAATAGGAATAAAAGTGACCCAAGTAAAAAAAAAAAAAAGTGTAAAAAAAAAAATCAAGTAAAAGAAATAAGAAAAAAAATTAATTTTTACACGCTCCGTCCCGATGAGCTTGCGCTCAGAAGTGAACGCATACGTGAGTAGCGGCCGCATATGAAACCGGTGGCCAAACCACACATGTGAGGTATCGCCACAATCGTTAGAGCAAGAGCAATAATTCTAGCCCTCGCCTTTGGAGATTTTTGAGGGTAAAGATTTGACGCCATTCCACGAGCAGGCGCAATTTTGAAGCGTGACATGTTGGGTATCAATTTACTCGGCGTAACATTATCTTGTCTAGAATTTTTTCCAAAAAAAGTGCGCTTGTAAGACCGCTGCGCAAATACGGTGTGAAAAAAAGTATTGCAATGAGACCACCATTTTATTCTCTAGGGTGTTAGAAAAAAAACAATATATAATGTTTTGGGGTTCTAAGTAATTTTCTAGCAAACATGTAAACACCAAAATCTCAAAATGAGGCTGGTCCTTACGTGGTTAAAAACACCCCTGCTGCTGTAATTCATGTGCCCGTCGTCCTGAAAGGGGCCGAATGCATGAATAGGGGATGGAAAAGGGAGGCGGCGCCTGTGCTCACTATTAATATTCACACTTTTTTTTTTTTCAGACAGCACAGGTCTGTGGCTCTGTGTAATTGCTGTTTTTGCTTTGACCACCCACCCAGTGCTACCAAGGCCTTTTTGTTTGGGACCCGATTGTGTCCAGGGTTTCTCCAAAGGCTGCTAAGGGTCCCTTGAGCTGTTGCTGATTAACCTCCTATTTGACTGGGGCAAGTACCACTTGGCAGAGTCAGCTGCATGACACCAATGATCTTTTATGCTGTTTGTAAGAGGACCTTCTGACCACCACTGTAAGTGCAGCATTCTTCTTAAGGGCCACCAGCGATGAGCTCAGGCGGGTTCAGACAAAAGTCTGAACCCACCTGAGCTATGCTGCCAGGAAGCTGTCAAAGCTGACAGCCAATCTTGGGTAGTGGAGACATTCCACGCTCCACAGCCACACACATGTACAGCACTTCCATACGTGCAACTGCAGGGGACGGAATGCCTCTGTAGCGTATCCACCAGGTTTGGACTCCTGTCCGAACACACCTAAGCTCATCCCTACTGGCCTCCAAACTAAAGGGCTTTTTTTCCCATGGCCTGCCAACAAAGTTTTTAATGGGGGTTCCCCAAGACCTACAATTTTATTTTCAATGGTTCCTCAGTGTCAAGTCTGAGAAAGGGTAATTGTGACAGTCCTACTTAGCCGGTGCCTGTTTGGAGCTCAGCTCTGATTAAGGCAGACTATAGATTGTGAAAGTTGCAGGAAAGAAATTTGCACGATTCTGTCCTGCCAAAGCTTTCTATTCTCCCAGCAGGGGGGGCAGGGGAAGCTGTCCTCGCCGGGAATAATCGATCAACTTTGTACATTCAGCCTGCCCATATACGGTTCAAATCTCACCTGGTTGCTGCTCAAGATAACAAACGTTTTCATTTTATATCCAGTTGTATCTTCTGTTGCATGATTTGGTTTGGCTCAGTCCTCTAACACTTTTGATCTTGATCTTACAAATTTGTCCAGATCAATACAAATACTCTTATTGTTTTCTTCTGCAGATTTTATACAAAGCCGATGTGATGTTTCCTCTATTTTTAAGCTGAGACATTTTTATGCACTTTATCACTGCCTGTGCCACCTGGCTGAATCTGAGCCATCACTGTGAGGACAAAGGAACGGTTATTAAAGGAATCCTGCAATGTTCCAAAAGCTAAATAGTATGTTTATGGGCAACTCCAGCAACATCTTGAGCCATGATCCGGAGCTTCATGAAAAGGAAGAGGATGAATGGATTCTGGTGGACTTCATAGGTAGGACAAGGAGTATGTAGTGAAACACTCTGTATACCTGTATCTGGATACCATGCTGCACTAGTCAAATATGAAAGAGGACACCCTTGCCACTAACACCCCTTTTTTTTTTTCAGCAGCCATAGGGGTTGATTCACTAAAACTAGAGTGCAAAATCTGGTGTAGCTCTCCATAGAAACCAATCAGCTACCAGGTTTTTTTTTTTTAAAGATATTAATTGAACACGCTGAAGTTAGGAGCTGATTGGCTACCATGCACAGCTGCACCAGATTTTGCACTCTCCAGATATAGTAAATCAACTCCATAGTATTAAGTGTAAAATAGACCTAAGTGCCCTACCATCACACTGTATAGGAAAGGCATGCCATCTCATGTTTTCTCTCATTAAAAACCACTGCAAGTGTAGAAGGAATACCTGTTGATGTGTCAAATTCAGTAAGCTCCCAACTTCTTTTGCACTTTTCCTATGCTGCCTTGAAAGTTCACTTGATTTCTGGCAGATCAACAGGTGTGTTTTTTTTTTATTTTTTTGTATTGCAGTGTTTTTTAACGGATAAAACTGGGAAAATGATCATAATTTGCAGAGATAAATGTGCATAGAGAAAACTCACCCAAGCTCTACCGCTGTATAATGCAGTTAGTGTGCAGAGTGGTCGGTGCTCTGGCTAATTGAGTTCACAGTGAATCCATAACAAGTACACGCCTGCAACTTGACAGCTTCTCCATAGAGAACTTTATTATAGCAGTAACATTCTCCAAAATGCTGATGCATTTTGGCCTAAGCTTAGGCCGAAACGCATCAGTTTTTGGATGATACTGCTATAATAAAGTTTTCTATGGAGAAGCTGTCGAGTTGCCGCCTTGTACTTGTTATGGCTTCGCTGCTAAATATACATGTCAGATACTTCTATCCATTTAAGTTCAGCCGTTTTGAGAAAATTAGACCTATGGTCCATGGAAGAAGGGCAGGAGTTCATGTGTATTTTTTAAATAAAGCACTTTAAAAAAAAGAAGACTACACAGTTGTTATAACATTTCATTGGCAATACTTTATTTTATTATGTTTTTCACTATTGTTTTCTTGCCCTTCAAAGTGGATGCCTGCACTGGAACAGAAGAAGCCGCCTCTACATTAGAAGAATTGGTTTTCGTTGATGAACACCCCGTATTATCCTTAACATCTGGTGCCTTGAAACAGTTTGGAAATACTAGTGACTCGTACTTTGTCCATTTCGATGCATGTCCTATGGAAGAGAGCTGGTTTGTAACTCCACCTCCCTGCTTCACTGCTGGAGATTTGACCACTAATGAGGTGGAGACCAGCCCTATGGAAAACCTTCTCATTGAACACCCAAGCATGTCTGTTTATGCTTTTCACAATCTTTCTAACAAGCAGGCAGATACATGTGCTTCAGAGTTTGATACCTCTAACAATTTAAGGTGAGTTATTTTCTATTCTCCTGAATACCTTCTACCATTTTTAGCTTCTGTGCGTTTAAAGTTAGGCTGTTGCTGATGGCCTTCTGTCCAAGGTAAATGGTGTCTATATAGTCCTGATCAATGTCTGTCCTGTGAGGTCACGGAACAGTGAGCAGTGGGGTTTTTATGAATATCTTCAGTCTACGGGACAAAGTTTTACAGCAGAGAGAGCCCAGTCCTCTCTGCTTGACAATAAGACAAAGTCCTTCTTGAATTCCAATCCAATGACTTTACCTAGGCTGAAATGTATCATCAATATGCTGAGTGCAGGAAGAAGCATATCAGTCAGATTGGACAGATGAGTGTGCTCTTCTGATGAGAAAATCCAGATGAAAGCATAGTCCAGAATAATACTGTGATCTTTGTGAGGAGTAATAAATGATGCTTGAAAATGGCTTAGAATGGTTGCACTTACAAAAAATATCTTGTGCTAAATAAAATTGACTTATATGCTGCTGGGTAGAGTACTGAGTGACCTTAGATAACCTTTTTCCTGTTATTGCTCTTAAGAAATGTTTCATTGGCAAAGACAAAACCTGACATTTCTCAATGAAAACCAGGGCTTGTGCACATGGTCACTTTTTAGTTTTCCATGTGTATGCAGAAGAAAGAAATGGCCGGCACCCAGCAGAGAGTCCTTGCATAAGCTTTTCTTCAAATCGGAACAACTATTCAAGATAGTCATACTGACGCATTTCTACCTTACAAAAAGATCTGAGTCATAACTAGCTGCCATAAGAATAAAGCTGTTAATATACTCCATCCCTCAGGTGGATGACGTAAACACCCCAATTAACACATGGACAACACACCTGTACCATATCCCCATAAGTATTAAGTCTGAAAAAAACATTTTTACTGGGTCCCATGTACCTCTAAAGTACAAATTCATCTTCTGCTGGGATATCAGCTTACACCTGAAATAATAGGGATACATATTTGTCTAGATTAAGACGGTAGTGAAATTATTGGCTTCCCTGGTACATGTCCATTTGTTGCATTTGTATGATTTTACCATATACATGAATAAAATGAGTTTTTAATAATTGGGGTGTTTACTTCAGCCACTTGTGAGTGGGATGGAGTATATTACCAATGTTGTGACAATGGCAGTCGGTCATGAACAGGTCCTCTTTATAGGCCGAAACTTGTCAGCATAATGATCTTGAAGAGTTCTACTGTGGAATACAGTTAAAGTAGAATTCCATCATAAACCTAACTAGTTTTAAAAATGTCCCCTTCCCCCTCCTAACCTATGCTTGACTAAGCTGTATAAAAAGGTTTAAATACTTACGTTTAGCTGCTCCAATCTGGTCTTGTAACGCAGCTCTCCTGTGTCAGGCTGCAGGGTAGTGAAATGAGCACCAACAGCTGGGACATTGGAGCCTATGGGTGATGTTGTCGCTCCCGGAATTCCCAGCCATTGTTTAGCAATCTCTCCTCCCCCCTGCAGCTGGGGGAGAGGAGAGGGAATCGCCTGAATGGAGCAGGCTGCAAATAGGTAAGTACATACATCTTTTTTTACATAGGTTAACCAGCATAGGTGTGGGGGGGGGGGGGTAATTTTTCAAGTGGAATTACAGTTAAATCTACCCTTTATTTGAAAAATATAGTAAACCTTTAAGCGCTTTTGGGATTGCTAAATGTCTGAAAAAGAAACAACTGTCTTATTCAGACAGTGAGCAATCCTCTTCAACAACCTTTGTGCCTGTGCAGCCGAATGTGCCTGATCACAGGCACTTCCTAGTACTGTTGTCAAAGTCTAATAGGTCGGCTCAGCCCTGCCCTATATGTGACATCACATGCTTTCGCATGAATGAATGTTGACAAGCTTCTTCATTTATGAGAGAGCTCTGGCCTCGGAGCTGAAGGGCAAGCCATAACCTCACTAGATAAAATCCCTAGGTGTTTTGGAATATTTAAAAGTTATAAACGCGCTATCATTATATAAATGGTGGATATACAGTATCTCACAAAAGTGATTACACCTGACACCTCACGTGTTTATAAATATTGTATTATGGCTTTTCATGTGACAACACTAAAGAAATGACACTTTGCTACAATGTAAACTACTGAGTGTACAGCTTGTATACCACTGTAAATTTGCTGTCCCCTCAAAATATCTCAACACAGCCATTAATGTCTAAACCGCTGGCAACAAAAGTGAGTACACCCCTAAGTGAAAATGTCCAAATTGGGCCCAATTAGCCATTTCCTCCCAGGTGTCATGTGACTCGTTAGTGTTACAAGGTCTCTGCTGTGAATGGGGAGCAAGTGTGTTAAATTTGTGTTTGTGTGTTATCGCTCTCACTTTCTCATACTGATCACTGGAAGTTCAACATGGCACCTTATGGCAAAGATCTCTGAGAATCTGAAAAAAAGAATTGTTGCTCTACATAAAGATGGCCTAGGCTGTAAGAAGATTGCCAGACCCTGAAACTGAGCTGCAGCACGGTGGCCAAGACCACACAGCGGTTTAACAGGACAGGTTCCAATCAGAACACGCCTCACCATGGTCGACCAAAGAAGTTGAGTGCACGTGCTCAGCGTCGTATCCAGAGGTTGTCTTTGGGAAATAGATGTATAAGTGCTGCCAGCAATACTGCAGAGGTTGAATGGGTTGGGGGTCATCCTGTCAGTGCTCAGACCATACGCCGCACACATTGATCTGCATGGCTGTCGTCCCAGAAGGAACCCTCTTCTAAAGATGATGCACAAGAAAGCCCACAAACAGTTTGCTGAGGACAAACAGACTAAGGACATGGATTAATGGCACCTCCTGTGATCTGATGAGACCAAGACGAACCTATTTGGTTCAGATGGTGTCAAGCGTGTGTGGCGGCAACCAGGTGAGGAGTAAAAAGACAAGTGTGTCTTGCCTACAGTCAAGCATGGTGGTGGGAGTGTCATGGTCTGGGGCTGCATGAGTGCCAATGTACTGTGACATACTGAAGCAGAGCATGATCCCCCTCCTTTCGGAGACTGGGCCACAGGGCAGTATTCCAATATAATGACCCCAAACACACCTCCAAGACGACCACTGCCTTCCTAAAGAAGCTGAGGGTAAAGGTGATGGACTGGCCAAGCATGTCTCCAGACCTAAACCCTATTGAGCATCTGTGGGGCATCCTCAAATGGAAGGTGGAGGAGCGCAAGGTCTCTAACATCCACCAGCTCCGTGATGTCGTCATGGAGGAGTGGAAGAGAACTCCCAGTGGCAACCTGTGAAGCTCTGGTGAATTCCATGCCCAAGAGGGTTAAGGCAGTGCTGGAAAATAATGGTGGCAACACAAAATATTGACACTTTGGGCCCAATTTGGACATTTACACTTATGCCCTGTACACGCGGTCAGACATTGATCGGACATTCCGACAACAAAATCCTAGGTGTTTTTCCAACGGATGTTGGCTCAAACTTGTCTTGCATACACGCGATCACACAAAGTTGTCGGAAAATCCGATCATTCTGAACCCGGTGACGTAAAACACGTACGTCAGGACTATAAACGGGGCAGTAGCCAATAGCTTTCATCTCTTTATTTATTCTGAGCATGCGTGGCACTTTGTGCGTCGGATTTGTGTACACACGATCGGAAATTCAGATTTTGTTGTCGGAAAATTTTATAGCCTGCTCTCAAACTTTGTGTGTCGGAAAATCCGACCGTGTGTACGGGGCATTAGGGGCGTGCTCACTTTTGTTGCCAGCGGTTTAGGCAGAGGTTTTTACAAGCTGTACACTCACTACTTTGTAGCAAAGTGTCATTTCTTCAGTGTTCTCACATAAAAAAATGTATAATAACATATTTACAAAAATGTGAGGGATGTACTAGCTTTTTTGTGAGGTAATGTATTTTATTCTGTAAAGAGCCCATTGAAGCCCTTCCAGTAATCTGTGAAAATCTGTTCAATTGAAATTTATCCACATTGGGCAATTATTTGATGTCTGAAGGGAGGATTCAGAAAGGATTGCCAAGTTTTGCTGCATACTTGTACCAGGTCAGCCAAGTATTGAAACCAGAGACCACCAGACAAGTAGCGTATGCAGACCAATGGCAGCCCGCTTTTTCCCTCATGTAAAGGTTCTCTTTTATATGTTCATCTTTTTTTTTGTTTGTTTTTACAATGTACATCTGTAGGAGAGGTAACAGACTTGTGTGCAATCAATTCCAAGTTGCAAAGGAAATTCGCTTCTCGACTGTTATGTTAATAGAAATGGAACTTAAAGCAGGCCAAACCAGTTACAATCTGTATAATCTTGTTTACATTTGCCAACAACTATGTAGTACAAGGGCCTGCCTTTTACCACATAGTTCTTGGTAAAGGTAAACAAGATCGTAACCAGTTGGGTGTGTCAGCAGGTAGCAAATGCACCAAACCTAAAGCATGAAAGAAGCGAAGTGCTGATTGGAAAAAGGCAGCACCCATAGGATTTATTGAAACCCATGTTGCTGTAATCTTTAGCAAAAATGAGTTTTGATAGGGTTACTGAACAAGCTCTTGGCTCCATGAGCCGTTTATCAAACCAGCCAAAAAAATATATCATTTTGAGTTGGACAACTTGTTCCTTTCTATGGTAATCGGATCAAGGTGTTGGAGCTACTTGTTCGGATATAAATGCTAGGTTATTGTCTGACCTTTATTAGAATTTGAAGAAGTGGCCTAGACAAGCTGCAAAACATCTACCATTACAGAACCAGTTCATTGGGCCTGTTTACACTTGCTTCAAACATGGCTTTAGACACGCTTTGTTAAAGCTCTCTGAATTCCATTAAAAGCCCCTGTCACTAAATAAAATGGTTGGCTTACAGTCCTGTTTACACCTTGCATTTGCGTTGCTTAACAAATGATACTCCATGTTGCTTTAGTGGTGCTTCAAAGCGTCTTCAAAGCCATTATAAAAGTCTATGACAAAGCTCGCTTGAAGCACCTGAAGCTTTTGAGAGGCTTTAATCCAACTTTATTATTATTATTTAAGGTACTTCTATAGCGCTGTCAATTTACGCAGCGCTTTACATATACATTGTACATTCACATCGGTCCCTACCCTCAAGGAGCTTACAATCTAAGGTCCCTGACTCCCATTCATATACTAGGGCTAATTTTAGACAGAAGCCAATTAACCTACCAGCATGTCTTTGGAGTGTGGGAGGAAACCGGAGTACCCGGAGGAAACCCACGCATGCACAGGATTTGATCCAGCCACACTTTTTTACTGCTAGGCGAGAGTGCTACCCACTACACCACTGTGCCGCCCAAACTTTAGCTTCGTTTTGTTTTGAAGAAATTGCAGGTATGAAAGATCCACACAGGGTATTTGCCAAGCTTCATTAAAACCTAAAAAAGCATTGCAGAAACATCAAAGGCGCTTTAGGCGCTTTAATGTGTGTTGAAGTCGTAAATGAGCCCTAGATAAACTGAGTTGAGTAAATATCCGTACAGCAAAGAGTATTCCTGAGACAGCAAACTTGCCTTATCTTATGGTAGGAAAAGGTCTGGTTTTTAACCTAACTCAAATAGCAAAAAGGCGATTTTATTTATTTATTTTTTTTCAGGGTACATTATCAGAAAAGGGAGTAGGGCAATGGGACCAATTCACAATTCTTCTTTCCTTTTTTTTTCAGGTCTGATGCAGAACTTTCAAATATAGGCCACCTTGTCCATTGTTATGTTGCTACTCTTGCAGCTCGCACACACTGTCTGGAGCAGGCTAAGACATTGCACTACACCAAGCTATCAAAGCAGCAGTTGGAAAAAAAACCTCTTCTGAACCGGAAAAGCCTTAGACGCCAAAACCTCATTCGAGGTTGCCATTCACATCATATCAAGCACAGCGGTATCCTTGTTCACCAGCCTTGTCAGCGTCGGTACAATTATAAGTGTTGAATGGTTTCATTCTTTTCATCCTTCACCAAAAACAAAAAAAAAAAGCCTAATTATTGGAGTATGGAGAAAGCATCACAGAGCTCCATTAGTTCACTCAGTGCTGTACCTTGTGCTAGCTCTGTTCTACTCTCTCAGCATATACTGTAGCAATTCAAAATGGAATCCTGCAGTGATAAAGCATTAATTCCATAAAAGTTTAACATTATAATGAGTGATCTGGGGGGAAAAGTGTTACCAGCAAACTAAGGGTGATGTCTAAAACCTTATGGTTTGCTTTTGTTTTGTCAAAGGCAATTATTCGTTCTATTGTATATTAGCAAGACCCAAACTACATAGGTGCCTCCTTGGTGATTTGCAGTCACATGAGTAAAGATCACGCAAATTGATTGTAGATTTTTGTGATAATGTTCATATATTTTGTAAGAACTTTAGCCATTGTTAGAAAAGTGGCTTAAGATTGGCCACAATAGATCACATAGGATTGCAGCAATTTGAAAAGTCAAATGGTAATTTTTCAGTCATCTAATAAGTGAGTGGATGCCACCTTTTTAGTGATTGCATGGATCTCTGTATGACGTTTGGAGTCACTTCCAGTCATTTTGTGCCTAACAGGTTTTGGGCTACAATGGGTTGAGTTTTGTTCTGCCAGTGAAAATTGAGATTGCAGGCGAAAACTCAGATTTCCTTTGTCCAAAAGGTTTCACGGTTAAAATTATTTTATCACTTTTGGTCAGTCAGTAGAAATTTCAATATTGATTGCGTTTGTTTTTATTTTTTTTTAATTTTTTGTATGGATGTGTTTAAAAAGCTTATTTTTGGAATATACCGATCATCAAAAGGCCAAGTTAATTATTTGCATGGTTACAGGTAGGTTGACTTGCCTGTCTTCCTAATTTCTCTGGGCAACAGCAGTAATATTTTTCCGCAGAATATTGTGTTTCTGCCTCCTTCCTTAAAGAAGAGTTGTATTGTGGAAGCTGTGCCTAATCTGAACAGTTTATGCCTTGTTCTGAACATTATTGGTAGGGCTTTGCTTTCGTCTGTCAGTACTTCCCTCGACTGGTAGGGGTAATGATCAACACACAGCAGTAAAGGTGCAGAAAGCACGGATCTGCTGGTAGAATAGAAACTGGGAGATCCTTGCATGGCCAGTCCTAATATGGTTCCTCTCCAGCATAGAGAACTGTAATTAGCACAGTATTAACATCAAATCTCTTGAGATAAGCAGCCACAGGAAGTAGTGCCTTAGATCTCGCCTAAGGCTCAGGGCACAAAGTGCAAAGTTATTTTCGGGATGAATTCAAGGCAAATGGTTTAAGGGTTCAGATTCTGCACAGTAAATATTCTAGATATTCCTGAGTAACATTGGAAAGCTTCACTTCTTAAATTCCAGTCCACTTTAGGGCCACATTATGTTTTTTCTCGTATTGCTGGATACACACGTTGATTCATTGTGAAGAATCCATGTCTTCTGGAATTCAAAAATAAATGTAAATTCTAACTATTTCACTGCAGGAGAGCCCATGAGATATGAGACGCCAATATGTAATTTAACATACCTGTAACTATACAAAACTGAAGAAATATTTGTGGATAGAGCTGGCCTTTAGCGTGAAGTACAAAGGGTGTGCCTACACTGAGGCCAGACCTTCAGGAAGGTGATGATGTTGCTAGAGGGAGTCCTAGCAATGAAATCATTGAATGACTTGGCTTTGAGAAATTCTAAACTTTGGCTGATATAATTAAAAACCTGGAGTAAGGGAGGGTTATAACCCCTATCGTTTTTTTGCCATCTGTGTCCCATTGGGGATATCTACCTTCACTCCCTTTCCTATAGTCAAAGCAGGAAGTAAGAGGAAATCCCTACAAATAAGGATATCCCTTGGGGGCCCCCCAGGAAATCAGAACTAGTGTCCCCATTGGAAGATTTCCCCTCTATTACTTTACTGGGGACAACCCAAAATTTTGGATTTTCTTTCACTTTACTTTTTCAATGATAATGGTAAACATGACAAGTAGAAAGGGTGAATCTCCCTAATGGGGACACAGACGGCAATAAAAATTTGATAGGTGTTCTAATCCCTCTCCAATCTATCCAAAACTAATAAAGTTTTGCCTTTAGTTACCCTATAGCCTTAGCTACCTTTTATAAGTCTAGTTTATATGTTGTAAATGGTCCACAAAGATCAACCTTTTTTTTTTCAATATGATGTTACAATTCTAAAGTGGCTTTGTGAGATCTTTCAATGTTCGTTTGTTTTTTTTACTTCACTACCAATGCAAAATGCTCATATGGACTTTCAGACCTTTTTTCATTTGAGTGTATGCCTTTAAAAACCGGCAAAAGGGTAAGCCCAGCTTGTTTTGAAACTGTGGGCATTGTATATAAATACTGTACATGTATAGATCCAGTATATACAGTATTGTAAAACTGAATATTAGACAGTTACGCCAAAACTTTTTTTATACAGTTATTCCTGCAGGTTTCTTTTCCTTTATACTGGGACACTCTAATAGGGAGATTATCTGTCTCTCTAACTTTCAACACCTGGGCATATTTATAAAGCAATAAATGTGACATTTACCAGACACTAACTAGTTGTGAATCAATCACTGTCATGTACAACACATATACCATGAACATACATGTGCAGTAATTGGCGAATATCAGATTCACCTTTTTTTTATAATTATGCCCCTTAGCGTGGCATTCTTAAGTCCTTAATGTATGGTGTATATCTCCTAAGCTTACCACATTATTCCACTGGAGCATTTGCAAACTTTATTTCTGTTAAAGCAAAATATTTAAAACATGGTTTACAGCATAATATATTTTTCAAGGCATTTTTTTACTTTACTGGATGCCTTAATAAAAAATAAAAAAAAACATGAATTCATATGTATTTGGATATTTATATAGTCATAGACTGTACATTATTTTAAGAATGTTACCATCCACTTGTTGACCTAGATCTGTATGTTATTATTTTATACAGATTTTAAATCCAGTTGTATACATCACCAATGAACAACTCGTGGGCTGCATCGCTTTCCTTTACATATTTAATGGAAAGCCTTTTGAAAATCCCGACAGTGTTGTGATTTTTTTTTTTTTTTTTGTAAGTGGTTGTAATCCTTTACATATACACAGTGAAGGGACTATTCTCAGGTGATACACAGAGATTAAACAAATCCTCCTATAGAAGTAGTATCTGTCTACCTGCAGTCTTCTCTTCTCTACATCCGTTGGAAGTGCTGAATTTATAAAGTTTGTCTGAGTTGTCAAAAAAGGGGGCAAAGAGCTGAAGTTTTACTCTGCAGAGCTCTGAGAGCGGATTGGAGGGAAGGGACACACCCTTCACCACACAGCTTACAGGAACAGAGCTAAGGCTGGAGATCCATCCACTGTCACCATTTTTCTCTTGGTGTCAGGAAAACTTGTCAGAAACTACTTGTACAGATAGAGGAACAAAGCAGCAGACGGAAATGAAACTTAGGGCTTTATTTGCTAAAGCTAGAGAGTGCAAAATTATTCACAATTCTGCAGAGAAACCAATCCGCTTCCAGGTTTTATTGCTAAAGCTAAATTGAACAAGCTGTGGTTAGAAGCTGATTGGTTTCTCTGCAGAATTGTGACTAATTTTGCACGCTTTAGCTTTAGTAAATAACCCCCTTAGTGCTCTTAATTGACACACTATAGAGGGGTATGCTTTTGTTCATATTTTATGTCTGAGGTTTGCAACCACTTTTACCCCCTGCTTCAGTCACCTCCCTGTTGCAATGTTGAGGTGTCACCCCACTTCACCCCTCTTGTAACTAACCGAGAGAAAACCCCGCTCCATTTATGTTTTGGTTCACTATTGGAATAGTTTTTCTTTGTTTATGTTTGCGGTAGCACGTTTGACATATAGGAGCTGTAATCTAGGAGTGGTGATTTTGAAGGAAAACTTGGCCTACCAATGTTTCATACAGACATCTGCAGCAGTGCTCAAAAATAAGAGGAACCTTTCCTGAAAGAAACAATAGGGACTGCCATTAGATCTCATTCTACAAATGGTAGCTCCCTGGCTGTCATGCTAATCTCCTGGCTTCAAAACTTGGTCACAGACCTGGAACAAGAGGGAAGGATTTCTGACTTTTCTGATCTGCATATTTGTTTCAGGCCAGTGGATCAGCATAGTTGCCAGAAAGGGTTGACTTTTAAAGATTTCTGTACACAAACATTTCAGCACTTTATAGAACTATTTTCACCACAAATCAGTTTTATATTTATTTAATACATTGTCATATTCCATCTATTTAATTCTATATAAGGCGTATAATATGAGGCATTATATTGTGCGATTTTGATTTAACTTGTTCCTCTATGCTTATTTATTGCATGCAAATGAGGACAGGACAAGACCCAGTAACCGCTCGCTATCTGCCTTCCCCCAAGTAATCTTGGGTGGAAAAAGAATTTTTTTTTGTTATCTTGTATTTACCCTGTTTCCCCGAAAATGAGACCTAGCGTGATTGTCGGTGATGGCTGCAAAATAAGCCCTACCCCCAAATAAGCCCTAGTTAAAGTCCTTGTAGGTCTTATTTTCAGGATAGGGCTTATTTGGGGGGTAGGGCTTATATTGCAGCCATCACCGACAATCACGCTAGGTCTTATTTTCTGGGAAACAGGATAGTTACATTTGTCAAGAGCTGGTTATGAGCTTGTGCTCATTATAGGAGAGTCTGACCAATAATTGTTCACACTGGGCTTCATTCCTTACAGCACAGTGAACCATTTAAGGTTTTATTCTGCAAAGGCTCATTCAGTGCTGGTCATGTACATCCAGTTTTATGCAGCCAGGTGCCTTCCATTCAGGGTTGTTTCTCAATGCTCATGTATGTTCCGTATGCAGTGGAACGGAGCTATATTAACTTTGTGTTGAACAGAGCTTAGTGCACTGGTGAAGACAAGTCTCCTAAGATTGGTACAGTCAGTCTACCAGCCCTAAGACAAATCCCTACTACCCACTTTCTAGGCTTGTTGTGAAGTGGGAGATTGCCATATCTGAACAGACATTAGTGGTTACTGATGGTCAGTGCCTGTAACAGTGTCACCAACAGTATTGCTTACTGCCTTTTATTTTAAATCTTATGCAGTCTGTACATGATCAATGTGGAACTCCACAAAAATGTGTGTGGCCTTCAAATATACCCATCAGGCCCCATTCACCATTGGAGGTTTGGAATCGCCAGCTGTGATTTTGGCAACGATTCCAAGTCACTGTAAAGTGCGCAACGCACATTTGGGTGCCTTAATTCCTAATGAAACCCTAAACGTGATGAGATTTTGCTGTGATTCTGTCACTCGCCTTTTAAAAATCACAGAAAGCTCACTGACCAAAAAGGAGCAGAAGGTTTTTTTGGGCAACAGACATGCATAGGGCAGTCAATTGAAGGGAATGGGTTGCCCTGCGTGCGACACGTAGGAACGTGGAAAAAATCTAAACAGGGCCTTAATGGTTTTTAATTAATGAAAATCTAATTACATTTTTTACAAGCACCTAAATGTTCATTTATAGTGTTTTATAGGCTTCTTGTAATTGCCTATACAGCAAGACTCGGGTGCTAAATTGTTCACGTTAATGATGCTTTAAACAGAAGTGTGTAGATATGCACATTTTATTTATTTATTTTTTTTTTTTGAGTAGAGTTCCACTTTAAGTAATGTCTGACAGCAGGCAGGGGGTACTGTGTGGGAGTTTCTCCACAGGGCCCAAACAATTTTAACTATAGCAGTCTTCTACTTTTTGGGCTTCCAACACTTCCACCAGGGAGTCCCAAGTGTTGGTTAGGGACTATGTGCCATTGGGCATGGTCTGAAGATCGTTTTGATGTGCCACTTCACACCCACATGCTTGTTAGGATCTTTTATCATTTTGATTGCCCTATACAGTATAATTTGTTTTAAGATGTTTTATATACTTGCTAATCCATTTAACTGCATCAGCCTAAGTGTTTATTCTACCAAAAAAAGTAGAAGGAAGAACTTGATGTGATCTGTCAAAATAATTTATCTGTGGACTCCCTCTCTGCATTAAAGAGGTATTTCAGGCATCTGTGAAATAAATAAGTCAGCAGCTACAAAAACTGTAGCTGCTGACTTTTAATTAACAGTCACTCACCTGATCCAGTGGTGTCCTCACCCAGCCACACCCTCTTCACCGGCTGTAAGCAGCCAGGTTCACACTGCACATGCGGGAGCTGTGCTGCGCTATCTGATTACTCCCGCAGATTTCCGGGACCTGTGACATGGTCGAATTTTGGCTCCCCCGCTTCCCCTGCAGCCTTCTTTGACAGAAGGCTGCAGGGGAAGGAGGCAAACCAAATTTTGGCTCAGATTGCTGTGGAGAAGCGGGTACCTGTCAGAACCAGGTTCCCATTGCAAATGTGAAGGGGGAGAGGAGCAGGAATAACAGAACTGCTTTTGGGTGAAGTTCCCCTTTAAATCCATGGCAAATTTGAAATGTTGCTCCGCTTGTCTAGAAACAGACAGCCTGTGGAAGTCCATTTTACAGTTTCAAAGGGTAAATAAAAATGTCTTTTAATGATTCAGTTTGTTCTCCCATGGTCACTTAAAAAGCATTATATTGAGAGCAGGCATGGATGCTCCTCTATCTGCCAGGCCTCTCAATTATGCATTACTTGAATACAATATATAGGAGGGGGTGGCTCCATCTCTAAACCAAATGAGCTGCTTAAGATGTGCGTTATAGAGCCACAGATTGTGGGGCATCTACAACTCCATCTTTTATGTCAAATTCTAAAATGAATCTTGGAATTTAATTTAGGTTTATTGGGAAGCTGTAGACACAGTATACACATTGTATCTGCAGGATGTCCATTGTTGAGGGAAGTCCTAGGCTTGTGCATGTGTGTAGATGTGTACTGGCAGATCAGATTGGGCTGGTACTGTGAGACTTTAGGAGTGTGTTCATATAGATCTATAGTTCCATTGTTTGGTAATAGCTGTAATATGAACATTGCTATGCTTAGAAAGTATGATGAATTGCCTATACTGCAATGGCCTGAAGTTTAGTCAGTCTTTGACCTCGCCTAGTATTAACTTTTGAATAGTTTTGGTTGTAGTAGGTTTTAAGTTAAAGCTTTGTAAAGTCTTGGTTGTAGATGCAAAAATGTTTTTAGGGCATGGTGGTCCTTATCCTATGATAAAAAAAAGTTATAAAATACAAACAAAAATACAAATATTTTATGTGTCCAGATAATTTGATGAATAGTTATGTTATAGTAATGTTTTTTGGCACTGTTCGAACTGATCAGTCCAAACTACAGTTGTGTATGAAATGTACAATATGTGTATTTTCTATACATATATAAAATGTATGTGTGTTGTTATTCTTTCCCTGCCACATATTTTCATGCAGGACTTTATTCTTGCTTTTAAGGAGACTGGTAAAGAGATCTGCGCTGTAATAAACTATTTGGTGAATAGACAGTCATGATATCTGTTATGAGTACAGTTATCTCATTCGTTTGTAAAACACTTACCATAGGAAGGAATTTAGGCATGCAGATTAAACATAATTCCTGTTGACCGTATCAGGGAACAAATATTGTAAAATCAGGGTGACCTTTTATGATAGCCTCTCATGTCAAATCTCAGTTGTGCTGTAAAAGGCTGTGAGTGCTCCAGAAAACATGAAGGTGCTCTTATAACAGATGATGTGCATGGGATATTGTGGGGTGAGCTAAGTCTATCTGCATGAGGCAGCAACCCAGTGGAGTTTTCAATGTTTGCTGACAGTGGGAAGACCAGTGTGGGGGGGCCTCCCTTGCAGTGGGACTCCTGCACTTCAAGGGCCAAGTCCTTGTTTATGCCTAGGGTACCAGGAAAAAGGACTATACCTATCTAATTCCTAACCCCTCTATACTACTTCCACGTTATGCGACCTGCTCCGGCGTTCTGACATCATCAAGTACAATGCAGTACCAGTAGGTTACCAGTAGGCCAATAGCCCTGCAATGTACATGAGGATACTGGGGGGGGGGGGGACCTCTTGCAAACAGAACTACCATAGAACAGAAAAAGCGCATCGGCTGGCGCGGGGGGTGGGGGCTAGGGAATGAGGTAAGTAAAAGTTCTTTTTCTGGTACCCTAGGCAAAAATGAACATATTTAACCCTTGCACTGCCAAGTGATCGGAGCTCCACCTCCTAACAAGTGCCTCGTATTGCCTCTTCTTGGAAAAGGTGCAAAGTATCATGCTTCCTGTCCTGTGCAGCTGACATAAGGCGGACAGTCACTGCCAGATACTATGCTAGTCACTAAATTATTCTAATAAGCAAAAAGCTGGAGGTGGAAGCAGAGGACAGCAAAGAGCTCTTAGCAATGCTATTATAGGCCTCCCATTTATAAACTTACAATTTTTTTTATAAATTGCTCCTAATGTGCATTTCAGATGCAGTGCTGCATTTCATCGCTCTCTCACGCTTGCTTTCTCATATTTTGTGGCCACCTGTATTTTGATCTTAATCCACATTAGGGCATTTGTATAGGGCGACCTGGTGTACAATTCTTTTAGGGTAACAGTTTTCGTTCTTTTCTATTTTGCATGTTAAGTATATGGGATTTTTGTGTAACCTGTTAATGTAAACGTGTTGGTGGTTATATGGCAGTGGCAGAAAGCTGTGTAAGTCATCCAATTTATATGGTAATGGGCATTTTTTAAGGAGTTAGGGAAACAAAAACACCATCTGTAATTTTTATTTTTATAGATGTGTGGTTTTCTTGGTTTACCGGTGACTTATCCAGCTCTTGGTTAAGGGCTGAAGCAAATCGACTAATAATAATAATAATCAAAAGGATAAAATGTTTTCTGTTGGATATGCAGGCAGTGCTGTTACACTAAAGGTCGGTTCACACTAGGACGACTTGTCAGGCGACTTAGCCGCCTGACAAGTAGCGTCCCGTTCTGTACAATGGAAGCGTTCTAATTGCGTCGCTCCGACTTAGAAAAAGGTTCCTGTACTACTTTGGGGGCGACTTGCATAGACTTCTCTATAGAAGTCGTTTTGCAAGTCGCCGCTGCAGTCGTGTTCAAGTTGTCTGAGGCAGTCGCGCTGGAAGTCGTGCTGCCTCAGTGTGAACCGACTCTAAAGCCTACAGAGTACAGAAGACTCTATTAACTTGTTTGTGGGGGGCCCTCATTTATGAAGCCCTCTGCTGTCCGTGTTCCACAGCAAGTTGTGACCTTCTTTCGCCATTTTCTTGTGCGGTCAGCAATCTACTGTCACCAAAGTAAAGTGTATTTTGCGGTTATGCGTGTTCTGCTGGCCTTTCTCAGTTGAGTCTTTTAAAACCAAGGCTACAGTTTCTAGTACTTCCTAATGCTTTAGTGCCACCATTATTTATGTCTGTAAATATATCGGGCAAGCAATGGTTCTCAGGGGTAAAACAATTTCATCCAAGCATTCAAGTAATGTAGTACTTCTGGTAAGAACTGTTTAAATATCTACATGTTGTGTGTGCCCTATGTGGAACTTTTTATATTTGCTATTATAGGCTTGATGTTTTCTAGTGTCTGTGTAGTTAGTAGACTGTTGATTGGTGTGATACTAATTATTTTTTTTTGTTTGTTTTGTTTTATCAACTGTGCGGTGCCAAATTTGTCCCTGGGCATAGATGTCTCTTTCCTTCCTGTTTACTTGAATAGAATGAGAAGCTGTTATCACAGAGACTGCTTATTGTACATCACTGTCTCTAAGGGGCCTATTTAAAAAAGGTCAACAATGATCTATTGCCACAAACATATTTCCACTGCTTTACAATATATTTATAAAACTGCTGTGAGCAATTGCGCTATTCAGTTATTCTATAGATACACAAGGGTGAAGATAATCTAATGAAATCTATTTTGTAGATGGGTTTCAGAAATCTTTAAAGACTTTTTTTTCCCGCCTGTAATTTACAGCATTCAAAACATAACTAATATTGATTTTTTTTTTTTTTGGTTAAAACATAGCTAATATTGTATAGATGCAGAAGAGGACCTTTCCTCGTAGATTTATTTTATTTTCTTTCAATACTTCGCCAAAAAAGTTGTTATGCTTTATTAAAAATGGGGTAAAAGTAAAAAATGTAAAGGTTTTTAGAAAAGCAAGGTGATGCAGAAGCCATTTCTTACTCCACTGATTTTCTTAAATGTGCGCTTACATTTTTCAAATGGTTTTTATGTACCTGGCCTTTTTTAAATGTGTTTGTTTTTTTTTTTTTTAATATATGTACTTGTAGCAGATAGAAATCCTTGCCATTATAAACTGAGGTTTCATAATTTAATTTGCAGGATTATGGCGGTTCTAGGATAATCTATAATATACTGTGTGGATGGAGTTATAGATATACCACTGCTTGTTACCACTTACGTTTTCACTAAGCTGGTGCTTTTCTGAAGCCTTGAGGCTGCAGTGCCTTTTATTAAATATGCAAATATGGGCACTCTTTAGCAGAAGCATGGGGCAAATGCTGATCTAGCCTCCTAGCCTTTAGTGTGACTTCTGCGTAACTCAGGTAGGGTTATATGTTTGGGTCGAATATCATACTGAACTGTTCATGCCCCTTCTGCCCAGGCCCTATGAAAGATTACATATTCTGTACTGGTGTGTTGTGTTTTTGCAGTATTTGTTCTTTTATTGGGTAAAGTGAACATGGGAACAGAAAACATTTGGCATAATCACTGATATAACCTGGGAAACGATGAGTATTCCGGAAAACAGATCTAACAGCACTACCTGAAAAACAAGGCAATAACATGGCTTGGCTGGGCCTTCACAGCACTTCAAAGCACACATTACCCTGCCAGCCACACTGCCCGATGGCCATGGAGGGAGGCCCCCCCACTCATCCCAACAGCCAGCCCCACACAGCACCCAGGACCATGGGACAAAAGTACTAAATGTCCCATGGGAGGCCCAGAACATATTAATTAAAGGGCAGTTTTTGGTGAAAAACCTTGTAGACCAAACGGCCTCTAATGTTGGAGAATCAATAAAGTAACAATACAAATGTGAATAATTAAACTTGTCAGCATCCAGATCCCAGTCCGAACCCACGCGAACAAACGGGAACTTTCCACCCAGAAGGTGTGTAAATGTGCAGCTGCAGGGCACGGAATGCCCAGGCAGCAAACAACCAGCACAGCGACAGCCCAATGAAGGGGCCTGCCCAAGCAGGCCCAGACCAGGACTCAAACACATCTGAGGTCATCTCTACTCCCCAGTGTTTGATCTTCTACATACTGTTAAGTGGGATTTAACTACAAAGCTTTTCCTGTGCTCAGGGCACAAATACAACTTTTCATCCATGTGATATTTTTGTACAAGTTTTGATCTATGTGCAAAACCTTTCCCGCACTCTGGACACAAAACTCCTCTACACTCTGGACAAGAAGTGAGTTGTTTGGAATCGGTCGTTGCCAAATGCTCCTGTGAAGCCTTTCCCACACTCAGAACTTGAGTGGACATTCATGCGATCCACCTTTTTAATGTTGAAGCATTTCCTGCACTTTGAACTTTTCCATCCATGTGTGTTTTACCTTCATGTCCCATATTCTGTACCCTTACCATGTGGTTTGTGAGGCGTACATGAAGATGGGGTTTATTTAGAAAACATTTTGTACAATCAGATCATGAATAAATCTGTCCGCCAGTGTGAAATCTGTGTTAATTGGCACATTGTGGTTGCGCAGGAAAATATTCCTGCAGATAAGAGGTATGGGTTTCAGGTATTTTTTTTTTTTAATTTTATACTTACGTAGGTCGATGCAGCATCGGTCCCCCGGTGCCTCTACACTGAGAACCGAGCGATCAAACACCGCCGATCACTCGGTTCTCACAGCTCCGTGAGCAGAGAGCTGCTGACTGTCAGTCACATCTCTCTGCTCCCTCCTCGCTCACTGGCATGCTGAGCTGTGGAGGGGGCAGCCGGCTCAGGCTCTCAGCAGTTCGCTCTGAGCCGGGATTCGGTCCAGGGATCTGGCGGATCCCGACTCTGGTCACAATGACGCTAAGCCTGGACCGAGTTCTGTGACATCAGCCGAGAGCAGATTTCAGCCCGCTCTCTGGAGAAAATGGGTCATATAGTAGTGCAGAACGAACTGCACTCCTGTGATCCACAGAAGTACAGCCAAACGAGCTGTACTTCTCCTTTTTAAATATTATACCCATGTAAAATCTGTCTGGTTAGCTTGCATTGTTCTGAAAAACATTTCCGGCACTCAGGACAGGCATATGGCTTCTCCCCAGTGTGTCTTCTTAGATGGACTGTGAGGTGGTACTTCACTGCAAAACTTTTTCCTGTGCTCTGGACAAGAATGAGGCCGATAGATACCAAGAATGGTATCTGATGCACATGAAGGTGGGATTTATCCACAAAGCATTTCCCACACTCAGAACAGGAATAGGCTTTTCACCTGTGTGGGACCTCAGATGTCTGACCAGATCTGATTTGGGCCCTGGAACTGGAGTGCAAAATCTGGTGTAGCTGTGCATAGAAACCAATCGTCTTCCAGGTTTTATTGCCAAAGCTTAAATGAACATGCTGAAGTTAGAGGCTGGCTACCATGCACAGCTGACTAATATTCTAAGTGCTGCAGTTTTAGTAAATTTCCCACTTGGTGTCGCCTTCCTTTTTAAACTTATTTGTGACATCGCCTCAATGTTACTATTTCGTAAGGTAGCCTTTCTTGTGGCCATCACTTCGACCAGAAGGAATTCTGAGTTTTAAGCATTGTGCTGTAAAGAGCCCCTTTTTGCTTTTACATAAGGACAAGGTTGTCCCGAGACCTAGGACCCTGGTTCATCCTAAATAGATCATTCCATTGCCTGGATGTGATGAGGGATGTGGATTTACCTCTTGGCCACTGTTTCTTTTAAGTGGATGTGTTGCCTTTTTGTTATACCAGGTCATAAGAAAGGTTCTTTAGCGTCCAGATCTATTTATTACTAATATACAGGATCTATATAGCACCAACAGTTTGCGCAGAGCTTTACGACGTTAGGGCAAACATTACAGTTACAATTCAATGCAAAAGGAACCAGATGGACCTGCTCATCAATCTATTTCTAAATGGACTAAACGGTTCATGTGCAGGCCCATGAATTGCAAGCTAAAGTGCCTCTTTTTACTATAAACTTTCCTTTTCTCTTTCTTTTCTTTTCCTTTCCTTTTTATTTTTTTTCCATCACATACAGCTCTGTAATGCTCCATCTTGTGATCATTACATTGGGGAAATTGATTAGTTCCTGCTCAGAAAATTTTGAGAAAGGTCAAAACAAACATTACAAACGTCAATACACATTTATAATATTTTGGATACATACAGGATAGATAGATTCTATATAGAATGAAGAAACTGTTGAAAGTCTAGTTTACTTAAACAGACATAAATCTGACAGATGGCCATTGCACGCGGATGGGCGATTTATCTACTAGTTTAAAGCTGGCAGCTGAACATTTGTCATGAAGAATTCAGCGGCGGTGAAAAACAATAAGGGCCCATTCATAGCACTTGGTTACACGGAGTGAACACACGTTGCATTAAGGCAGCCTATTCAAATGAATGGGTTGCCAAATGTGCCACAATGGATCAAGAATTGTACCTGCTGTAATCTTGGAAAAACAGCGCACCACAACTCATGGGTGTGCATTCTGAAAGTGCGTTGGGGTGCCATTTAAAATGGCCTTATGTGAAATGGACCTAAATGAGGGTATGAGGCATCCTAATTTGTCAGATAATTATGGGTTGATTTACTTACAGGAGAACTCCAGAAAGGGAAGTATAATGTGTAAGTTAAATTTACCTGTGGCATCTTTTCAGATTTTATGCTGCAAAAACTGGGCTGTCTATATGGTTCTACCGTTTAGGTATGTCAATATAATATAGCTTTGTTAAATGTAAGGTTGATTGTACCATCAGATTGTAATGTTTATGGTGATTTTTAGATGCAATTGGGTTTCTGTTTATGTTGTAAAAAAAATTTACACTTGCAAAAATTGCATTTGTTGAAAAGGTTTTAGGGTCTTTGAACAGTTTAAAATGGTAATTGGGTCAGATTTTGTAAAGCAATTCCATTCAGATGGGTGATCTTGGGGGACGGATGCTGCATTTAGAAGCGGCATAATGTCAATTAGCTGAGGCCAGAAATGTCATCCTTGACACAAATTGTTTGCAAATAAGGAATCTGACTGGCCCTGCATACAAATAGTGGTGCAGCAGCTGCCACTGATTTGTATAGGTTGCTGGCTGTGGCTGTTCATACACATTGGGGTTGCTTTACCAAAACTGTAGAGTGCAAAACCGGGTGCAACTGTGTATGGTAGCCAATCGGCTTCTAACTTTAGCTTGTTCAAATAAGCTTTGACAAAAAAAAAAAAAAACCACTGGCAGCGATTGGTTTCTATGTAGAGCTGCACCAAATTTTAGTAAATCAACCCCAATGTGTACATGCCCATCAGTGAGCATCACTGATATTTGCCAGCAACCACCTCAGTTCGCCATCTGAATGAACCCTTATGCCGCGTACACACGGTCGGACTTTTTGGCTACAAAAGTCCGACAGCCTGTCCGACGGACTTTCGACGGACTTTTGGCGGACTTGCGGCAAACTTTCTAACGAACGGACTTGCCTACATACGATCACACAAAAGTCTGACAGATTCGTACGTGATGACGTACACCGGACTAAAATAAGGAAGTTGATAGCCAGTAGCCAATAGCTGCCCTAGCGTGGGTTTTTGCCCGTCGGACTAGCACACAGACGAGCGGATTTCTGGGTCCGGCGTAGTTACAACGTAAAGATTTGAAGCATGTTTCAAATCTAAAGTCTGTCAGATTTGCGGCTGGAAAAGTCCGCTGAAAGTCCGGGGAAGCCCACACACGATTGGTTTGTCAGCCGTATTTGGTCCGTCGGACTTTTGTAGACGAAAAGTCCGACCGTGTGTACGCGGCATTAGGCTTCATGTACACTGCTGCTGGTAAACTGACGTTTAGGAGCAGTTGGGCGTTCAGTTGTTTCTAGGCAGTTTCGTTTAGAAGCATTTTTTGGAAAGCAAAAAAAAATGCGTTCAGGACGGCTTTTCAGAGGCATTTGAAACGCCAAATGCCTGTAACCGATTGTAAGCGCGATAACTCGTGTTTAGCCGTGGTTTTTTATTGGTGATTTAAAAAAAAAAAACTTTGCAAAACGAACGTTTTTAAAAAATGGGTTACTCTGTCAAGTTAAATCTTTCAGGAGAGGGTTTTAAACCGTCCCGTGTACATTAAGCCTAAAAGTAACACATGTTCTTATACACACGTTATATACACAATGTGTTCTGCCCACCTGACCCCATCATTAGATAATCTTGGAACATATGTGATCACTTTGGTTAAAAACATATCTATACAATGACAAGCGTGATACAAGCAGATTTTAATGTCGTGTTGAAATCAGATGTCACTGCATTAAAAGAGCTCTGCTAATTTTGCCATGGTGCGTTGTAATATTAAAAGCAATGCATAGGAAGATCCTTGTATTGCTCATTTAAAGTGTAGCATTTTGGAAATATTGCCATTCAGCTGCTTTGACAGTTCATCAAATAAATAATAAAAAATTATATATATTTACACACCCTCTCACACTAAATATATAATATCATTTTTTACATTTTTTTTTTTTTTTTTGTCGACAAAAGTATTTGCTTTGCTTCTTTCTCCATGAACATAGATAGCATGCTCATTATTAAAGATATGTAAAATGCACAAAGACTCACGGTGGGGTGTTTAGATCTGCCTCTGAATGTCCCATTTTAGCCCTCCTCCCTGTGAATAGAGTGTGATTGTATAGAGCGGCCTGTTGAGCATATATTTCCAAGCAGATGGCAGTGAGGAGAGGAACAAAAAACATCTGCACTGAAACTGAAGCTTCTGAATGACTAACATAGTCATGACTGTGCTAGAATTAGATTAGGTTCATATACTGGTGTGGAGACCTAGTATCTGCATCAAGAATTTCCAAACCAAAAAGGAGGAATAGTATTAACTTTATTTTTTGTAAGAATTTAAAAATATTAGGTTTCCGCAAAAAAAAAGCCATTCAAGAAAAATTAAAACACATTAATACTTGCCCATGCTTTGCGTTGGACTGTGCTGGGTGGCCTTACCTGGCAAAATCCCAATGCAAAGGCAAGATAATTTGCCTTATTTTCTATAGTCATTTCACACCACTGTGTTGCTGTGGTGTGCCCTGAAAAAAAAATTCTGTACAGCATGATGCCATGCAAACGACCACATTATAATGCTACTGCAATGAATAGAAGTGAATGAAATGTCAGTTTCAATAAAGTTCTAGGGGGAAAAAAAAGTATATAGTGCAAGGTGTCAGGATTGGTGCATCGGTTGATGGTGTGAATGAGCCTGAAGAGCCAAGCTTGTTGAAGACTCTTCAGGATCTGGCAATCTTCCAGTTGTTAGATGACCAGTCCCTTGCTGCACATTGTGGTTCCTTTGGCTGACAACAATATCACAAATGTGTCGTGTAGTGATGGGCTAACGGGTGAAACCACTGAGCTCAGCAGGAGGGCACAGGTTTTAGACACTCCCAGAATTGGAAGATGCAGAACATTTTTGAGAACGGTTATCACTGGAGTTTGGCGATGTGAGCATTGGACTAAGTATTTTTTTTGTTCCTTTTGTGTCTGAATATTCAGATTCGGAGTTAAGAAGGAAAGGTCGCTGACTCTTGCTACTCTGTCTACAAGCTCCTGAGCTTGCATAACAATGTCAAAAAAAAAACAATGTCAGGCAGAGCCCCATATGGTCAAACGAGCCCTGTAGTTTTACATTCCCTTTTTTTTTTTTTTTTTTTTTTTTTTGCTATAGGCTTTATGCATTCAAGGTCCCAAACCCTATAAAGCCAGCTTCTTGACATGAGACATCTCATTGGTGGAGTTTTAGTGGGTAGGATTTCTCTGACAATCTTGGCACAAGAGCGAAAAAAATGCAAAAAAGTCATTTAATTTTAAGTCTGTTAGACAAAAATTTTCAATAAGTGCCCCTTTCATGGCATGTAATCTTTTTGGGTGTATTTTCTTTTCTTCAGGCGGTCATTTGTGTATGACACCTGCCAACTGTCAGTATCGTGAATGCCTCCTGCATTGTTAATGAGCCGGACTCATAGGTGGCTGCTGGGCTGACTGTGGAGGAGGAGGCACTGACAGCTGTCTGAGTCACACAGTGCTTCTTTACATAATGCTTAGCCATGCTGATTACTATGCCGCTTCTCTATTAGGCTGCTGTGATGTCTCCTTGTATTTAACCCCTGAAATGCTTTTAGGAAGATTGTAGGACTAGTGAATTGGAGGGAAAATGTTATGCTGTGCTTCATTTCTGTAAGTCGCATTATTATCAGTTCTGTACCTGTTGAAAGTCTTTAACAATCCAAGTTTCTAGTATTTTTTGATTGTATTTTTTTTTCAACTATATTTAGACAATCTGTTTGTTGTGGATTGTAAAATTCTCCCACATGCATAAGGGATTCTATTTGCACAATTATGCTTGGTTTAGTAGTCAGTAAGTTTGAACCAGTGCATCACATTTTAGAAAATTAAAAATTGTTTCCCACAACCACATTCAAATATTTTTTATTTATTTATTTTTTTTTTACAAATTGGATTTCGATTGACCCAAAAGATGTTAATTTCAATAAAATGCATCCTAAATTAGGCAGATTGCTTAATTGTCCTGTAATGTGGGAGCCAAGTATTACTAGTATAGGCCAAAGGTAATGCTGAAACGGTGTCATTGTTAATGTTATCCCTCCTCGGTCTCTCTTTACACAAACATGGTAAGCTGGCAAAGATGCAAGGTCACATATGTGCTGGTATGAGCCATTTCCCTAAGTTACTGCACATAATACTTGATTTAGAGAAAAAAAAAAATCATCAGTACTTACATTTTTAATGAGATACCCCCCCCCCCCTAAACCCTTCATAAGAAACAATAAATGGAGCAGCATAACTTTTTTTTGTTGCTTGTATCCTGTTTTTTTTTTTTATTATTTTTTTTTTTTGCGCAGCGTTTCTTTGCAGCAAAATGAAGCCAGGGAAGATTCACTGTACTTTATTTCTGCCTAGCAGGTGGCTTCTCTGCTTGCATGGTCTCCCTTGAGGGCACCCTGACACGCGCCCTTCCAGCTGGGGCTCTATTGTTACGTGCCGTTCAAACGTGATGGAAATCACGGGACTTGGGTTGCAAGGAGATGTCCTTAAGGGCACACATGCTCACTATTGTCTTGAGAGGCCCTTAAGGCTTGCAGGTAAACCATGTTGATAGGCTACAGGAAGACTGAGGCTGCAAGGAGATGTCCTTAGGTTATTTAGGTTATGCATTCGCATGTTCAGCATGCTAAAATACATGGAACATCTAGTCTCAACATTTCAGATCAAGCCCACATGTAAAGTGTGCGCTCCCCAAACAGTGCAGCGGAGGGAAACCGTGCATGTGTGTGTCTATATATACATGTATGTTTTTTATATATATATTTTTTTTTAAGTCGTGACTTTGTGCGATTTAAACAGCATTTTTCTACTTACATATTTTCTGATTGTGTCTTTCAGTGCATGGTGGGTGTTTTTTTTTTTTCTTTTTTTTTTTTTTTTCTTATTACTAGAAATTTTTAATTTGCCTCTCCCAAGTTTTATGTATACAAGCGGTCCCTAGGTTACAAACATCCGACTCAAGCGGAGGGAGACAACAGGAAGTGAGAGGAAATCTACCCCTAGGAAGGGAAATTCTGTAAGCGTCATCATGGGAAAAGGGTGTCTCCACTGAAGCTTTATCTCCAATACTTGTTTCCACAACAACCCAAAATTTACAAAATCCAATTGTCATTGGGACAGAAAGTGAGGTGAAATCTTCTGAACAAGGGCACAGACAGCGAAACAAATGTTACAGGGGTGTTAACCCTTTTCTATGCTATCCAAAAAATTGTACATTGTAAATTGCTACACTTTTAAAAAATGTACCTGTCCTGACTTACAAATTCAACATAAGAACAAACTTGCAGACCCTATCTTGTTTAACCCAGGGACCGCCTGTACTGTTATAAAATGTAAAGGGATAACAGAGTGCATGCCGTTTTTATATACGTTTGTCAAATATAATATTCAGCTCATAATTGTTTTTTTTTTTTTTTCAAGGCACAGTGGGGTCACCGAATACTTCTGTAACATTAGACGCTATACACAGTATTGTTGCTATAAATCGCAATCTTACAATTTGTTTCCATTCCTATTTTCCTTAAATGGTGGTCAATTAAAATTGACCACTGTACCTGCATATAACTGCAGGGCCTTCATTTAGGCCCCAATTGCATCTGTGCCCAATGCTTGCAGCTTGTATGCATTTAGATGTATAGAAACTTCAGCTAAACATGACAAACCTCACTTTTATCACTGGGTTATGTGGGTGCTTATACAACTGTGTTAAGACCTGCTGCACACTTTACTTCTAGGCTTTATTAAATGAGGCTTCAAGTTCCTTCTTGAGATTACAACACCGGGATAAAATTTTAGTGCTTTCTTGCTAAATAACTGTAATTAAAAAAAAAAAAAACAGCACAACTTTGACAAAGTAGCATTTCAGATATCTACCGAATAGTGCAAGTATTAAATTCTGTAACCGCTTACAGCTAACATCTGTTTTCAGAAGATGACACCGCTGTGACCTCTGTGCCAATTTGGCAATAGTAACCTAAGCATTGAATCTGTTGCACATGTACCACCATACCAATACATTTTACTCTGCCTATGAAGATGTTGTATTTGGGTGATTAGGGGCAGCAAAATGTACATGTTTTAACTAGGGAAGGTGGTTTGGGACATTTCAATTTTTTACGGTTTCATTAAGGGTTATATCAGTTAGAGCCTATGGATAACTATTCTGTTGCTGAGGCTTACTGCAAACTAGGTACATTTGAATTGACTAATTTTAACAGGTGTATCTTAACCCTTGGAGACCTTGCTAGCACGCTCCCTTGCTGCTTTTGGCTTAGTGGCAGTCTCCAACAAGCGTGGCGCTTGCAGGTATGGGGGAACATTTGCAAAGACATGGTTGCTTTTCCCTGAATGGGCAGGTGACAGTGTCTCTTTAAGGTGCCCATAGATGTTGGTTGAAGGTCTCCCAACATGGCAGTTTTTTGTTGGTCCAAGTGATACTCATATCCAGTGGACGTCTTCTGTCACAGCTGGCAAAGGTGTACAAGGGGAAATTGCAATTTAGAGTGGCTATAAAATGTAGAGGTTGATTTAATAAAGGCAAATGGATGGTGCACATTGCCGTTGCTCCAGAGCTTAGTAAATGAGGTAAGGCTTAGCTTTGCAAAGTGTATCCAATCACGTGCAAGGAAAATTTTAAAAAAAACAGCATTTTTGCTTGCAAATGATTGGATGATGGAAGTCACCAGAGCTTCTTCTCTACTAAGCTCTGGGGCAACTGCAAAGTGCAGTCTTTTTGCCTTTAGTAAATCGACCCCATTGACCAGTGAGCTGTTTCCCTTTAAATTACTAGTGCAGGATGTGTCTACAGCATGCCCATACCCCCAATCCTACTCCATTGGCTTAAACATGGTTACCCAATGCAACTTCACAATTTTAGGGGTAAAACTGTCAATTGCCTGAGGGATTCCAGAGCATCCCTGCTAGAATCTAGTACTATAAGCCTGGATTCACACTATTGTGAATTGGATGCGGGTTCCAATTCGCAATAGCAGGAGATTTCGACCGGCTCTCACATCTCCGCTGTGGCTCCGGTGCGAATTTGCACAGAAGTCCTGTGCGCCTTTTTGGTCTGTTTCAGGTCTGAATTCAGCCAAAAATTCAGACTGCAATTGGACCTGAAACGGTGACTGTGACACACCGGACCCCTGCTGTGAGCCGCACGCAAAGATAGTGTGAATCCAGCCTAAAACTGCACTGGATGCATTTCCTTAGGCCCCATTTTCTACATCTGTACTCTAAGATTTAAATAAAAAACCCTTCACTAAAGTAGCAAATGTGCAATCATGTTCACAATGCTCAGGTTTCCGAGGTGAATTTCTGCTGACTCTGAAGAAATACTTGTAGATACACAAAAGCATAACATGTATAATAGAGCTTTTGCCAAGTTCAGTTTGTTCAGTAGGGACATAATGTTCATGAAATAGAACCACTTTTGATTTACTAGTTAGGTCAGTTAAAGCCAAGTTGACATTTTTTTCATTTTTTTTTTTAAAAGCCCATAGATACAAAACAACTCAAGTATTTCTGGTGCCTATTGGGCCCAGACGAGAGTGATGACCTCCATGTCTTCTCTAGTCTGCTGGGTCTGTGCCATATTGAAGAACTGTCTCCTTAAGCCTATAGATGGTTTTATGGCACAAACGAAGTTCCGTCTTGTGGAGGACTGGAGTCAGTGTGGGAAAAACGCACAACCAGCTACAGGGATACAGATATATTAAGCTTCTGCCTCAACTTTCCACCCTGCATTGTGTACTACTACTGGGAACTGCTAAATGGCAGAAGCATTCACCAGTTTCTTGAATTTTTGCTGGTCAGCTATTCTATGCCTTCACTTACTAGTGGAGTCTTCTGCATAAAGATCCATCCAAATGATCTTATAGGAAGTGAATAGCATAGTAAAACTAGTGTGTAACATTTTTATCTGTAAGGCTATTGGGCTAATTAGGGTTAAGAGTGCTAATCTAGTCTGACATAAAAAAAGTTACATAGGTTTATGTATAAGAATTTTATTTTCATCTGTAGTTACTATATCATAAGGTTTAAAGGTTATTTTATGTGGATACTAGAAATGACTTGCTAAGAACCAGAAATCTAGGTGGTGTGCTGTAGGTTGAGCTACTGTATAATGCAAAGCTTCGTGAAAGTGAGGATGTAAAGTTTGGTTTTAGGGCTTGTTCACACCAGGTTGCATGCTAAAACACGTGCGGGCTGGCGTCTGTTGTGTTAAGGGCAGTGCTTTGCGTTGTTATAAAGCAAGGCACTATTTACCTGTTCAACTTTATTGAATTTGAAAGTGTCACATAATGACACTGCATTCAACGCTATGTGCTGCAGCATGTTACGCTGCATAAAAATGCATCATGTCTGCGTATGTATTACAACCCACCTCACCACAATGTTGCGGGGTGAACAGAGCACATAGAAAACAATTGTTTTCTATGTGTCCTTGCCTTGATCTCAAGAGATAGTGTGAGCGAGTTATGAAGTTTTGAGCAGCTTTGCATTATGAACAAGTGCTGCAGTTGCTGCTATGGAAGAAAGTTCACTTGATTAGAAGCATCTAAATATGGAGATTTTTCTAGCTGGCCTGACTAAAGCTCCCTATATAAGTTACAATCGACAACGTAGCTGTTAAATCTCCATTATATCAACCAAACCTGTGTGATATGAGGACTTGCCTAAACTATCCAGTCGGGCAGGTGCTTGTACTACATAGTTGTTGGCAGATATAAAGAGATTTTATAGTCAGATTAGTACATGTGGTGAGCTTACCTCTGTCACCGGCATCAGCAATGTCTTTTTTTTTTTTTTTTCGTGTTTTGTGTTAAAATGCAAACCTATCGCTTCAAGCCAGTATTAAAGTTTACCTTAAAGCCCAACTCCTGGCCAATAAAAAAAAAAAATATCCCTTGCAGTGTGGCTGTGCAAGGGTTAATGGCCCATTTTTGTCTAGGAGAGAGGGGAAACCGTTTTACTTGCCTGATCCCCTACTTCCCCCAGCAGACAGTGCTCCCCCATGATCTGGCAGTGGACTGTCCCTTGGCATCCTCACAACCCAGGGCTATGGGTGCTGCTCTGTTCTTGATGACATTAGGACCCTAGACCACTAAAGCGCGGGTACCCGTCTAGCTGCAGGGAGGAGTGGTGGAAGATCGGGTAAGTACGGTATATCTTTTATTCTCCTAGACCTGAACAAGCAACTAACCTTTGCAGTGCGGGCACAACCTTACTGCCAAGGATATTTTTTTTTTTTTTTTGCCTTAGGTTGGGCTTTAAAAGTTAGGTGCAGGCAACCAAGAGATGCTTGCCTGCTCATATAATTTTCTACCAAAGTGCCCAAGGAACACCATAAGCCAGGACATTATGGCAGCTTCTAGGTTAGAAATTGATACTCCTCCCTGAATGTGCTACGCCTCTGACCAGTACCCGGGGCTGCATTGTGGGAGGGGGGAGCGCTAAGTTGGTATCTACATATTGAGAGCTCCCTGGAAGCTAATGAGGATAATTGGGTATATGCAGACTTCCCTTAAGCCTTCAACTCCTCTGTAATAGCTGTCTGGATTAACACATTTACGTTAAATATTTTTACCTATAACTACATTTTTTTTTTTTTTTTTTCTCGTGGTTATGGTTTGACTATTTTTAGATTGACTGCTATGGAAAACTAGTGGTTGGTCTATCTATCCTCTTTCCACCAAGGTAAATCTTGTTCTTACCCCAAATCTCTTACAGGGTATTTGTAGAATATTTGTTTTAATACCTGCGATGAGTCCAGATTTTCTGGGATTTTCCCAGATTCTGGCATCTTGAACCTATTTGTGCAGTTAAGGGGTGTGTTTTTTCTTAATTTGACTAAGGAATGTTGTACGTGTGCACTATGAATACCCATCTTATAGCTATGCTAACAAGCTGAGATGACAGCTGGAATTTTATACTATAATAAGAGGTGACATTGCAGGTACAGATGGCTAAAACAATGTTACAATGCATATATATTTACCTGGTCAGTTGCATGATTTTTTTTTTTTTTTGAAGACGATTGATTTAATTTCCGAATGGTTTATATATTTGGGTGTGCATGAGCTGACATATAGAATTTTTATATTATATTTTATTGTCTTTACTTGAGAAGAACTTGAAGATTTAAAAGGGATGTTTCCAGTACAGAGTAAAGTAAATCTTTATTTATAACTATGCACCAATGGCAGCTTTTGTTTGTTTTGCGTTTTTTTTGAGCCACACCCTTTTCTAAAACCATTGACAGGTTGTGTTTTCTACAAGTTGAATGATTGTTTGCGTGGCATAGTTGTGTATGGTTCAGTGAGTACATAAAAAATAAAAATAAAAAACATTAAAAATACAGCACTTTGCCAAAAAAAAAAAAAGTGTAGCATGAATTTAACTAATATGTAATAGTTTGTGATGATTTTTTTTGTATGTTTTACTTACTGAATGCTATGTTTTTTTTGTAACAATTCTCTCTAAATAATAAAAAAATTGTATATTAGCATTGTCTTTCTACATTTATTAAATCATAACCCTCTTATCTCCTAAACACAATTTATTTGGATATTTGGACTGCTAAAAAATAAATATTAATTTTGGGGGATGGTGGGAATTTTTTTTTTTTTTTTTGGGGGGGACCCCGGAAATATTTAACCTTTTTGGGTTATACTGCTGCCTACTGGAAGATTGGACAATGGCAAACTGACACAAAACTGTAGGCCGGTGCAGAATAATTCCTCCTCCCAGAATTCCTCAATTCTTTTTTCTAGTGGCATAGGAGGGTGGATGTCTATTAAGCTCTGCTGTGTTGAGACTAACCTAGTACTTTTTTTTTTTCTTGATCTTTAATATTTCTTTTGTGTGTTGAAGCAAGATTCTCTTCTACATCTCTGCTAGAGTTTTGTACATCTGATTACAGCTATCCAAGGCAGTCACTCTGAACCTAGACTGGGCATTGTGAGGATTGCCTGGAAGTGATGTTTGAGCACAGAGTTCCATGTAGACCATTTTCCAGACTCCATTCTGGTAAAAGTTGGCTGCAGAGCACTTTCTGTCCAGAGCCATTGGCACTGCCTCAATGCTTGCCCTGTCTCTGGAGAATCACTTAGTGAGTAAGCCAGTCAAGCTGAGCATCAGGGGCTACCTTATTTATAGGTCGCTCCGTGCTCTTTCCCTGCTTGCAGAATTCCTACTGATGGGCAGGTGTCTACAGCCTGAAATCATGAACATCTTTAGAGTCTTTGTTCTGTTGGATGTGGCTGGATCCTCTGCCCTTTTTTGGATTCATTTTTTACTACAGTCGTGTAAGACCTTTATGGCCCAAATCTCAGTTTTTTGCTGACTCGGACCACAGAGACCACAAACTTACATGCCTTCTCCTGCAAATTGTATGTGACTTACCTGCAGATTTACTGGCTTTAGACCCATCAGCTATAGAGACTGCCTGATTCGCTGCAGTCACTGATTGATGTGCTGAGAAGTGGCAGTCAACTGCTATTACTTCCAAACCGGATACTGTTTTGATCCTTATTGCTATAGTGCACACCACTCTCAAACTAGAAAATCAGCTTTCTACCAGTTCGATTTCTAGTTTTGGGTCTTTTTTAACGCTCCTAAGGTCTGTCTTTTCCCTTTTTAAACCCACTTTTCCAACTTTTTTTCTATATGGAGACGAAAAACAACCTGATCAGTTGTTTGCTCCACCCTCCAAGCACTCTTTGGTCTTGTACCCATTTGAGGATATTTTTTGCAAATGTCTATCCCCTACCAGATGTGCCTGCCTTTAAGGTTCGAACCATCAAGCTGTTGAGAGCCCTTTGTAAAGCTTTGTTCCTGGTTACAGGCTGTGACCTTCACCTCATTCTGGCTGTGACTTTGCTTTGTCAAATTTATGTCTGGTCTAAATCTCCCAAGAATCTTCACTGCTACTGTGGCTGATTCCTTGAATATTTAATATGTGGAGCAAATCTCTATAGCCTTAAGCCTGGATTCACACTAGCGGGATCTCGGATCGCATGTGATTTGCACCCGCACTGCAGGTCACGTGTAATCTCTGAGCAATGCGAGTTCAGCCATACAGTTGAATGGCTGAACTCACATTGGATTCTCACAGAAAATAGTGCACAGACTTGGTCTTTCTCCGCACTAGAATCGGATTGCATGGGTGTTCTCACCTATGCGATGCGATTCCAGTGTGAGTTAACAATTCGCACTGCGATCTGTGAAGTAAACTGGGGGTGTCATTAACTTTGTTAATGACACCTGCAGTGGTTCGCAGAAGGCAGTGTGAACTGCCTGCGGGAGAGGAGCGATGTGGGAACTGGAGCTGGATTCTCCCAGGTTCCCGCATCGCACATATGTGAACCCAGGGTGAAGGAGTTGTAAACCCTTGTGGTTTTTCACCTTAATGCTTTAAGGTGAAAAACCACCTGCACTGCATCTGCCCCCCAGAGCCCCCCTTTTTCTTTACATGAGCCCAATCGTTCCAGTTACGGTGATGAGCACAGCAGCTCCAGGCACTGGCTTGGGTTCTCATTGGCTAGATTGATAGTAGCAGGAGCCATTGGCTCACGCTGCTGTAAATCAAATCCAGTCACATGGGGGGCGGGACTGAGTCCTGCTGTCTCAATGGACGCAGCAGCAGGACTCATGAGCGTGCCTGCATAAGTGCCTCCATGGAAAGCAGCTCTCTGTGGGGGCACTCGAGCCAGGAGCGCCACCGGGGGGGACCCCAGAAAAGGAGGATCGGGGCTGCTCCGTGCAAAACCTTTACACAGAGCAGGTAAGTATGACATGTTTGTTATTTAAAAAAAAAAAAAAAACCTTTTACAGTGTAAAACGTCCTCGTCAAGACACCCCAAACTTGGTGTCCAGTCCCACAAGCTCTGGTATGCAGTCGACCAAATCTTCTCACAAGGCTTCCTCTCCAAAAAGATGTACCTCACTTTCCAGAGAGGGGCGGGGAGTGTGGGCATTTGAACATCTTCAATCTCTAAGGCAGGTCATAGATGTGATTTTCTTTCCTGCAACCCGTGTTGGGGGAAAGCAGGTGATCACCAGACCAGCGCAGCCAGCCACAATTTCCCTAATTGCCACCACACCAGTACAGTGTCACCAGATCAGTGCAGCCAGCCACCATGGCTCATTGCTGTCTTACCAGTCACAGCATTGGCAGACCAGTGTAGGTTGGCCAGTGTCTCTGATTTCCACTACAGCAGTCGCTGTCATTAGACCGGTGCAGCTAATAACAGCGTTTCCTGATCTTCACCACACCAGTGCCAGTGTGGCCAGACCAGAGCAGCCAGCACAAGTGTTCTTAATGGCCACAATGCTATGCTTCACGTTCATGACATTTTTAACACCGGCTGCAGAGTCTGACAGGCTGCCTGTCAAACTCGCTTATTGAGATCAATAGGGCTGCATAGCAACCGCGAGCCAAGCACTTGTCTCATAATGTAAAAATGCTGTTGATTAAAAAAAATTAATTAAAAACGGGCGTCAGGATGCAGCCGCAGTGCTGGATGTTTTGGTAGCAAAACTGGGGAAAGTTTTTTTTTTTTTTTTTTTTTTTTTTTTTTTTTTTTTTCACATCTTAGAGCTATACACGAGCAGATTATGTTTGTTTTGGGTGGTGTTGGAACCAGTGGCGGCTGGTGCTCCAGCCGGGGGCAAACAAATTGTCCTCCCCCCAGCCACTACGATCGCTTCTCCTCACGGCCAATTGTGCTCCTCCTGATTGGCCGGGAGGAGAAGCAGGCAGATAATAGCGAATATTCATACGCTATTGTCACACAGCTGGGTGGGCTCGGGCACAGAGCAGGGATTGGACAGGAGCAAATATCAGATGGCACATGTGGTTCTCAACATGAGAACGTTTATAGTGGAAGGTGAGCGGGAACCAGAGCGAGAGCACTGAGTGATGGAAGATGAGTAGAGCTGGGGGACCAGTGCAGGAGAAACTAGTAGATGTCACACATGGTGCGCAGAATGGGAGCAATATAGTGGGAGGTGAGCAGGGACTGGAGAGAGGAGTATCAGCAAACCGGAGTATAAGCAGAGCTTGGGGGTACTACTATGCAGGAGATCAGCAGAGCTAGGTGTACTACTGTGCGGGAGATCAGCAGAGCTGGGTGTACTACTGTGCAGGAGATCAGCAGAGCTGGGGGTACTACTGTGCGGGAGATCAGCAGAGCTGGAGCTACTACTGTGCGGGAGATCAGAAGAGCTGGGGCTACTACTGTGCGGGAGATCACCCGAGCTGGGGCTACTACTGTGCGGGAGATCACCCGAGCTGGGGCTACTACTGTGCGGGAGATCAGCCGAGCTGGGGCTACTACTGTGCGGGAGATCAGCAGAGCTGGGGCTACTACTGTGCGGGAGATCAGCAGAGCTGGGGCTACTACTGTGCGGGAGATCAGCAGCGCTGGGGGTACTACTGTGCGGGAGATCAGCAGAGCTGGGGCTACTACTGTGCGGGAGATCAGCAGAGCTGGGGCTACTACTGTGCGGGAAATCAGCAGAGCTGGGGCCACTGTTGTGCGGGAGATCAGCAGAGCTGGGGGCCACTGTTGTGCGGGAGATCAGCAGAGCTGGGGGCCACTGTTGTGCGGGAGATCAGCAGAGCTGGGGGCCACTGCTGTGCGGGAGATCAGCAGAGCTGGGGGCCACTGCTGTGCGGGAGATCAGCAGAGCTGGGGGCCACTACTGTGCGGGAGATCAGCAGAGCTGGGGGCCACTGCTGTGCGGGAGATCAGCAGAGCTGGGGGCCACTGCTGTGCGGGAGATCAGCAGAGCTGGGGGCCACTGCTGTGCGGGAGATTAGCTTACCGGAGTATTAGCAGAGCTGGGGGTACCACTGTGCAGGAGATCAGCAGAGCTGGGGGTACTACTGCGTGGGAGATCAGCAGAGCTGGGGGTACTACTAGTGAGGGGCATCGGCAGAGCTGGGGTACTACTAAAAGGTATAGCAGAGCTTGGGGTACCACTGAGCAGGACATCAGCAGAGCTGGGGGTTATTGCTGAGTGGGGTATCAGCAGAGCTGGGGGTTATTGCTGAGTGGGGTATCAGCAGAGCTGGGGGTTATTGCTGAGTGGGGAATCAACAGAGCTAAGGGTACTAATGAGCTGGGGATCTCCTGTGCGGGGGTTCTAATGGGCTGGGGATCTGCTGAGTTGGGGGAGTACTGAGATGGAATTCTACTGAGCCCTTTTAAGACCAATAAAAAAAACAACACCCATACAGGGCAATTGGCAAGCTTCATTAACGCTTCAAAACCAAATCATAAAAGCCTCAAAAACACATAAATGCGTGTTAAAGCGGTAGGAAGTTTACTGTCTGTTACTAAGCAATGCAAGTCAGTGGCAGCTGGTGCTCTATTTTTTTTTTTGGGGGGGGGGACAAACCACCTTACCCACCCCCGTTCGTCCGGTCAAACCCCCAACATTGTTCAGTTGACCTGCGCCTCTATTGGAGCAGCCGCCGCTAATGCAAGTGTAAACTAGCTCTAACTGAAAGTCTATACTCCCCGATACAGACATGGAGATAGAGGAAGAATCTGCAAGAGCCTGCATCCATGATCCACTGATGCATTGTGAGCTTTATTTGTAGCAAAAAACCTTCTTTTTTTTTTTTTTATCCCAAAAGGTGGGCTTAGCCTTTATTAACATTGTATGTGGTACATTGTCTTGGCGGTGTTCTAGTAGAGAAGTCCCAGATGATGCCTTATATGGAGAAAAGCATCCGGAGGAGGTAGGAGCTGTGATGTCACTACGTTCTGGTCCCACTGGTGTATTCCACGGTTGGATCACTTTCTCTCTACTGCTATATTTTATCCATTTTTTTTTTTTTTTTGTAAGTGCAATGTGGTATTTTATATTAAAAAAAATGTATGTGGACATACTGCACGATGAGCCTTCCTCTGTCTTGCATGTAACAAACTGCATCCTGAGTACAAGGGAGACCTGACCCGTGGCTCGCACCAACTGTGATCGCAGGTGTGTGGAGGCTGAGACGCCGGGGAGATTATCCAGGAGTGTGGTGTAGTGAAAGCGAGAGCTGGCTGCTTCTGACATCTCTTGATCCTGTGCTTTGTATGATCTCCTATAATATAGAGATCATATCATTCTGGTAAGAGGCTTATATTTTTTTTTTTTGAGCACTGGTGGAACACGGTTAAAGACTCACAAATGTATCGGTTTAAATACTTGGAGCAGTACACTTTTATTCATCTGTTTTAAAGACACATTTGGACATTGTTTATCTCACATTTTTTTTATCTCAGATATATTTGTATGGACAATTTTGTTTATATTTGACATTGTAGAGTGTTAGATTTTTATTTGGATACAGTTGTTTCACAAGGTTAATTCATTGCATCTAATTTGGATGCAATACAGGTTGGTTGGGAGATTTTTTTGGGATTAATTTCTTTGATTTAGACAGCGCAACTTCCCCCCCCACTATATATATATATATATATATATATATATATATATATATATATATATATATATATATATATATATATATATATATATATATATATATATATACGCAGTATACCTAGATATCCTTGATGGTACATGGGGGAGAGTATACAAATTACAGGATGGTATTCATTTTGATCTCCTCATTGAGGCCAGCTGGAGCAAGGGTATCCTACCATAAATCCAATAGGTTTCACAGCTAACTCGTGTGGATGGTGCATTAGCATTTGTGTCACAATGTCAATTGTTACTGTTGTGGATGATGCCATTCCAATAGTGACAAACTACAGGGCATGTCAAGAATATGTGGGAAAAAATCCCCATTTGGTTGGTTGTGACCAAGGATGTTTAGTGTGGGCATTTTAGTTTGCTTTGGTAATGCATGAAGAACCCCTGGAGGTTTCTTCTCCATATGGAATCCTTCAATTGCAAAAAAGGTAAAGCTGACTTTTTATTCTTAACCTTTATGACGTCCTCCAGTTTTGTCAACAACTGTATTTTTTGAAAATGTTTGATTTTGAAATCCTATAGCTGGCAGACACGGATCACAACTCTGCTAGTCCAACAGGGACTTGGCAACTTTTGATCAATGTGTGGCCTTCCCCGCAAAACAAAAGTTCATTATTTTATCAACTTCTGTCAAAGGGGTGTCGGAAATTGGTAAATTTTCCATCTATCAGCAGCTGCAGCTGTAGATCAGTATGTTCTGACAGCGGCAGGTGTCGCTGTCAGAAAACAGTATCCCGGTGGGGGATAGTCCTTCATTCATCCTTGTTTGTGTGTACGAATTGGGTAGGGCCAGCTTTAGATGTCACTAGAACAAGGGCCCCTATTGGGAGACTTCACCTCTATTTCTGTTCTGGTGGGAACCAAAGATTATGGATTTACCACCAGTTTCACTTCTGGTGACATACAGTAAGTATATGATTAGAACAATTGGGGAGAGAGAATCTCCCTAATGGAGGGCCAGACAGCAATAAAAATCTGACAATGGTTCTAACACACTCTCCAAATGGAAAAGCCAGTAAAGGGGGAGGATTATGATAAGTCAGTGGTATGTAGAGCAGTATACAGAAGTCAGTGGTATGTAGAGCAGTATACAGAAGTCAGTGGTATGTAGAGCAGTATACAGAAGTCAGTGGTATGTAGAGCAGTATACAGAAGTCAGTGGTATGTAGAGCAGTATACAGATGTCAGTAGTACGTAGAGCATCTTCCAGAGGTCCGTAGTGACTTTGGCAGCCCACCAAAGTCATTCGTTCTCATAGGATACATACAACCCACTGCTGTATGAAAAACAAGGTCCCTATACCAACCAAAAAAAATAAGACTACAGACCCCCAGGCACAAAGCCCCTCCCTAGATCACATGAGCAGCTGGTGAAGGCATTTAAATTACCTGACTTGGGCTTGGCAACAGATGGTGTTGGGTCGGTTGGTTCCCCTGCTCACTCTGCTGGCCTCTCTGCTTCGTCCAGGTGGCTGGCTCACCTCTGGCTACCACAGTCCTCTGTTCTACTTCATGACACCCCTACTTTTACTGAAACTCAGGCCTTTGGCTGCCCTGCTTGCTCTGAGTCTCTGTCCTCCTGTTTCCGTCCTTTCTCCCAGGTGGGTCCCCGCGGCTCAAGGACGGACAGGCGTGGACCCTCACGGCTGACCACGCCCCCTCTCAGCACTGACCAATTTGCATTTGGACAGGCAGCACCTCACTTCTAGGTGGCAGGGAGGAGGTAGGGGAGGGATGACATTGACAAATTATCCGTGTCAAAGGTCAGTTTTCAGGATACTGCCCAGGACAGTCAGAGTGGGACATAGGTCAGATTTTTGGGACTGTCCCAGGCAATTCAGGACTGTTGACAACTATGTAGCTATACTTTATTGTACGCTTTGCTAAAGTGGAAGGATCTGCCTGTACTACAAAGTGCTCATGATTGCTTGAGGCTGCAGCTACACCTCTGTGTGAGAGGTGCTATAAATTTTACATGCAGTGGGTTCTTGATGCGTATTTAGCTGTGTTTTACACAGGTCTGACAAGTTACAACTTGTCCATATTGGACTGCACTAAAACATAGGTGTGAATTTGCTTTGGTGATTCCCCTCATATCCTGTGCTAGTGACACCCTAAAAGGAAAGGAAGCGTGTGGAAATCACCCTAGTGGGGACCCTACAGCTTTTTAAAAAAAATCTTGATTTGAGCCCCTTCTCAGATAGTTAAAAAAAAAACTGGAATTGGATTTTAATCACTTCAGCCCCGTACGGATTTACCCGTTTAATGACTAGGCCATTTTTTGCGATACGGCACTGCGTCGCTTTAACTGACAATCGTGCAGTCGTGCGATGTACACAAAGTTGATGTCCTGTTTTTTTCCACAAATAGAGCTTTCTTTTGGTGGTATTTGATCACCTCTGCAGTTTTAATTTTGTGCACTATAAACAAAAAAAGTGACAATTTTGAAAAACTACATTTTTTACTTTTTGCTAGAATACATATCCGTAAAAAAAACAAATGTAGCATGACCCCCTTGGGGACTGCTTGGCTTTACCTGCTCATCTACATCATTATGACCCTGTGAACATTCCAACCAGAGGCGTAACTAGAAATAGCAGGGCCCCATAGCAAAATGTTGTATGGGGCCCCCCTGCAAACAGCCCCCCCCCCCCCCCAGCTGCCCTATTGTCAATGCAGCGTGACCTGGGCCCCATGCAGAATTGCCTGTGCCCAATACAGCGTTGCCTGTGGCCAATACAGCCTCACCTGTTCAGAGGAAGAGGCAAGCCGCTTCAATCAGAGAGCGGGATTGCCCGCTGTAATAGCATTCATTTGAATTTCCAGTCTTCCCGGGGCTCATCGTCACATAGCCCCACTTCTTGGCCCGACGCCTTTGATGACGTTACACGTCCCGCATTGGATCGGCGTTCTGTCTATCAAAGGCGCGGGGCCAAGAGGTGGAGCTAGGTGACGTGAGCCCCGGGAACACTGGAAGTTCTAATGAAAGCTATTGCAGAGGGCAATTCCGCTCTCTGCTGATACGAACAGCTCGCCTCTTCCTCTCTTCTCTCTTCCCCTGGCTGGGAGGCTGTGCCGGCGGTGCTCTCATCCTTACCGGGCCCCACTCGGCTGCGGGCCTCATAGCACCCGCATGGGTCGCTATGGTGGTAGTTCCGCTCCTGATTGGTTCAAACATCTTTGCACCACCTTAAAACAACTAAGTGAGTATGTATTCTATTAACGTTTACTGAAATAACTCAAAGAAGATCTTGTTGCACAGAGGAGGTAATAGATCAGCTGAGCTTTGGATAACGGTCCTGGCTCAGCAGAAGAATTCCTCCACAATAATACAAGTTAAGACAATTTGGCAATACAGTATATTATATACACTTATGTACAATGGAGTACCACTTGAACATGACCTGAAAGGATAAGCAAGAGTTGAGCATTAATCCTGTCTAGACTTCTAAAGGGGGAACCTATGCCAGCCTATTTAACCTTTAATCCTAATGAGAGCTCAATCAAACAAGAATGGTATGAGGGCCCTTTAAGTAGTAATTACAGCAATGTTCCAGTTGCAAGCCCGATGGTCTTCGCCTGCAGTCGGAGCTCATTAACTGTATCCAATAAAGTGCAGTAACAAGGTAATTGTATTTCTTGGAATGGTTGATGCTATAGGTGTCTATGTACAGTCAGAGGCGTAGCTAGTGAAAATGGCGCCTATGGCAAGCATCGAAACTGTGCCCCTGTCAAAAAAAAAAAAAAAAACGGCTAACAAAACTACAAGTCAAGCTCTTTTATCTTTCTATTAAAAAATTATGGATTAGTACTACATAAACTGCCCAATGGATCAGTTCGCCCCTGGTCATTAAACATTCTACATTCAGTAAAAGTTCATGTACTGCAAAGTTTTCACTGCATGAACTTTCACTGGATGTGGACTGTTTAAGGAGCTTGTTGCACAAATCACTTTATTAAACTTTATGATATCTATTTATTTAATCCATATTGAGCACTATTTTATTGTGTATATATGCCAAGCAGAAGCAGCCAATCAAATATGGTGCTCAATATGGATTAAATTAATATGCATAGCCATAAATATCAGAAATAAAAGTGTAATAAAGTGATTTGTGCAACAGCAGGTACTACTTTTAAATAGACTGCCAATGTGACTACAGCTGATGACCAGACTGCGAATACAGGAGATGACCAGACTGCGAATGTGACTACAGCTGATGACCAGACTGCGAATGTGACTACAGCTGATGACCAGACTGCGAATATGACAGGAGATGACCAGACTGCGAATGCGACTACAAGAGATGACCAGACTGCGAATGCGACATACTACAGGAGATGACCAGACTGCGTATGCGACATACTACAGGAGATGACCAGACTGCGAATGCGACATACTACAGGAGATGACCAGATTGCGAATGCGACATACTACAGGAGATGACCAGATTGCGAATGTGACTAAGAGATGACCAGACTGCGAATGCGACTATAAGAGATGACCAGACTGCGAATGCGACTATAAGAGATGACCAGACTGCGAATGTGACTACAGGAGATGACTAGACTGTGAATGCGACTACAGGAGATGACCAGACTGCGAATACAGGAGATGACCAGACTGCGAATGCGACATACTACAGGAGATGACCAGATTGCGAATGCGACATACTACAGGAGATGACCAGACTGCGAATGTGACTACAGCAGATGACCAGACTGTGAATGTGACTACAGCAGATGACCAGACTGCGAATGTGACATACTACAGGAGATGACCAGACTGAGAATGCGACATACTACAGGAGATGACCAGACTGCGAATGCGACATACTACAGGAGATGACCAGACTGCAAATGCGACATACTACAGGAGATGACCAGAATGCAACATACTACAGGAGATGACCAGAATGCGACATACTACAGGAGATGACCAGACTGTGAATGCGACTACAGCAGATGACCAGACTGCGAATGCGACTACAGCAGATGACCAGACTGCGAATGCGACTACAGCAGATGACCAGACTGCGAATGCGACTACAGCAGATGACCAGACTGCGAATGCGACTACAGCAGATGACCAGACTGCGAATGCGACTACAGCAGATGACCAGACTGCGAATGCGACTACAGCAGATGACCAGACTGCGAATGCGACTACAGCAGATGACCAGATTGCGAATGCGACTACAGCAGATGACCAGACTGCGAATGCGACTACAGCAGATGACCAGACTGCGAATGCGACTACAGCAGATGACCAGACTGCGAATGCGACTACAGCAGATGACCAGAATGCGAATGCGACTACAGCAGATGACCAGAATGCGAATGCGACTACAGCAGATGACCAGAATGCGAATGTGACTACAGCAGATGACCAGACTGCGAATGCGACATACTACAGCAGATGACCAGACTGCGAATGCGACATACTACAGCAGATGACCAGACTGCGAATGCGACATACTACAGCAGATGACCAGACTGCGAATGTGACTACAGCAAATGACCAGACTGAGAATGCGACTACAGCAGATGACCAGACTGCGAATGCGACATACTACAGGAGATGACCAAGTAGCCAGTTTTAAAATTTAGGCTTTCAGCAATGCACAGCTATACAGGGGGGATAAAGAACATTGTCAGGGAGGGTTTAGTAACACTGAGTCTATAGGTAGAAAGACCTACCTGACCAGCCGGGCTCACCTCTCAGAGGTCCGGGGCGGAGCTTTCCGTGGTAGGGGTGGGGCTTACGGCGGTAGGGGGCAGGAATATTCGTGGTCCAGGAGAGGCGATGTCAGTGCTCCGAGCACATACAGAGTACATGGGGCGGGGCAGGGCAGGGTCAGAGCGTCAGTGGAGCTCCCTGCCCCGCCCCTCCCTGCTGACAGAGCCTCCCTCAGCCTAAACCGAGCCCGACAGCAATCTGATAGAACACTAGGGCCGCGATCCTGCAGGCTGGCCGCGGCGCCGGGGACTATATTAGTCTGGGAGGACAGGTGGGGGTTTTTTATTCATGCAGAGGGCGGCTTTTTCCCGCCCCTTCCCCCCATGGTGCCCATGGCACTTGCCATGGCTGCCATACCTTAGATACGCCACTGTGTACAGTGTTCAAATAGAAGTGCAGTAAAGTGTTTCCCCAGGGTAAAGCTGTCTGTACACAGTGTCCCAATAAAGCAACTGTAGCAATAACTCTCGGTGGAACTGCTGGTTTAAGCGGGTCTGTTACCTTCACTTTGCTTCTTCTGTTTCACTGGCACCGGGTCTAGGGTTCCGTTGAGTTTACTGCTGGACGACACACGCACCAACACTGGAGTAAGTTTTCAATGCTTTATTAAAAAGTCAAACTTTAGGAAGTAGCAGGAAAGAGGTGGAAAAGGAAACCTTCAGGAGAAACTCAAATATCTTCTAATATCTTAGCGACAAATGTCCCGGTAGATTTCAGATAATTATGTGGAATGCATTCCCCTCATGGGACACACTCTTTGCTTGTCTGGATAGGCCTCTCTCACCGGTCTAGCAGCCAGTACGCAGCACAAATCTAAAGTCTCTTGCACAGACTTACTTGGGGGGGGTAAATCTGCACGATCCTCTGCCACAGGATGTATCAGATCTTCTGCAGTGAACAGTCAGTCACAGTGCCTGAACCTTTAAGCCGAACCGGCGACACTATGCTGTATAATTACTTCTTTTGGACACATCTTGCAACCCAGTCACCAGGCCCCTCTATAGACCAGCACGCTGCGTGATCTCTCCAAGACGGGTCCTACCCTGGGATCTCCTCGGCTGTCCAGCTTCGTCACACAGGACCGACAGCTCAGGACCATTCGTCGGCCACAGTGGTAGGCCCCAGACAAGCCTCTGGACCCACCCCTGCGCCGCAGCATCGTGGGCCTCCCGATCGGAGGACCACGAGGTAGCTCCTTAACGCATACCTGTCGGCCAGAAGGGCCAGCAGGTGGCTGTAAAACGACCCTAAAACATGGCGTCTGTCCCATAAATACCCCCTTCCCAGAATGCAACTCGGAGGACCAACTCCACCGAGCTTGTCTCCGAGACAGAGGAGCATCTATACACTTTGACACGTTGCCCTTCCAACACTGACTAATGGTAACAGCGACACCCACCGGTCAGCACGGAAGCACACACAACGTCAGCCAAGCTGGAACAGAGGCGAACTTTTAACCTTCCTAACACCCAATTTACTAAATTTACCTAATCTGCGGTAGATTGTAAATCTACCAGCGCTACACAACAAAGAAAGGTTTTCAAATGTGGGCAATTGCCCTCTCACCAACGACCAGGCCGATACAATGCCTTCTGGACAGTGGCTCCCGGAGAGGTTTCCTTGCAGCGGATCACTTGCGGCGATCGTCTGATACGAAGCGCAGGTTTCGGACTGCCGAGGTGGTGCTGGATAGATGTCTGAACAGCAAGCTGTGCTAGGCCCTTCTCGGATGGGTTGGGATGTTGTACACCACATGGTAGGCCGTGACCCCACTCTCCCTGTACAGAGAGGTCTGTCACACACAAGTAAGGATTGACACCGGCGTGTTCGCCCACCCCACGTGCAGAGCCCACTAGGAAGTCGGCACTGCGCTGCGCTAATCCCAAGCAGTGAGACATTTCCCGATCTCTGCAGCCACGCATCGGGACAATGTCTCACTGCCTGTGATCAGCGCAGTGCCGACTTCCTGGCGGGCTCTGCACGTTGGGTGTGTGAACACGCCGGAGCTCATCCTTACATACAAGGCCCGGGAGGAAGAGAGCGTGGGGCAGGGTCTCTGGCCTCTTTTTATAGCTCTTCCCAGCAATCTCACGGATGGTAGCAAACATCCCTGGGATATGTAGTCCAGGTGTATATGCATGCGAGGCAATTGCCATTCTGAGGAACTACCAATCCCACAATCCCTTTGATTTGGCTCACAAATATGATGTCAGTTAGTGGTGTTGGGCACTAGAGGGACAATACAATACATGGAGATGATCAGGAATCGCCGTTCTGTGCAATTGCAGTCCACATTGCTACATAAATTTATTCATCAGTTTAGGCCAATATGTATTCTACATATTTTTGGTAAAAAAAATCCCAATAAGCGTATATTGATTGGTTTGTGCAAAAGTTATAGCATCTACAAAATAGGGTATAGATTTAGGGACTTTTATTTTTTTTTTGTTTTTACTGGTAATGGCGGTGATCTGTGATTTTTAGCAGGACTGTGACATTGCGGTGGACAAATCTGACCCTAAGTGACACTTTTTTGGGGACAAGTGACACCAATACAGTGATCAGTGCTAAAAAAAATTCACTGATCAATGTATAAATGACACTGGCAGGGAAGGGGTTAACACTAGGGGCGATCAAAGGGTTCACTTTGTTCCCTCTGTGTGTGTTCTAACTGTGTGGGAGATGGGCTCACTGGCACAACACAGAGATTGCTGTTCCTGATCACTAGGAACAGCCAATCTCAGTGGTGTCTCCTGTCAGAACGGGGATCCACCTTGTTTACATAGGCAGATCCCTGTTCTGCCTCTCTGTGGAGTGATCGTGAGTGGCCGGCAGACATAGAGTCTCCCGGACCTGCCTGTGCACTTCCCTGGCGTCAGCTTGCGCGCGCCCACAGTATCTCATGCACAAAACGACGTACAGGTAAGTCGTTAAGCACAGCTGGGCCGCCCTGCCGCAGTATACTGTATGTGCTGTGGGCGGTCCGGAAGTGGTTAAAGCCTCGTGCACACAGAATGTTTTGGAAATTCTCTTAAAAGCCTTTCCCCGTGGCAGCAGTGTTTTTGCAGAAAAAATGCCTGGTGCTTTTAAAAGTGTGTAACATTTAGGCGCGTTTACAGGCGTCAAACACTTGGGCGTTAATTAATTTCATTGGCCAGAATAATAATTTATTCTGGCTACTGAAATGAATTAACACTCAATCGCTAAACGCGCCTAGCGTTAACATGCCTTAACGAACGCCGCTGCTCCTGGACGCACTGGCAGTGGTTGTGTTTATTTTTTTTTCAATGCCTCTAAAAGCCCCTGTCTCTAAAGGTTGCTAAAAGTCCATGTGCATGGACACATGCAGAGGAACTTAGAGGCAGGGAAAAGAAAGTCTGACGCCCCTAGAAGCAGCTGCAAAAATCTGGGGGGGAGGGGATTCAAAAAGTTCACCAACCCTAAAATGCTTTCCTGGATTCACTGACATGTGGCCCTCTTCAATGCCGTTTCCACTGGTGGTATCTAATGATCCAAAAGCTTCTCTTTATGCTCTCTACTGCTTAGCCAACCAGTCTTGTTGCCGCCATTTTGCATCGTATTGTCATGACGACCCTAGACGATTTCAGGTCTCTTTGACCATGTGATGGACTCCTCTGACAACTAATGGCCAGTGACCACATTACCAGGAAGTGGCGCGAACACTGCAAGAATGCCACACACTACAGACCAGAAGAAAAAAGCATTGTGACAGCCTGTCAGATGAACACAATTTAAAGTTGGGTTCCACCCAAAAAACAAAAATACCTGGAAAAATTCTAAAAAAAAAAAACAAAAAAACATTTGGATATTTTTTTTTTCACTTACCTCTAAATGCCTGTTGCTAGGTGGTCCCTCGTAGTCTGCCTGTTCCTTTGCCTGGGCTGGTGACATCACTTCCCCCTCGGTACAGGAAGGGCTCCGCTCTGCTCCGCTCCCTCCCTCCTGTCAATCATCTGGGACCCATTACAGGTCCCAGGTGATTGAGCGGCCAATCACGGCGCGTGGCGCCGCTCGCGCATGCGCAGTGGGTGCCAGGCTGTGAAGTCACAGCCCGGCGCCCACAGTTGAAATGCCGGCGCTGACGAGCGGAGGGGGGGGACGAGCGGGGCTTCGATCCCCCGCATCGCTGGACCCAGGGACAGGTGAGTGTCCAATTAAAAGTCAGCAGCTGCAGTATTTGTAGCTGCTGACTTTTAATTTTTATTTTTTTTTTGACGGCCCCCCTGGGTGGAACTCCTCTTTAAGGTAAATTGTGAAAGTGGGGCACATATTTCTATTTTTTCAAGACCAGTTTTTTTTTCTGGAACTTTTTTGTTTACAAGTTTAAATTGGTATTTTTTGCTAGAAAATTACTTAGAACCCCCCAAACATTATATATTTTTTTCAACAGAGACCCTAGAGCAGGGATATGCAATTAGCAGACCTACAGCTGTTGCAGAACTACAAGTCCCATGAGGTATAGCAAGACTCTGACAGCCACAAGCATGACACCCAGAGACAGAGGCATTGTAGTTTTGCAACAGCTGGAGGTCCGCTAATTGCATATCCCTGCCCTAGAGCATAAAATGGGTATCGTTGCAATAGTTTGTCACACCATATTTGCACAGCGGTATTTCAAACGCATTTTTTCTTTGGAAAAAAATACACCTTTTTTTAATTTAAAAAACAAAACCATAAAGTCAGCCAAATGTATTTGTATAGTGTGAAAGATGATGTTACGCAGAGTAAATAGATATCTAACATGTCATGCTTTAAAATTGGGCACGCTCGTGGAATGGTGACAAACTACGGTACTTAAAAATCTCTATAGGCAACGCTTTAAAAAAATCACAGCGATACCTCATGTGTGGTTTGAACACTGTTTTACATATGCAGGTGCGACTTGTGTATGCGTTTGCTCCATCGAGCGAGCGCAGAGAGACGGAGTACTTTTAAATTTTTTTCTTATTTATTTACTTTTTAATTTTACACTGTCTCTTTAATTTTATTTTTTTGATCACTTTTATTACTATAACAAGGAATGTAAACATCCCTTGTAATAGAAATAAGCATGACAGGTCCTCTGTCATTTTGCCTTTTGAGGGGGAAAAAAATAAAAAAATCTCTTTTTAATGGCCAAGAGCCGGACGTGACGTCAGACGTTGCTCTGGTCCTCCAAGGGCATAGAGCAGAGTGGGGACTATCTTGCCCTCACTTAGCTTGCTGTCCAGGCGTCTGAGGGATCCGATTGGCTCCGGGCTTACTGACGGTCCCGGTAAGCTCAGAGACCACCAGGAAGCAGCGGTAGGGGGGCACTTAAAAGTGACCTTGTGGCAAATCCGCCGCTGGGATCACTTTTTTCTGAAAGAGAATCGCCCACTGTATAAAAGGATACCAGGATTAGCTAGCTGCTGCCGTAACAACGGTACTTAACGTCAAAGTAATGTACTGTGGGTGGTCTTCAAGTGGTAAAACTATAGAAAAGCTTTAAAGCTAAAAAAAAAAAAAAAAAATTTTAAATAACGCTGACGGGTAGGATTTTTATGACAGGAGACCCTATTGATCATAAACCCTTCACCCTGTTTGTCAGCGTTTATGTACGCTGAGCCGCTCACACATGTGCAACTCGGCGTACGTTTACAGGACTGCTTTGCGCTGTGATTGGACATTCCTGTCCACCCAATCAAGAAGCCAAGGAGTCAGAACCCCAAAAGAAGACCAGGAGTAGATGGAAGTACCCATGACAGCTGTGAGCGCTGATACCGTAAGTCTGCCATACT